>OY986951.1:1809146-1816646 GCA_963920595.1 Eimeria praecox
TACGCATGCGATGCTCTGTATCAAGAACGTTGAGAGAGAGTAGAGACAGTGAGGGCTGACGGCAGTCTCTCTTGGTGTCCCTTAGGAGACAGCTCCTTATCAACACGAACACAGAAAACGAAGGAGTATAATATAAGCAGACAGACAAAGAAGAGACACTTTAGATCCTCTTCCGTATACTCCCATAGTATCCCCCCTCACCCCCCCTCCCCTCCCCTCACCCCCCCTCCCCTCCCCTCACCCCCCCCTTCCCCCCCCCTCCCCCCCCTCCCCTTAATCGATGATCTCAGCAAGATATTATTGTTTTTTTCTGTTTTTTTTTGTGAATGTATGTTTTTGTTTCTTCTTTAACATCGTAAGAACACATTATTTATTATATTTATTATATTTATTATATTTATTATTCTTAATCTGTTTAATCTGTTATACAAACAAATATACGTCTGAGAGTTAGGTAGACTCAGAATCCTTATATACTATCACATACGATTGCGATGAGGGCGGCGGGGGGGGGGGGGGGGGGGGGGGGGTAGGGAGGAGGGGAGGAGGGCTGGGGTTGGGGGTGTTTGAGGGTTTTGTGGGTGTATTTGATATGGTAATAAATATAAATAAATTGAATTAGATCCAAATAAATTAAAATATAATAAATAAAGAATGTTTTATTATACAAGAGGGCCCCCGGGGCTTGGATGGTTGGGGCCTCATGCTATGTTGGCAGTTTATGACAATGGTGTTATGTGTGGTTTGGTGTATGTTATTGTTTATTTGTTTTGATAATTTAATATATTTTGATATGAATGTATAAGCAATTAATATTTTATATTATATTTACAATATATAGCTATAATCCCGTGCTGTACAAGCGTGTGGGGGCTGTTAGGAAGGGAGCACAGCTCCCAGGGAGGGGGCCCCCTATGAGGCATGTACACAGTATACTAAGATGTGGTGTTGGGGGGGGCTGTTAGGATTATTTAATCGTGGGCAGCTTGTTTGTATGTGGAGGAGGCAGATAGAGCCCAAGCAGCAGCAGCAGCAGCAGCAGCAGCAGCAGAAACAGCAGCAGAAACAGCAGCAGCAGCAGCAGCAGCAGCAGAAACAGCAGCAGCAGCAGCAGCAGCAGCAGCAGCAGCAGCAGAAACAGCAGCAGCAGCAGCAGCAACAGCAGCAGCAGGTGTGGCGGTTAGAGCAGCAGCAACTGCGTCTGTTGTTGCTGCTTCTATTGCTGTTAGGCTTACCTGTTGATAACGTTCTATGTAATAGAGGATTTAGATCTACTTCATTCACTTCCTCTCCAAGACGATGGAGTCGTACAACAAGAGAGACAGAGCCCACAGAAGAAGGAGTACTAGAACAGAAGGGGAGATTATCTCCGGCAGATATATTAGAGGGAGACCTGATAACAGGATTGTCTCCTACTGTATCATCCCCTACACCAGACGATGATAGACCCTTGGGGGCCCCCTTGGGGGCCCCCAAGGGTACAGGGGGAGGGGGAAGGGGGCCCTTACATCTTATATCGCCTTGGAGATTAATAACTAGAAGAGATATATCTGTAGCGTTGATGACGATATTCGCTATTGGTCTTGTTGCTATTTTATTTAAGAGGAGCAAGGAAGGTTTATATTTTATGAGAGGAGATAGAGGTATGCATGTAGAGGCTGTTACTACTACTACTGCTGCTGCTGCTGCTGCTGCTGCTGCAGCAGCAGCAGGAGCAGCAGGAGCTGCTGCTGCTTCTAGTAGCAGGTATGAACGTTGGGGTTTTTCTTTTGGTTTACGGAAGCAGCAGCAGCAGCAGCAGCAGCAGCAGCAGCAGCAGCAGCATCAATCTCTTAACGATATATCTGTAGAGGGTAGGAATAGACTGTCTTTATCTGGAGAAGCTGTTGCTGCTGCTGCTGCTGCTGCTGTTGCTGCTGCTGCAGCAGCAGCAACAAAAGCTGCGAATACTGGGAGCGACGATCCCATACAAGAGCTGCGAACACAGGTACATAGAACAGCAGCATTGCTGCCAGCAGCAGAAAGACTAGCAACTGTGATAGATAGTATAGAGGCATCGGTGTTGCTTCGAGAGACAACAGAATTAATTGAGAGAGTTAAGATGGAGGTATCGATGTTAGAACAGGTCTTCCCTCGTGAGCAGCAGCAGCAGCAGCAACAGCAGCAGCAGCAACAGCAGCAGCAGCAGCAACAACAACAGGAACAACAACAACAGCAACAACAACCGCAGCAGCAACAGCAACAGCAACAGCAACAACAACAGCAACAGCAGCTACAGCAGCAACAGCAACAGCAGCAACAGCAACAGCAGCAACAGCAGCAACAGCAGCAGCAGCAACAGCAGCAGCAACTGCATCTTCTGCTGGAGGTACACTCCCTGCAAGCAGGTCTTCGAGCTGCATCTAGCGCATTGCAGCAGCTACTTCATACAGCAGAAGAACGAGCGTGGGGTCTCGTGCAGCAGGCTCTCCCCCTCCACCATTTAGAATCGTTGTCTGCTGCTGCTGCTAGCCTTGTGTGGGGTAGCTCGAGCAGTAATCTAATTGCTGCTGTAGAGACACATCTACAGTCTCTTACGGAGACAGCAAAGACAGAAGCACAGAGAGCACAGAGGGCGTATAGAGCCCTTGTACGGCTGCAGGCCAACACCACCACCAACAACAACAACAACAGCAGCAGCAGCAGCAGCAGCAGCAACAGCAGCAGCAGCAGCAACAACAGCAGCAGCAACAACAACAACAGTATAATTGCTGTAAATACGTTAGTAGGTACGTGTAGACATTTAGAGACGATCTATGCTGCATGCGCAAGAAGGAGAAGAGCAGCAGAACTAGCTGAGAGGATCGAAGAAAATTTAATTGAAAGTATAAAAGCTGCGGCTCTGGTGTATGCAGCAAACACACAAAGGCTTGTGGAGGCCCTGCAGAGGAATCATGATGTTATATTACAATTATTACACAATAAAATTAAATCTAACAAACATACACAACAAACAAATAAACAAATAAATTATAATTATACTCGAGAAGATACACACACAAAAATAACAAAAAATGATGCAAATAACCCACAAATATATGCAGCAGAAATACAGCAGCAGCAGCAGCAGCAGCAGCAACAGCAGCAGCAGCAACAACAACAGCAACAGCAGCAGCAGCAACAGCAGCAGCAGCAGCAACAGCAGCAGCAGCACAAGCACCAACAAAAAGACTCGCAACAGCAGCAACAGCAGCAAGAACAGCAGCAGCAGCAACAACAACAGCAGCAGCAGCAACAAGAACAACAACAGCAGCAGCAACAACAACAACAACAACAACAGCAGCAGCAGCAGCAGCAACAAGAGGAGTATGATGAGATATATGAAGAGACAGAGCATCAAAAGATACAGGAGTTAATAGATAAAGACTTAGGATCGAAGCTAGAAGAACTGCTGCAGCAGCATCAACTAGCTCGAAGAGCATTAGAGAATGGGGGGAATAGAGAAGATGTGGCTGCTGCATGCGAGCGTCTCCATAAAATTAATGAGAGAGTGAGAGAAAGAGCATTTGATTTTTATTTATTATTCAATACGATCCCACATATATCTATCTTATTAACACAACAGGGCTTTCTGGTGCTACAACGTGTACAACATAAAAATATACGTGCTGCAGCATTAAGAGCATTAGAAAATTCAAATGCTGCTGAGGCAGCATATAATAAATTACGATGGAGATTGAAACAAGAGACGAATAATATATCTTTGATAGGTTATAGGAGTCAAACAGGAATGAATCTAATGCAGCAATTATTAATACGATTACAAACAGAAAGAAGAAGAGCAGCAGATGGGGCTGCAGCAGCAGATACATATCTTGCTGCTGCAGCGCATGCAACTGATGTTGCTTCTTTATTAGAAGCTGAGGAAGCAGCCAATGCAGCAGCAATTAAATCTTCTCGTGCTGCAGCACGTACAGCATTAGTGTCTCTAGAGTATGCTACATTATATTCAATTAATTTATATCTTAAGGAAAGCTTAGATCTATGGGTAGTGGCTGTATCCCATACCAATCCTACTCTATTAACATCTCGCCCTTGTTTTGATGAGATACAGAGACAGTTCGGAGACTGGCAGCTAGCTGCACAGGAAGCGCACGATCTACCTGCTGCTGCTGCAGCAGCAGCACAAATACGGTCCCTCGTATATCGTCTCCAACGACTCAATGACACACAAGACACTGCATATAACTATAACTCTTTATAATATATATATATATATATATATATATATATGTATATATATGGAGAGAGAGAGAGAGAGAGGAGGAGAATATCTATATCTACAGATCTATATCTATAGATATATCTATCTGTCTATCTATATCTTTATCTATCTATCTATATCTATCTATATCTATCTATCTATCTATCTATCTATCTATCTATCTATGTATATATATATATATATATATATATATATATATATATATATATATATATATATATATATATATTCTCCTCCTCTCCCTCATCATACAGTGCCCCTTACCCCGCGAACACCCTGCCCCCCCCCCCCCCCCCCGTTTTCCACATATACACCCCACAATTACACATACAATGCCACCGGGATCCGATCCCACACGTTGCTGGGATCCGATCCCCTACCGCTGGGATCCGATCCCACATTCTCGGGATCCCTTGTAGCCCATGCATAGCGTATTCCCTGTTTTCTAAACATGCAGTTAGGTCCATACATCCCACCGCTGCTGCTGCTGCAGCCGCGATGCTGCAGCAACAGCAGCAACAGCAGCAGCAGCAGCAGCTGCTGCTGCTGCCCCTGGCGTCTGTAGCCTCCTAACCCTCCGTGGGCTTTCCTTTAACCCTGCTGTCACTGTTACAGGTGTTCTGTTGCTGCTGCTGTTGCTGCTGCTGCTGCTGCTGTGTGTTGCTGCCTGTCTGCCTGTCTCTCTATGGATGCGGCTGGTGTGTCTCTGAGGTTTGTCTTCTATCTCAGCGCGAGGTGTAGCCCCCTCTGTCTTTAGTAAGAGTGTTTCATGTTAATAAACTAACATAATAAATAAATAAATAAATAAATAAATAAATAAATAATAATTTAATTAGAGAGACAAGATTATAATAAAATAAAAAATTATTAAGGGGGACAGATACTGCATAGACACTCGAAGGTTACGGGGTGTATACCCTGAAGCCGCAGCCACTGATCTGCTATCTTAGAGAATGAATCTGGGGCCCTCTCTCTAACATTACGGGGGCCCCTACGTCCCCGGGGCTTCCTGCTGCTTGTCCCTCCCCCTACTGCTGCTGCTGCTGCTGCTGCTGCTGTTGCTGCTGCTGTTGTTGTTGTTGCTGATGATGATGGGGGGCAGCCTTGTTGCGTTGCGTGGCTGTCTCCTCCTTCTATGGCCTCACGAACCTCAGAGGGAGAGACCCCTGTAGCTGCTGCAGGACCGATGCTGCTGCTGCTGTTGTTGCTGCCTGCAACAGCAGCAGCAGCAACAGCAGCAGCAGCAGCAGCAGCAGCGCCGCTGCTGCAGACAGCATCGAGCTGCATAGGGGCTTCTTCACAGTCTATCCTCTCTATTCTAAGAAACCGACGCTCCTTTAAATCTAAGTCCCCCACCTTGAAGCTGCGCATACACCCAAACAGCAGCAGCAGCAGCAGCAGCAGCAGCAAATGGAGCTGATGCATGCATACAGAAACAGCCGCACCTAACTAGCCACCACCGTCTCCACGAGAAAGCCCCAAAATATGTCTCCGTATATTTGCATGCAGAGGAGAATATATGCATGCATATTATATTTACAGCCCCACGTGTCAGTGCATGCACGAGGTGTACAGACACCCCGTTAAACTGCATGCAGCCCCAAATCTATCCATACAAAGACAAAGACATGCAAGACACCTCCCCTCCTCCCCCCAATAAACAAGAAAGGCTACATATATGTGCTGCAGCAGCACTGCTGCTGCAGCAGCACACAAACAATTATAGACAGAGAGAGAGAAGAAAATACAAAAGAAATAAATAAAAATAAAAATAAAATTAAAATAAATTACTAAACAGAAACAAATAAACAAATATTAGATAAATATAAAAACAAAAAAATATAATAAAACGAAAGAAACAAACAAACAAATATAATAAAACAAAACAAACAAACAAACAAATATAATAAAACAAACAAATACCATGAAAACAAAAACAAAACAGAGAAACAACAAACATATATTAATTAAAACAACAAGGAAGAATAAAACAAATAAATAAATAAATAAATAAATAAAAACAAGAAAGATATATAAATAAATAAATAAATACATACATACATACATACAAACAGAATATATAAAGACATCAACAAAATAAATAAATAGAGACAAATAAAATATACATAGACACAAACTAAAAAATAAATAAATACAAGAGAGAGATATATAAAGCCCTAAAACAAATAAATAAATAAAAACAAGAGAGATATATACAGCCCTAAAACAAATAAATAAATAAAAACAAGAAAGATATATAAATATATTAAACAACAAACAAGAAGAAAAACCTACTGTGCTATACAAGGGCTCTTAACACTCGCAAGACAACATTGCTTTGGATCTGCCAGCCCCACAATCAGGCCCTCTGCATGCAGCAGCAGCAGCAACACCGCAGCGAAATCTCAGGTGTATCTCCACCTCTTTATTAGCATGCAGCAACACACTCCATATACTGTGGGGCTGCATGCATCTCTACGCGCATGCAATGTGCAGCAGCAGCAGCAGCACCACCACCACCACCAGCACTAGCAGCAGCAGCAGCACCACCACCACCACCAACAACAACACTAGCAGCAGCCCTAGCAGCAGCCCTAGCAGCAGCCCTAGCAGCAGCCCTAGCAGCAGCAGCAGCAGCAGCAACAGCTGCTGCTGCTGCTGCTGCTGTCTGTTTGCTTACCGCTGCTGCGGACTTCTCCGTTAGGATGTAGGATCAGGAATGTGTCGATTTGGCTCTTGCCTCTATTCTTCTCATCTAGAGGAAAACGGCTGTATAAACAAATAAATATAAATAAATAAATCAATCTAATTAATTAATTTAATTAATTAATTAATTTAAATAAATAAAATAAATAAATAAATAAATAAATAAAATTAAAAAAAATAATAATTATTTATTATTTATTTGTTTGTTAAATAAATAGATAATAAATAAACAAATAAATAAATACATAATAAACAAATATATAATATATATTTATATTAATATATAAATATTAATATAAATAAATAAATAAAACATTGTGTCTCCTTCTGTCTCTTTGTTGTTGTGTCTCTCCTCTACAGCTGCTCTCCATTAGGGTTTAGGGTTTAGGGTTTAGGGTTTAGGGTTTAGGGTTTAGGGTTTATGAGGCTCACGCTATGCTATCATCCCTCCAGGATAAGGCGAGAGGGTTGGGGCCCCCAATATGTGGGGCGAGTTTGTTATAAAAGAGGAAGCCGTCGGGGGGGTAGAG
>OY986951.1:1836646-1946646 GCA_963920595.1 Eimeria praecox
GCCACTAGCAACATCAGCAGCAGCAGCAGCAGCAGCAGTAGCAGCAACAGTAGCACCGGCAGCAGTAGAAATAGAAGCAGCAGCAGCACCAGCCGTAGTTCCCAACCAGCAGCAGCAGCAGCAGCAGCAACAGCAGCAGGAGGCCCCGCGCCGCGCAATCGCAGCAGCAGATACCCCCACCGCATCATCACCATCCTCCTCCTCATCATCATCATCATCATCAGCAGCAGCAGCAGCAGCAGCAACAGCAGCAGCAGCAACAGCAGCAGCAGCAGCAGCAGCAACAGCAGCAGCAACAGCAGCCATCAACCTACTTCCTTAGACGAACGGCCTTATAGGGGTTAGGCCTCTGCTCGTTAGCATCCGCATCAACCTGCATCAACCACTCAGGGAAGTCAGAGAGCCCGAGCCTCAGTTGACGCCCTTCGAGGCCCTCACCCTCCTCATCACACCCTCGGCTTGTCAGTTGCTGCCTGCAGCAGCAATACATGCATGCAAACAAACTGGAGAGACACTAACAGAAACAGCAGCAACAATTACACCAACAGCTGCAGCTGCAGCAGCAGCAATAGCTGCAGCAGCAGCAGCAACAGCTGCAGCTGCTGTATGCTCATCATACAGCAATCGAGATGTTAGCAGCAACAACTGCAGCAGCAGCCGCAGCAGCAGAAACTGCAGCAGCAGAAGCTGCAGCAGCAAAAGCTGCAGCAGCAGAAACCACAGCAGCAGCAGCAGCAGCAGCAGCAGCAGCAGCAGAGCCTACGAGCTTGTCGTCAGTCGGCTGCTATGAAGCTCGTCAGATCCCGAGTCATCCAAAATGGGGCTGCATGCGGCTTCTGCTGTTTTGACTCTTGCTGCATCTGCATCTGCTGCTGCTGCTGCTGCTGCTGCTGCTGCTGCTGCTGCTTCTGATTCAGCAGCAGCAGCAGCTGCTGCTGCTGCTGCTTTCTTTTCACTATACTCAGAGTAGCTAACCCCCAAAGCTGCTGCCAGCTCCTCGCCTCCTATGATAGCCGGAAACAACTTCTTTGCTCCTACGTCTACTGCTGCTGCTGCTTCTGCTGCTGCTTCTGCTGCTGCTTCTGCTGCTGCTTCTGCTGCTGCTTCTGCTGCTGCTTCTGCTGCTGCTGCTGCTGCTGCTGCTGTTGCTTCTATTGCTGCTTCCGCCGTTGCTGGTGCTTCTGCTGCTTCTGTTGCTTCTGCTGCTTCTGTTGCTTCTGCTGCTTCTGCTGCTTCTCCTGCTTCTGCTGCTTCTGTTGCTTCTGCTGCTGGTGGTGCCTCTGCTGCTGCTGCTGATTCTGCTGCTTCTGCTTCTGCTGCTGCTGCTGCTGCTGCTGCGTGTACTGGTTCTTCTTCTGCTGCAGTTGCTGCTGCTGACGCTTCTTCATCCTCCGTATTCTCTTCTGTAAAGCCTTCTCTGTTTGCTGCTGCTTCGGCTACCCCCTCAGCTCCTGCTGCTGCTCCTGCTGCTGCTCCTGCTGCTGCTCCTTCTGCTGCTGCTGCTGCTTCATCAGCCCCTGCGTATACTGAGTCTGCTGCTGTTTCTAAGCTGTCTCCTTCTGCTGACGTTAATTCTGGAGCTTCTGCTGCCTCTGCTGCTTCTGCTGCTTCTGCTGCTTCTGCTGCTGCTTCTGCTGCTGCTGCTTCTGCTGCTGCTGCTGCTTCTGCTGCTGCAGCAGTAGCCAAATCTGTGTCAGTGTCTGCTGCTGCTGCGTGAGCTGCCGCTAGTGCTGCTGCTGCTGCTGCCTCTGGTGAGGCTGCTTCATTTGCCTGTTCTGAGTGCACTGCTGCTGCTGCTGCTGCTGCTGCTGCTGCTGTGGGGGCTTCCTCCTTTGCTTCCGCTGCTGCAAGTGCTGCTGTTTCTGGTGCTGTTGTTGAACCGCTAGCGCTGGGGGAGGCGTCATCAAGGGGTGTGCTTGCTACAGCAGTCGTTTCGCTGTCTGCTGCTGCTGCTGCTGCTGCTGCTGTTTCTGCTTCATGTTGAGGCGCTGCAGCCCCCTGATCAGCTGAAACTGCTGCTGCTGCTGCTGCTGCTGCTGTTGCTGCTGCTGCTGCAGCAGCCTGATGACATCCGAGTGGTACAACCCCACCTTCTGCAGCAGCTGCTGCTTCTGCTTCTCCCGGGCTTGATCCTGAGTCCGCTGTCTTTGCTTCAGCAGCATCGATACTGAACGGCCTGCAGCAGCAGCAGCAGCAGCAGCAGCAACAGCAAAGCACAGGATTCTGCTGCAGCAGCAAGAGAGAAACGAACTGCTGCTGCAGCAACAGCAGCAGGAAGCAAAGGTGCATGCAACAGCAGCAGCTGCTGCTGCAAGTGTCTCTACCTCGGCATCAAAGGCCCGAATCTTTCTACGATATCTTCGAAAGATAGAATATACGGGCAAGGTCCCGGGGTAGCGCCTGCAGCAGCAGCAGCAGCTGCTGCTGCTGCTGCTGCAGAAGACGCTGCTGCTGCAGCAGCAGCAGCAGCAGCATCGGAAGCATCAGCAGCAGTACTGCTGTCTGTCTCCAAGGGGACAGACAGTTTAAGTGGGGTTGAATGGTTCAACAGCGTCAGCAAGCCCAGCTCTCCGCTGCGTCTCCTGTCTATACAGTGTTGAGTACAAGACCTGCGCATACACCCCAACACATGCATACACACATACAGCTACTATTTCAGGTGTATAGACACCCCACGTTTGTTGCTCCTTGCACGGCTATCTGCAGGTGTATAGACAGCTCAGAAGATAAGAAAGAGACAAAGAGAATGAGAGAGAGAGAGAGAGACAGAGAGAGGGAGACAGAGAGAGAGAGAGAGGGAGACAGAGAGAGAGAGAGAGAGGGAGAGAGAGAGAGAGAGAGAGAGAGAGAGAGAGAGAGAAAGAGAGAGGGTTAGTTATCTTAAACAAAAAAGCCCCAAACTTTTTCTGTAGTTTCTATCATCACAGCATATATACATGCATGTTTGCATGCAATAAATATAATATATATATAATATATTATATATAATATAAAGTGTATATCTAATCACCAAGACAAGACAGACTCCATAGGAGGTTCCTCAAAATCAAGGGGTAGCTCCGCTAGCAAGGCGTCTTCCCCCACACAGACTCGGCTGTCTAGAGGGGGGGGGCCCCCCCCCCTATAGGGGGGGGGCCCCCCAGGGGGGCCCCCCGCCATAGCCTGTGATGTTGATAGAGAACGAGATAATAAACTAGCAGTCAATCGCTTCAACTTGGAAGCCTGACGACGTACAGCCCGCCCCACAGAGGATGTGTTTCTGCTGCGTCTGCTGCTTCTGCTGCTGCTGCTGTTGCTGCTGCTGCTGCTGCTGCTTGCTGCTGCTGCTGCTGCTAATCCTTGCTGCAGCAGTTCAAACTCCCGTTTCAATCCACCCGCAGAAACACCTGTTGCTGCTGGTGCAGATGCTGCAGCTGGAGCCGTCTCTTCCGCTGCTGCTGCTGCTGCTGCTGTTGCTGCTGTTGCTGCTGTTGCTGCTGTTGCTGCTGCTGCTGCAGTTACGGCTGGACGCCTGTAGCTATTCGGCCGGCCAGGCCAAGGCACAAAACCAGAAAAGACCTCCTCCTCCTTTTGCTGCTGCTCCTGCTGCTGCTGCTGCTGCTGGTGTTGCTGTTGCTGCAGCTCTTGCTGCAGCTCCTGCTGCTGCTCTTGCTGCAGCAGCAGCTGCGTTTGTGCTAGCTGGTGCGGCTGTGTCGCACGCTGCTGCCCTCTGCGATTGTCTACCGAAGGTATGTCGTCTTTAGCGACGCGCCGGCTGTTGCTGCTGCTGCTGCTGTTGCTGCTGCTGCTGCTGCTGTTGCTGCTGTTGCTGCTGCTGCTGTTGCAATGATAAGTGCTGCTGCCCCAGAGGTCCTCCCCTTCTCGCTGTATCGCCGTTGCGGATGTGTTGTTGTATTCTTGCTGCAGCGGCTGAAGCCGCTGAGGTGTGCGATCCAGCTTCTTCTGTTGCTGCTGTTGCTGCTGCTGCTGTTGCTGCTGCTGCTGCTGCTGCTGCTGCTGCTCAAGGCTACAGGCTTCCAACGGGACTGAAAAGGGTGGCTGAGCCAGAGGACCCGCCCCCTGCAGCATCGCCAGGGAGTCGATCCCTCAACAGACCCCACAGATCCCTTACTGCCAGCTAACTGCAGCGGTTGCTGCAGCAGCAGCATCAGCAGCTGCTGCTGGTGTTGCTGCTGGTGTTGCTGCTGCTGTTGCTGCTGCTGTTGCTGCTGCTGGATGTATTGGGAACAGAAGCAGCAGAAGCAGCAGGTAGCTCCCTCAGTTGCTGCAGCACATGAAGCATACATCAAATCTATTATTATTATTCTGTATAGGGCTATACTATTCTGCTGTTGCTGCTGCTGCCGTTGTTGTTTTGTTGCTGCTCCGGCGCTGCTGCTGCTGCTGCTGCAGCAAGTTGCTGCAGTGTTCCCTCAAGGAGGGCCCCTGAAAACTGCTGCTAGAGGCCCTATTCCCCTCAGCAGCAGCTGCTGCTGCTGCTAGTGTGTGGCTGTTCTGCTGCTGCTCGATATCCTGCTGCTGCTGCAGTCAATAACGAGCATAGCATCGACACTGTTGCTGCTGCTGTTCGAATGAGAGACACACAAGATCCTCTATACTTTGCTGCAGCAGCTCTGCTGTTATCCCCGTGTTGAGTACGAGAAGCAGCAATTCAACGGTCGCAGCAGCAGCAGCAGCTGCTGCTGCTGCTGCTGCTGCTGCTGCTGCTGCTGCTGCTGTCGGTGCTGCAGCAGTAGATATTTACTTGGTGGATTTAGAAACCAACTACAACATGCATATATATTGTCTTAACACAGATAATCTGATATTGTTTTTTAGTTATTTGTCTCTAATAAATAAATTGCTGCAGCGTAGTAGGACGCTGGCGGCCTGCTGCTGCTGCACCAGTATACAGGTATCTGCTGCTGCTGCAGCAGGGGGGGGGGGGGGGGGGGGGGGGGAGAGGGTTTAATTGCTATGTATATCTGAGAGAAAAGTATTTATTTGAAGAATTTGAATATATAAATATTTAATTCAATTGTTTTTTCTAAAGAGGATACTTCTTTATAGCTGGCAGCTCACGGGGCCCCGCCGGGGGGGGGGGCCTCTACGACTCTGTATAGCCTGTCAGATATAAGCTGACGAGGCTATAGGCTATAAGAGAGGGATATGAGGGTTTATTGTATTTGTTTAAATATTAAAAATATTAAGGAAGTTTACTAGGTCTTAGTCGTTCAGTTAAGAGAGGCTACACCATACGTTGATGGGCTCGAGTTTGTTATATTTAGCGTCTCGCCTCTAAACGAATATATATATATCTCTCTCTGTCCCTGTCTCTGTGGGATCTTCTTGATGAGAGGAATACAATTTCTAGATGAACAGCACGTAAGTACCCAGTTGAATAGCCGGAAGGGGTGGAGAGTACGCCTGTGTAGAGGCAGAGCTTGAGGGGATATATATATATATATATATATATATATATATATATATATATATATATATATATATATATATAGTGAGAGCTTCGTTATCGTCCTCGTGTTTGAAATGAGGCTGAGGTAGCTATTCACCTACTCTGCCTGTGCTGTCGTATGTCTATAATGATGTAGGACAGTCTGTTGAAAGTCTCTAGTATCTGTGCTTGCATGTAGTAGTAGCTGGAGACTGAGGGCCATGTGGGTGCCTGTCTCCAGTTTTAGTGTATACAGCAAATATATTTTCGTTATGTGTGTTTGTAGGTTCTCGTGTCAGCAGGAGTTGCAGAAGTGCTTACAGCCGACTGCCTCCTCACACAAGTTCCTGAGGCTGTGTCCTGAACAACTATAAACTGGAGTGGAGGCGAGCTCTCAAGTATTTTGACTCACTCACTTTCAGCTCACAGCAATCGTCAGGTAAGTTTGAGGTCTCTCGTTGCAAGTAATAGCACCATGTAGTTGAGAGAGAGGTTGACGGGAGCTGCGATCCCCAGCCCCACAAGTGGGGTTGCCTGGTGTATAACCCTCATTAGTACTCAAGGCATTTCACTCGAATAAAAAGGAAAAATTGTACGTACTCGTCCTCAGAGCTTTATCAAAAACCCAGACTTCTCCCCTTTAAAACAATGGAGGCGCGTGAGGTTCCTCCCAAAAACAGAGATGGAACCAAAGGCTGAGCATATTGTCGTGCTTTCAACTTTTCTGAAAATCCCAAAATGAGGGATGCAATACTTGCCGGCGTTGCTGCTACATCGAAACACTGATTTCTGAGACGACGTTAGATCTGGTTGAGGGTAAGCAGCAGCCCATGGTCGCAGCTGCAGACTCCCCTGCAATGCTTGCAGCAACTCTGGAATATATGAAGAAAGCATACGGCCACCAGGCAAGATATTATGACAGACGGCGTTCGGTTGTTACTTCTTCCCAGACGGCTTTTTTTACACTATGCAAAGCGCTGTAGAGCACTCAGGAGAAGGGGGAGAATAACAAGTTTGCTATGTGTTGGGTAGGGAGGGCCCTTTGTTGTTCGTCGTTGGTCCAGCTCCTTCGCTTTCATTGTAGGCTTCCCGCCAACGTGAAGATGCCGCCATACCTCAGTCTCCGTATTCTAGAACGGTTCAGAAAACCTGTGAAAATTCCGTAAACACCCTCCGCAAAGTGGCAGCAACGCCACTCTGCGAAAGAGCAGCTACAGGAGATTCTATTGGTAGAAGCATGCGTAACGAAGCTCAGTGTCCATTAATAACGCGAATGGCCTCTGACGCGAAGCTTTTTATAGGTTCCTGAGATCAACTTGCGCAGAGCGCTTCTGCAGGAGCATCTACATGTACGTTTCGATTAAGCGGCGGCAGCAACAAACAGAAGAGTGTCCACCCCAACCTAGTGCTGGGCTGTGCACAATCTTTCGGTGAAAGTTGATCTTCCACGTGTATAGAGGGGCCTGCTATCTCCTGTACTAATTATGCAGCGACCGTCTCTCCCCGTATGGCTAGCTCGGCACCACCGCCCAGAACACTTTGCTTCTTCATTTTTTGTTCTGTTCCTACATTTGGCGGGGGGGCCAAAAGCCCGCCTTAATTGCTCATTGATGCTACGCCTCTGCAGCTGTTCATAGCATGTTTTCGTTGTGAGGAGATGGGAGGACTAGAAATCGGCTGCCCACTCAGATAAAAGGACAGAGCGTTTTAGAGTAGCCGAGGCCACGCCAATGACGCAGATGCCCCAAGAAGATGAGCGTCCACAGAGGCAGTAGCAAGAACACGCAGCACATGCGCAAGTAGCTTGCGTTTTTCCCATTGTCATTTTTCTTTCGTGGGGCTTTGGAGTCTTTGACGGCTTCCTTTTCAGTTGGGTAAGCAGGCGCATCAGGACGTAAGCTGTGTAGTGATAAATGGGGGCAGATGCAGGATGATCCACCAGAGTGGGGCGCCTGTATTTCTTCATACACGTAGACTGGATACTGCCTGGCCCAGGCAGGCGTTTTACAATTCTGTACGACTTTGCCTCATGCAGCAAAGGAGTCCTGAGTATACTCGTGATGCTCCCTCTTAGCATGAGTTGCAGCAAGGTATCGTGTGTCCTGCTTCTCTCCGCATTCCTAGAACCTTCTATCGCTGCACGCAGTGTACTTTGTCCTGTGTCATGCTGATATCAGTACTCCTGCTTGCCTGTAGGCTGACTACGGAGGGCCAAGTAATTGTTTAAAGACAGTGTACGCTACACCCTATAGTGCTCGAGCATGCAGCAAAAGGGCAATAGCTGCCCCCTCGTGTAAATGAAGGCAACCCTAGCTGCAACAAGGTGCGTGGCAGTCGATGGCGGCCGTGCCCGCCGTGTGTCCCCTCCACCCCAGATCCTAAGACAGGTCTGTTCAGGAACCGTGAAGGCTAGAGGGGATGGCAGCTACCTTTTGCGTGCTGTTTCTTCAAGTCTTTCACTCTAATGCTCGCGGGTTTTTAGGATCAGGGACCCTTGCTAGACGGTCTACCAATCGCTCAAGCCGTTTAAAATGTGGGTTTGCAACATTATTAATGTTTGCAGAAACAAGAAACAGTAATATGTTTGTCTTTGTGCCCCTGCATGCATGTTCAACGTATGTAGTGTATGAGCGCCAAGGTCAAGCAAGATACTGATGGGGGCGTTGATTATCTAGCGAGTTAGTCTATATAAACCTAATCATCTATCTGTTCAATTTCAATAAAATAAAAAAGAAAAGCAGAAGAAATAACTACTTCTGTATTGCTTTTCGTAGAAACGACGGCAGGCAAGCGGCGAGCGTGCATGCAACCGCCATCAAGGCAGCCAGCCCCGGGGTCCTCTACACAGTATGTTCTGCTTGGAAATTAAAGTAGAAATATATTTTTTTTTGGTGGGGATTTGTTTGGTTTGTCAACTCGGCACAGATAAACAAACAACAGGCCCCCGTGTGGCGTGGCTGTGGGTGCACGTCCTCCTGTTGCCGGGGTTGTTGTATTGTGTTTCTTGACTCATTTGTTGGCTTTCTGGTGTATATACAGGCCTTCTAAAGGGTCTACTTATTCATGCATCTATATTAGTTTTCTTTTATACCACGTATCTCAATTGATGCGATCAAACACCACCTGCAGCGCGACCTGTGCGCTGCCTCTGCCGCTCCACAACTGTGTGTGCCTTCTTCGCTGTCGTCCACCTTCTTGATTAACATCTATCAGGAGGCTGTCGCACGCGTTCGATTCCTAGTGATTTGTATATCTACCCGCTGAGTCTTCCCGAGGAGTCCTCGTTTGTTGTTGTGGTTTTCACAAAAGTAGCTTAAGATGATGGCGCTGTTCTTGACAGGAGGCAGACCCTGCCTTCTGCTGCTGCTGCTGCTGCTGCTGCTGCTGTTCTCTGGAGTAGCAGATAAGTGTAGAGCCCAGCTCAGAGTTCAATCCCCCAAACGCCTCATTGACAAGCTTGTATCCATTGAAGCCATTTCTGAAGAAAACTTCTTTACTATCATTGGTTCCACTGCCTCCTTTGGCACTCCTACCTACGGCACCACCCTGAGGTAGATTCTTCTTCTTCTTCTTCTTGCTGCTGCTGATGCTGCTGCTGCTGCTGTTGCTGCATCCTGCTGCTTCAGCCTCCTCAAGCTGCAGCAGCCCTAGGCTGCTGCTGAAGGCAGCAAGTGCCTGTCTTGCGGCTTGCTGCAGCTGCTGCTATCTGTCCTGCTGCTGCTGCAGCCTGCTGTCTCTGCTGTTGAGGTGTACAGCAGCAGATGTTTAATGTCTGAAGCTTCTTTTTCGACTCGCTGCACTAGCTACTTGGGTGAAGACGAGTGTTGCCTCTGTCTCCGTCTTTGGAAGGGCCGCCTTGATTGTTAGCTTGGTGTTTGTATTCTATGTATTGTATCATCGTAGTTTACGTGTTGCTTGTATATATATATATATATATGTATATACATATACATATATATGTATAGATATATATATGTGTGTGTGTGTCTCCTGTCTCCTATTTCTGAATTTGTGGGGCAGAGGTAGAGCCTTCTACATCCCCCATGAGCGGCGGGAGGAGGCAGATTTAACAGAGACAGGTTTACACTGTGACACGTCATACTGTACACTACTAAAGGACGATATCGAAGAATGGAAGAGCACCGCGTTGCAGGGGGGCCTCTCCAAGGTATATACTGTCTCCTTTTGTCTCCTTTATCCTGTGGGGCGGAGCCTGATATGTGTGTTGTGTGGCTGTCTTCTACCCCTCTCTTCTTTCGTTGTCTCTGTTACTGTCTCCCTTTCTGTCGATGGTTTGATGCTGTCTCTGTTTCTTTTCAAGGGACAGTCAAATACTTCTAGGTGTTGCTATGCAGCAGCAACAGCTATATCGCCCTGCTTCATTGTGTGGGGTGTTGGCTGTTGTTGCTGCTGCTGTTGCTGTTGCAGGTTGTGTTGTTTGTTGATCGAGGTGTCTGTACATTTGCTGCCAAGGTGGAGGCAGCTCAAAGCTGTGGGGCAGACGCAGTAGTAGTTGTTGACCATGGCACTCAAGATTGGACGCGAGGAATGATTCGGCACAATATTATTATGAGTGATGATGGGAAGGTATACAGAAAGAGAAGCTCAGACATAATACACGCGGTGTAGTGTATAGAGTAGAGGCCTTCATCGTCCTGTGTGTGGGGGTGGGGGTTGGGGGTTGGGGGGGGGGGGGGGGGGAGGGGGTTCTTATGTGTGTTGTAGCTGCTGCTAATGTTGTTACTATTAGTGGAATTGCTACTGATGTTGTTGCTGCTCATGTTGCTACTGATGTTGTTGCTGCTGTTGCTGCTGCTGTTGTTGCTGCTGCTGGTCCTGTTGTTGCTGCTGCTGCTGTTGTTGCTGCTGCTGCTGGTGTTGTGTTTTCAGATGCGCGACATCCATATTCCCTCAATTCTGATTGCTCAGCCTGAAGGGGATGCAATAAAAGAAGAAATTATGTCAGGGCAGGAGCCCGTGTTAGTAGAACTTGAGTGGCGTATGCCGGCTCAGTGGCCTGTGGGGGTTAACTTCTGGGCGGATCCTGGGGATGCTCAAGGTGTGTAGTGTTGGAGTGTATGGACAGCTGTTTTGTTTCTTGCTGCTACAGGATCCTGATCTTGTTTCTCTTCCTAGTACAACCCTCTATATCTGCTTCTCTGCTGCTACGCTGATAGATGCGTTCATCCTCACATTGTATTCTTTGTTGCTTGTGTCTCCCCTTCACCAACCCAAAGCGCCTTCGCCTATGTTGTTGTAGGCTGCATGCATGCGGTGTTGCTGCTGCTGCAGCTGCCAGCTTCCTGCAGGCTTTGGCGCCCTACATGCTGCGGTTGGGGGCCCACGTCCGTTTCCAAACAATCTACAATGTCTTTTCATTAGAGGGGGGCTCCGAAGAACTCTGTCTGTCTCAGGGTATCTATGAGAAGTACCCCAGGCTCTACTGTTCATTTGAACCTAACACTCAAGTCCTTGGCCTTACTGGTATGCTGCGCTGCTGCCGCTACTGCTGCTCTTGCTGCTGCTCTTGCTGCTGCTGCTGCTGCTGCTGCTGTTGTCTGGGGTGCTTCCCCTCATCTTTGGGATGTGTTTGAGGTCCTGTTGCTTCTTTCGTGCTGCTGCTGCTGCTCCAAATGTATAGACAGTTGCTGCTGTGTGTGTTGTTGTTGATACCAAGGGAGCGAAGTCGTACAGGAATCGTTGCTGCAGTCGTGTCTGTACAAAACCACCAAGACGAATCCGCCTGATGTGAAGGAAGGCGAATTCTCTCGAGAGTGGTGGCTCTATCAACAGAGATTGGGTGATCCCATAGATGGCTGTTTCTTTAGTGGAAAGGTGTGTAGACTGCGGTGTTCCGTAGGGTCTGGTGAGGGTTTAGGGTTTAGAATTTAGGGCTTTACGTGTTAGGCGAGGGGGGGGGAGGGGGGGGGGGGGGGGGGCTTGGTCTTAGGGCCTGGGTTGAGGAGGGGGCATTCTAGGTTGAATAGGTTCAATAGAAATATATAAAAAACAATTTATAATGGCATTAGAGGTTTCTTATATTAATGAAGATGGTTTGAATTCGATATCATGTTTAATGAAATTATGTGGTAATATATATTTAAAATCTATATATAGTATATATATATATATATATATATATATATATATATATATATATATATATATATATATATATATATATATATATATATAGTATGTTATAATATAGCAGGCGCCATTCTTTCTCTTCTTGTATTTGTTGATGTGGAAGGATGCAACGTACGCTGGGGGCTCGTCTAAGGTTTCTGGTGTACCTACACCTGTGCCCACGTGTGTACGTTTGTGATGCGACAGGGGAAGAATGCGTGGGGCCCTGCCTGCTCGAAGCGCGTGTTATCTGAGGTGCTATCAGGAGGTCAGCTGCATGCAGTGGAGTTGTGTATGGGGGATGAGAGCGGGCGTCGGTTGCTGGACTTTTCGAAGAACAACCGTGGCTGGTCGATCGTTGCCATGACGATAAATGGGGCCAGGTGCGCGCGCTTTGCAGATACTATGGGGCTGATCCTGCATGCAAACAGGCTGCATACAGCAGACCTGCATGCATGCGAGTATGCGACGACGAGCAGCAGCAGGGTGCCTCTACATGTTCATTCCCTGCCCCCGTGTAGGTGTAAATACACTTAGGAGAAGATGCAGGCAACGTTACAGGTCTTTATCGCTTGGCTTTCTTTGGTCCTTGTTTCTCGTGTACAGATACAGCGGACAGCTTGCGCCCGAGCCAGTCCTGAGAGCCATTTGTTCTGCCACTGTTAATCCCCTAACAAACAAATACAGAGCCGAGGAATGCAACGACATCGTCGTGTGAGTTAGAGGAAGAGGTTAAATATTCTGATTGTTAAGCTTCAGCTCTTCGCTGCAGGAGCCCAGACGCTAGTTCTGCTGAGATGCAGCACAAGTAGCCCCTGGGATCCTGCTAGTGCTGCTGCCTGCATGCTGTTCTGCTGCTGCTGCTTGTGTGCTGGATGTTCTTGCTGTGGCTGTGTCTTGCTGCTGTAGTGTCTGAGAGAAGCATGATTGTCTGTATTTATCTGTGTGGCTTGCGGTGTATCTGCAGCGATGCACACACCGAAGATGCTCCTTGGCTGCGGTCGATGTTGGACTCGCGCAATTTTGTTTTTATTTTCTTCATGATAATTGTTATTTGCGTTGGCCTAAGCTACTTGTATTATCGCTATGCGAAGAAACAGTTGACTGCAGGGATGCAGCAGCGGGTGCAGCATGAAGTGCAGCAGCAGTTGCAGCTCTATCACAGAATGGAGGAGGCCCCGGGGAAGCCCACTATCCCTGAACGCAGTCCTCTTGTCTAAGAGGAGGTGAGTGGGCTTGTTACCTGGTTGTTTTCTGTTATTAGAAGGCCGGCTGTACATGTAGTAGCTGTTGCCTCCCTCCTCTCATTCGGATTTCGCTAGTAGCACGAAGGCTATCAAGATACAAGAGCTCCAAGGGGTCGAGGCGCCTCACCCAGACTAGGCCTTAGATGCCTTGTTTGGGGTTGTTCTGCTGCTAGTTGCTCCTCTAGAGCCGCGGTAGCGGCACGCTCTAGAGCCGCTGTAGCGGCACGTTAGGCTCCCCAGCAGCTGTGTAGCTGCTGGCATTTGGCTCCCCAGCAGCTACGCTGCTGCTAGGGGGGGCTGAGGGCTGAATGCCCAGTGGCGTGCCTCTTGTTGGGGCGGAGCTCGCTGCATTTTTGTTATGTTCTAGTGGGCTAGAGTTTGTTTTCGCCGCAATCCTCAGTTGCTTTTGACAGCAAACAAGCAGCATTTTATCACCACACTTTTCATACCAGTACAGTCTATGTCAACTCACTATCCATGCAGCAGAGGCGTGGCCGGGGGCTACTACCCTGTGTTCTCGAAGAGGCTTATCGGGAGTCTAACTGCTACAGTATATCGCAATTTACAGAAGTCCACTAGATGTGTTTTCTGAGTGTCTGCATTTCCACGGGTATAGCTCGCTCGCTTCTGCAGCCTGCACTGTCTAGACACATGGCAGCTGCTTTCTAGACAGGAAGTTTCTACTGGTCCCCCAGTCTCAGAATAGTATGGGGAGTCTGGGGCATGCTGAATGGGGTCCTCGGGGTTTGCCTCTCGATGGGGTGTAAGGGAAGGTATTCCAGCGAAGATGACTCAGCGGCTCCATGGCCTTCGGCTGGAATGGTTTTGCGCGAGCATGCAGGCTATTGAAGCGACAGAGAGGGGGCGCCGAGCAGTGTCAGTAGAAATAGCGGGGAGACAGAGCAGGGGAATCAGAGGTGCAGAGACAAGCCTGAAGAGACAGCCCCTTAAATGAGGGGCAGTCAGTCAGTGTCTGCCTGTTCCAGCCCAGCATACAAAAGAACTAGCTACAACTGGCTTCGGTAGCGCGTCCGGTGCCTCCATTCCTCTTTGGGGTTAAGAGCTCCACCACGTCAAGTACAAGGGAATGTTAAGAGCTGCACGTAGGGGGCACTTCACCAGTTCCCTTTATCATTTATCTTAGCGGGAGAGGAGATAGTCGTATACCTTCGGTCACAGCAGTAAAGCAAGGGGCTTCGCCGCACATTCAACTTCAGACTCCCCATCATTTGCTGAGTTGTGGGCCCTGTAGTGCTTGTGGCATCTCCCACCTTGATAGAGAGCTCTTCACAAACTGCCTCTGCATAAGCAACAGAACCCACAAGCCCCATAGAAGGGTTCTGGGCTTCGGGCTGCAACAGCTGCCTCCTTCTGCTGCGGGGCGTTAACAGCCCTTTCATACCTGCACAGACTGTAGGGCCACATGGCTTCTTATAAGCTTTTTTTACCATAAACAAATCCGCCAAGGGTCTTGAAGCCCGGGTTTGAAGACACTACAGAAGAAGATACCGCTGAAAGGCTCAGCAAATAGGCAACTGATTTCTACTTAGCGGGGAAGTCTGCCTCTTCCTGCCGACCAACAACAGGATAGAAGCCTGGGATAATCTGCTCTGCTATGCATGCAGCAGAAGAGCGCATGCATCTAACGAGCACCGATTGATGCCGTGGGTTCATTCGGCATGGGCGAGTGTCAGTGGCCTGTTATAGCTTCCATTGAATAGGCTTTAACCTGTCCTCACTCACCCTCTTCTTCAATAGCTATATTCATTATTTGTATATCTAGCGTTGCGGACACCACGCTGTTACGTGCAGGGCCTACTATACACGATGAGTAGACTGACTGCTCCGCAGCTGTTGCAGCTCTATGCAGCAGCAAGAAAGGAGGCTAAAAGCCCCCTAAAGCAGAGGGGGTTTTTAAGGAGGAACGGGCGAGTTAGGGGCAACACATTAGCTTGTGTTGCTGCACGTAGTAGATTCTGGCTTGTCTTCTGCACGTCTGATTTCAGTGTACAGTAAACAACACTATCTCGATACAGCTGTAGACAAGCTAATGGAAGAGGCGGCAACTATGATAGTATTGCCTTTATGTCAGTTTCGGCTCTTCACTTGCTGCAACCTGAGGCTATCATTTAAATGTGGCTGCGGCTAGCGTAGCTTGGGTTGTAAGATGCTGGACACAGCGGGAAGGTATATTTTCCCTGTGTACTAAGGGGCAAGCAAGTGTTCAATAATTGTCTACAGCGTCAGTGCATGCAACGAAAACGGCTTAGTTGTGCTTGTTTGTGGTGCCCCCCAAGAGCAGTAGTTGCAGCAAGAAACGCCGCAGCGGATGCGTAGATGCCTCCTGTCGCGCCATCTACAGACCCGTAGGAGGCTGGGCGTAGGACAGTTGGGGAAGGTATGGCTAGTCATCTGGTGTACGGGTCTCTTCTCTAAAGTCTTTGACTCTGTTGCAGGTCATGCCTGTCCTCAACTACGGTGAAAGACACACTATATAGCTGATCCATACCTTCAAGGTCAAACCCATGAAAATACAACTTTGTGTTGTCTATATATTATACGGGGCTTCACTATGCATGCATGCACGCTTTGTGTGCCACTGAAAAGAATGGCCCCTACAGAGTTTGATTGTAGCTACACTGCATGTGTTTCCAGTAGAAGGGTTCGATCACCCCTCAATGTGTGCGTCGTTTCAATAAGAATAAGACTATGAAGCGACACATTATCCATTCTACCTAAACACTTTAAAAAAAGAAAATTGATGCTCGTACTCGTATGTACAGCACGAGGCTGCGATCCCCATGACACACGTGTGATGCTTGTAATGGAGGGAGGCGGACTCTGCCAGTATATGTGCAGTCATTTAATCTGTGTGATTGTTTCTATTTTCTAATAAACAATCAAAAACACATGAAATAAAGGTTGTATATAGCCAATTACAATAACAGATTCAACGCCAGTAGTAGCTGGAAGCCTCGGTGCCCCACAGCGCCCGAGAGCGCTGCCGCAGCAGCGGCCGCTGTAGCTGGCTTTAGGTGTAGCTACAGCTCATGTTTTGTTCTAATCTATGAATTCAATCAGATTCGGCATTCTTTTATGATTTGTTTATAGCTCTGGCATTCGCTTCTACAGCAACTTCTTAGGGCAGTATTGCTGTATTGTATATATATCGTGCTGCCGCCGTTGGCGCTCCTGCTGTTGCTTCGTTGCAGTGTGTGACATTCTTGCTTTGCCTCTGTACTCATTGCGTCATTTTCTTTTTCAGTTTCTCGTTAGTATTTATTCTGTCTCCTTCTTAAACGCAGCAACGGAAGGGGTAGTGCAGGAGGCTTGAACGGGGCGGTAGCTTTGGGGGCCCCTGCGGTGTACAGACGCCGTGATTAGCCTTCTTGAATAAATTACAAGACATGTAGCCAGCGAGCTACCACAGCAGTATTTGTCTCGAGTTCTGACGTCGTTGAACCGCTTGCTTCTTTTTTGTCGGGCCGGCTGGCGGTTGAGGGTCGCTGTTTGTTGTTGCCCGCTGTACAGACACCCCACCCCGGTTTATATTCTATTGCTCGTGGTTTCATCCTTGCAAGAGAATCACACTAGGGCAATCGCCCGCAAGCTTTAGTTGATCCCAGGCGGCAGGTCCGCCCTTCCTTTCGAATCCGCTGCGGCCCCAGTTGTCAGACGTATATCTCTTTCCGCAGCAACAGAAGCAACAAGAGCAGAAGCAACATCAGCAACAGAAGAAGAAACAGAAGCAGAAAAAAAACAGCAGCACAGGATTAAATTGGGATAATGGCGAGCGGCATTGGCGATAAGGTCGCCCTCGCAAACCCATATGAGGTGCTGAAGGAAGAAGATGCCCTACAGCGTCGGTTAGAGAAGCAGGCAGAGAGGGAACGACGGCGTCGCGAGCGTCGGGAGTTGAAGGCTGCAGCAGCTGCATCAGCTGCGGCTGCTTCAGCAGCAGCCACAGCAGCAGCAGCAGCAGCTGTCAAGGCCCAATTGTCTCCGGGGGGTGCCTCACTATTGCAGGGAGCCCGATGGGCTGACGTAGAGGTTGACTCTGACGATGATGGGCCGCTAACTGTAACAGTTGCTCATAGAGCTGTAGCTACGGGGGGAGGAGGAGGAAGCTCAGGACGCAGGCCGCAGCAGCAGCACCCACGAGACGCCTTCTACTCGGACGTTGACACATCATCAGAGGAGGAGGACTTTGCCAGTGATGCTGAAGGAGACCCTCAAGGGGAAGGCTTGGCTGCCAGCAGCAGCAGCAGCAGCAGCAGCGACGAGGAGGAAAGGTTAACGAGCAGAGAACAGTCGGCCCGATCCCCGTCGGAGGGGAGACGCAAAGCCAAAGGTGAGGGGCCTCATGACCTTCATGCCTGTCTGCTGGCTCTCTTCCCCCCTCCCTACCCTTGCTGCAGTTGCTGCTATTTCCTCTTCTGTACAACTCTATCTGCTGCTATGGGTGGGGCAGATGAAGCATCAGCCTAGAGGTTCGAGGGGGCGGGGGGAGGGGGGGGAGGGGGGCTGCGATAGAAAGAGGAAGCA
Organism: Eimeria praecox; assembly: GCA_963920595.1. Lineage (NCBI taxonomy): Eukaryota > Apicomplexa > Conoidasida > Eucoccidiorida > Eimeriidae > Eimeria > Eimeria praecox. The sequence continues at coordinate 1,853,999 of OY986951.1, forward strand.
GCAGCAACAGCAGCAGTAGCCGGGGTTCATGGAGAGGTTTGTTTTGTGCTGCTGTTGCAGGAGCAGGCGGGGCTGCTGCTGCCGACCCTCTAAAAGGTCTTAGCAGAAAGGAGAGAAGACAGCGTGAGATGGAGGAACTTGAACGGGCTCTGAACGAGGCGGGCCGTAAGTCCTTATCTATTTCCCCTTACGTGTCGCTGCAGCAGCAGCAGCAGCTGCTGCTGCTGCAGCTGCTGCTGCAAGTCTTGCACTTCTCTTGCTGCTTCGACCAGCGCAGCTGCTAGGAAGGCAAGACAGAAGGCGACATATATATATTTCTTCTGTGTTGCTGCTGCAGTTACTCCGTCTGCACCCGTCGAGCCAAAGCCGCAACCGCAGCAAGAGCAGCAGCAACAGCAGCAGCAGCAACAGCAACAACCGAAAGCAGGAGGTGGATCCAGCGAGAAGAAGAAGAAGAAAAAGGCCAACCAGCAGCAGCAACAACAACAACAGCAGCAGCAGCAGCAGCAACGTGAATCCGAAAGCGAGGACGGCGCAGACACTCAAGTAAGGACCTCGTATGGCGTTCCTTTGGCTGCTGCTGTTGCTGCATTGCTGCAGAAGCATCCCAATATGTAGAAAAGTTTATTTGCTGTTTCCTCTTATCTTGTTGCTTCTACAGGCTGCTCCTGAGGACCCAGCCAAGATCGCCGCCCGTCTTAAGGCGGCAGCGGCAGCTAAGCGGAGCCCCGCGAGCAGTAAAGATTTAGCAAAGAAGTTGGCTGCCCAGGAGGCGCAGGCAAAGAAGGAGAAGGCGAAGAAGGAGAAGAAACCAAAACTGTTCTTCCCTCCGAAGCAGTGATGCAGTAGCTGTAGATACACTGCAGTAGCTCCTTAGCTGCCCATTTTGCGTCGCTAGGCTAGCCAGCTCTAGCTACTTCAATATAAGCCTGCAGCAGCCACGTCATAGAGAGAGAGGCCCATGACAGTCTGCTGAATAGACACTCGCAAGTGCTGCCGCAGTGTTCATTGGGCCGATGTTGTTAGGCCTCAGCAGCAGCAGCAGCAGCAGCAGCAACTTGCTGCTGTCACAGCCAAAACAACCGGGCAACGAGGTCGCTGGCCCGCGAGTTTGTCCTCGTGCAGCTGCTGCACGTGTTAGTAGGTAGGTACTCTCAGGGGTTCTTGACACACACATTGACAGGCAAGCAGAGACAGCCCGGAGGGCCGAAGGCTCAACAAGCTAGCTAGAGAGTGTCTTGCTTGCACCGCGTGTGTTGTTTTCTTTTGGTCGTGTATTGAGTTGCCGGTGTGCGTACACCTGAGACCGCGCACGTCGGCTGCAGCCGTTCGACCCCAAAGTTTTTGGTCAGAGAAACAGGGTCCCGGGAAGGAAACCTCTGAACTCCATATGACTCAAAAGCTTTTACAGGAGACTGACAGAGCTGGCATGCAGTAGTGTCTTTTGTCCCCCTGCAGCTCCACCACGGGGGCCCTCCAATAGCAGCTGAGATAACTAACATTCTCTTCACTAAGTAATACACTAAATAATAGATAGGAAAGTCTTTTAGTGTTGGTAGGTCGCTGTTGTAGCTGCAGCGCAGGTGCAACAGGGCAGCAGTATTTAGAAGTGCCTTCTGGGGCAGCGCGTTCTACAGACTCAGCTCCCCTCTCGCTACGAGCTTGAAAGGAGAGGGGCTGAGGGTGGGTGCTAAGGTACACCAACATTACGGCCTGGTGCACCTACAGCTTAGCAGGAAGTCCCCTACGACCCATGGGCAAGAAGGGCCGCGGGGGGGGACCCTTGTAGATAGATGTGGGCCGAATGAGCTTGTTGACAGCCCGCTGCTCCAGCACGTGGGCCGCCCAGCCAGCGGTCCTCGCAATGGCAAACAGAGGCGTGAAAAACCGAATGGGGACTCCGCATCTGCAATATCAGCAACAACAACAGAATAGATACCAAGAGAACAAGGGCTGTTCAAGCCGGCAACAAGCTGTGGAGCAGCCAGAGCTACAGCAGAAGCAGCCAAAATAGCAGCAGCCACAGCAACATCAATCATTCGTCTGACTGTTTGTAGGCAATTGCTGCCGAGAAGTCGACGTTTGCATGCATGTTCTTCCTCTTGAGCATATGCTCCTCGATAAAAGCCCCAATCCGCACCATATCCGGATCGGAATCTGGCAGCTGTGCACGTGCAAGGGCTTCAGCCAGTTGACGCATCAAAGGAGCCCTCGGGTCCCCGTGTTTGTACATTCGGTGCCCAAAGCCCATGATGAGCTCCCGACGAGCGAAGGCTTCCTCCAGCTGCAGGAAAACACGGCTAAACCACACAGAGGGACCTACGAAAAACCAAAGCACGCAACACCTTCTGGGGCCTCAAAGCAAGTGTACAGACAGCAAGAACGGAACCAGCAGCATTGGCAGCAGTGGCAACAGCAGGCAAAACAGAACGTATAAGCTGCAGCGGCGCTCTCTTCACCCGTTGCTTTGCTTTCTCAATGGAGGTCAAAGGAAGCAGCATCTCCAGAGCTGCTTGGTTCGCCCCCCCGTGTAAAGGTCCTTTCAGCGTCCCTATTCCCGAGCAAATGCAGCTATACATGTCGCTACGAGTCCCCGCAGTTACGCGGCACGCGAAGGTGGACGCTACCGCAACAGAAGCATCGGCAGCAGCAAGCAGAAAATATCAGAAGCGCCACGATAGGCAGTAGCAGAAGCATCATTTCAAGACGAATGTGCAATCAAGAAAGGCTGGCGTTCTTATGCGTTGGCCAGTAGACAAGCGTCACCACCAGCAAAGCAGAGGCCCTGCTAAGGGAGGGGAAGTGGTCTGCGGTGGAGGTGGCCGGCGGCCCTCACCGTTGAAGTCGTGTTCTGCATATAGAATAAGAGATGCGTCCAAAGTCTTGGTCACTACGGGGTGGGGCTGGGCATACACAACAAGCCATACATACCCATGCCGAGGCTAGGAAGCCAACCCCCTCAGCCTTGGGCCTGCTGAGTGCTGTGTCGTGCTGTTCCCCCTCTTGGCATCTTACTTTGAAGGCTGGGTCCCCGTTCATTAGTTTCAGGAAATTCTTGGCCACAGAGTCCTCAGGATCCGATACTAGGGATATTTCTTTCCCTGAGTTGGCATAGTGGTACCAGTAGTTCAAGGCGCCTCCGAAACCACCAATGAGACGAATCGCAATCTGTTGCAACAGGATCCAGACCCAATAATCTCAGATGCTTTGTTGTTGTTGGTGTTGATGATGTTGCTGTAGTTGCCCCACGCCGAAAGTGTCGGCAGTGTGCTGCCCGAAAGCTTGCTGACAGTGTTGTGAACAGTGCAGAATTCAAAAACCAGGAAGCCTGCCCCCCGTTTGTTGCAGTGTAGCCTAACGTACGTCTACTTGTTGTTGAGGTGGGTTGCTTTCTGGTTCTAGAGTACCCAGGACAGAACAGGTCGTTCTCAAGACATCCTGCAACGGAAAGAAAACAGGCAAGGCGAAGGTTAAGAAACTCGTACACTAATGCCTTATTCGGTTGCTGCAGCAGCTACAGCTAATATCTGAGCTGCCGCCGTTCAAAGGATGAGACTTGCATCATTGGTTTCTGCGTGCCTGTCTCACCATGGGATGCGCTTCTTTGGGTATTTGTTTGAGGACCGTGAGGAGCTGCGGTGGTAGCTGTCTTGCCCTGTAAAGCTTCTGCTTGAGGGTTGCCAGCTGTTGCTGGTTTGGTAGTTCGCCGAGCAACAGCAAATGCACCACCTCCTCGAAAGTAGCTTCTCGAGCCAAGTCCACGACATTGTATCCTCGATAGTTCAGCCCTTTGAAGAAAGAACCATCCAGAGCACCACCTATCCCACACTAGTACTAGTATAGGCCTTATTTTACGGTGCGGTACTCACAGATTCACAGTTTCGTGCTGTTTAGCAAAGAACTTAAATTCCACATACAGTTGCTACCAAGGAGCCAAGACACGATCGAAAACCACTGACTTACCGCTACCCAAGGCGACTGTGCAAATAGTCGATTCTCCAGCGACGACTCCTGCAAGGCCTCCTGAGGAGCCTTTTTTAGGAGAATCTTTCGAAGGCTTGGGGTTCGAGCTACCCTGTGAGGGGCCCCTGTGCTCAGCCTTCTGGTGTATGGGTCCAGCATCCAGGGCAGCAGAGGACGGCACACGAGGCGACATGGCTACGATAGCAACTGCAGTGGGTACAAACACGCTCTGCAGAACTTGCCGTTGCGCGCTGCGTGAAATAGCGAATCATTCAATTCAAGTGACCTTTGGGGACGAGAGGGACATCGGCAGCCTTCGTTGCCGAGAGGGGGGCTTTAACTCAGCCCTCCTGAACTAGTGAATGCTGTAATTCCAAGTATTAGGACGTACATTGAACACGAAAACGCAGAAGGATGGAGACAGACGGGGAAGACAGTGTACGACCGGCGACAAGCTCTTCGGGGTGGGCCGCTCAAAGTGGTGGAATAAATGCACCAACCAATATCCCTCTACAAGAACAGCATCAACATCTATTTATTTGAATGCATTATATTGTAAAATGTGAACATCGGCTGGAAAGCACGTGGCCATCAGACCGTCGCCCGCCGCCGGGACCAGCCTGGCAGGGCACCTGACCACCGAAGCACAGCCCAAGCATGTGCGGCACGCCTACTGCCGAAACTCTAATTGATTTCAGCTTAATACACTTAGACGTTTCAGATAACTGTAAATCGATGAACCCGGGCTGCAGCTGAAGACATTGCTTTCATCAACCTTTGCCTCCCGCCCCCCTCCCCAGAAATCTTCACCAGCTTTGCACAGAAACGGAGAGGGCAGATCATCTGCGCCTTCTCCCCTTTTGCGGGATGTATAAGCGGCACATTCATGCCGTTGAGCTAGTTAACACTACAAGCCTAAGTCAACTAGGGCCCAGCCACTGCACGGCACCCGCAGCTCTCTCAAGTGTATAGTACCTCCCCGACATCGTTTCAGTTTCGCATATCGTGAAGCTGCCTACAGGTAACAGTACCAGTGCACTCTAATCTGTCTAATGCTACCACACCCTCCCTTAGAAGTTAACTTCAGATGCCCCTCCCCGTATTCTCCACGAACATCCGGTGAAGTGTACTCGTAACAGCGGGAGCTTCATGAAGTGAACAAACACTGTTCTGCCTCAATTTCATCGGTAACTGTATAGCTCCAACTGCCTATGTACGGCTTAGTGATGTTCCACAACAATAACTGCGTCGGCAGTTGTTCCCACCTTAAGTGCCACTTATTTACTTTGCACGTTGAAATACGGCAAAATTTCGAGTTTTTTTGACCCTGCTCTCCGTTCCCCCAACACTCCACAAACAAAGCTGCATGAGGTGCGCTCGCCCTCTGTCGAACGAAGCCGAGCACTGGCTGAGGCCAATGCGCGGCTGTGAAAGGGAAATGGGGCAGTTTACTCTTCTGCGATCTCGTACACGTAGATATTGCCACTTGTTGTTCCAACGAACAGAGTGTGGCCATCATAAGACCAGTTAAGAGAAGTGCACCACGGAATGCCGCTCTTGATCGGTTCTTCTGGGTGAATATCATCCAGCACATTCTTGTTCTCGAGATCCCAGATCTGCAGCAACCAGTAAAAGCAAAAACAAACTCCCAGTATAACCGCAATCGTCCTGCTACTAGCATCCTGCACGAATTGGCACATGATGCGGGTTATTCTGCCCGCAAAAAATGATGTGTCAAGGTGGAAGGCTTTCTGAAGATGATGGCTCTGACATCAACTCGTTATTTTTCATACGATTCCTCTCGCGCTGAGGAGCCGCAATCAATACGAGGAATGATATCTCTTCATCGCCACTTCCTTCTGACACCAATAGACACCAATACCTTCACACCCGAGATGGTAAGTATATCAAACGAACTGACGAGAGTCCTTACCTTGACGGATTTGTCCGTTGCAGCGCACAGCCAGTAGTTGCAAGGTGAGAAGCAGAGACTGTTGATGGTGCAGCTCGCGTCCAAGGAGTACAGATGCTTGCCTTCGCTGACGTCCCACAGCATGGCAACGCCGTCCTTTCCACCGGAGGCGCACAGCGAGCCATCAGGCGAAACAGTTACTGTGTACAGGACGGAGGTGTGGCCTACAAGGTTGGTCATGAGCTTGCAACTCGTCAAGCTCCAGACCTGAAACCATCAGACAACACCCCCCCAAAATACGCCAAACTCCATTCCTACTGATGAAAACACAGATGCGTCTAACAACCACATTGTACAAGTCATTCCTTTTGCACGCAAGCAACGCATGAAATCATCTCAAGCGACGACATCTGTGTAGCACGAAATGTCGCTACGTACACCACTGGAAATAAGATGTCGCAATGCTTTACAGGTCTCGCTGTGCACCATGCTAGCCTCAGCGAGAATGGTGAGTATGCATTGTCTTTTTAGGTGACCCTGTAGCCCCTTTGCTGATGTGCATGTCTATAACAGCCAACAGAGAGGATATGCTGGGCACCAGAGTCGAACGCATGGATGAAAATGTGAAACCAACCTTCACGAGCTTGTCCCAGCCGCAAGAAACGATAAGAGGCTCCTTGGGAGACGGAGAGAACCTGACACACGAGACCCAGTCGGTGTGCTGGCCTTCCTCAATGGTGTACTTGCAGTCTGCAAGGGTGTTCCACAGACGGACGGTCCTGTCGCGAGAGCCCGAGACGATTTGCCTATTGTCTGCGCTGAAAGCGACAGAGTTGACGTCGGAAGTGTGCTTCTGGAAGGTGCGAACGGTCTCTCCTACGTTCAAATCCCAGAGTCGCAGGGTCTTATCCCAGGAGCCAGACAGAGCGAAGTTCGAGTCGCTTGAGATCACGACATCCTGCACGCACTGAGAGTGTCCAGTGAGCGCGCGACGTGCGTAGCCAACGCTTTCCGCATCAGGCGAATCGTTCAGATTCCACACGATAATCTTCTTGTCTGTGACAGCGAACGCATGCAGAAGAAACTTGCCCTACGGTTATGCCACTTATTCGCTGAAAAGAAAGCTCAGCACGCTCTCTTCTGCATATTACCTTCACTGCAAAACACCAACACACAGAGGATCCTTCAGGAAAGACGTCCTTGCGCCCTCTGAGATTTCTCGCGGCACCGACCAACAGGTCTACAAGTGAGCTGGGATCTCGTGTCATCCTCCTCCACCGAAAGTCAAGAACCACTCAAAACAACTGCAGCGTCTCGTCGCACACTGCTGATGAAAGCATGCAAACTTAAATCACGCAATCCTGGGAGTGTCAGCAGCAGCCTCTGCAAAGCATCGGAGATTTTTCGCGGCATCGACCATCAGGTCTACAAGTGAGCTGGGATCTCCTGTCATCCTCCTCCTCCACAGAGAATCAAGAACCACTCAAAACAACTGCAACGAATCGCCACATACTGCTCATCAAAGCACACAAACTTAAATTACGCAATCCAGGGAGTGTCAGCAGCAGCCTCTGCAAAGCATCGGAGATTTTTCGCGGCATCGACCATCAGGTCTACAAGTGAGCTGGGATCTCCTGTCATCCTCCTCCCCTAAACAGAAGATTTCGATGCACGTGCAGACTTTCGCATGCGCTAGTGATAGAAGTAAAAAACAGAAACACAAAGTCATGGGACTATCAGGAGCAGCGTCTGTGACGCCGCTCGGAGATTTCTCGCGGCATCGACAATGAAGCCTACAAGTGAGCTGGGATCTCGTGTCATCCGCATGTCCCGTGCACGAAGTCTCGACAGAGGGGGACGAATGAAACACCTCATGAAATGTCACTCTACCAACCAAGATGCAATAGAGCAACCGGTGAAGGTGCACTGAATGGATAGTGTAGGTGTCACTGTAGCCTCCTCCCAGTCTAATTCCAGCTCGGCGGAACCTGAAGAGAAGGATATGCTAGACACCCTCACAGCATTTGGCGACAACGCCCTAAACGGGCTAGGGCTGCAGTAAAGCTGCAACGAGCCCCGGCATCACCTAAGATTTGATAGGCCCTAAATGCATGCAGATAGAGACAAATGGTTGAAATAATGACAAGGGGTCCGAAAGATTGCCGGGATTTGCAAAGACCGCTGGATGAAGGCCAAAATGACGAGACCCCACACCAAGCAGGAGTGGAGGTGACCGCTGAACGGACGAAGCTTACAACTCTATACCACAGCCGCCGCTATACAGAAGCGAAGAGGCACAAAAAACATGCAGTAGGGCATAAGCAGCTACCAATCGCATGTACGTTTCATACTGTCCCCAAGTCTCCAACACTGCGTCGGCAACCGCGGAGACCCTGCCACATGCGGGGTCTATGCAGACGAGCGAGGGGAGACACAGCTACAGGAAAAAAAGGGTTTAGAACATGATTCTGACCTCGAGAAGAAGATATGATCGTGTTGCTCTTGACAGTGGGCGTAGAGATGGCCGTCACCCAGTCGGTGTGGCCTTCAAGGACGCCCTTGAAGACGAGGGGGGAGTCCACTGAAACGCTCATTTTCGTTGAATCTGAGAGAGCGAAACAGTGAAAATACAGTTAGGAACTCTCACGAACCTCGCGCTTCCCCTGGATGCCCGCTACCAGCAGATGGGAACACTTCGCGCATGCTGCGTGGGGAGCTACAGTTGCTGGCGGGGTGCAGCAGCAACAGCAGCAGCTCCCCGCATGCAATGGCAGCCAGGATGGGGTTACTTGCCTTCTGCATGCTTACTATCAGCAAGTTAATCACTAATTTTACTAGATTTAGCTAGACTGCAAGAGATTTCCCAGAACAGATATTTCTAACTGCCTGTTTGTGTCGCCCCACTCGCCCGTCTCCTGCCGGCGGTAGTTTACCTTCTTTGAGCATGCTGACCGCTTGCAATTTGCAGTTGCAAGTGTTCAAAGTGGCGAATCCTTATATTTCTGACTGCTTCCTCCCGAAATTCTCATTCGATATCAGAAAGCAAGCTCAAACATTTTGAAAAATTATGCCCCTACGCTTGGTGTAGCGACGGCACTGTATCTTACGCGAGGACCCAGCTGCAGCCAGCCAGCTGCAGTACAGCCAAAAATATAGACAGGTTTGGCAAAAAGCAGCCGCCCCCCTCCTCCAGCTTCTAGGTGCTCTAGGCACAGGTGGCCAGTAGCCTGGGCTGGTGGGGAAACGGACACACTTGCCGTGGGCTGCACGTATCTTGCTCCAGCTAATGCTACAAAGCAGCCCCACATGAGTGCACAATCAATGCCCCTTTGCTGTATGCGCTAGCACTGCAGACTGTAGTGTAGACTGCCATTAACACTTGCGTGTTCCTCCGTAGTCAGCTTACAGCCAAGTAGGAGCACGAGCACCAGAACAAGAAGAGCATGCTCCAGCAGGCCCCTCTACTGGCTGATCGAACGCGCAAGCACTTCAGGCGTCATGGACTATACCAACATCTGGGCATAGGCCATCTTGCTTGCCTCCAAATATGGAGGACAGCCTGTAACTGTTATAACCAGTGTGAGTATATCTTGCATCTCCTGTTAGAAATGGAAGTTTCGCGACTCCCCGCAACCCAACATCATCGTGTCGCTCCTCAGGAACCTGAATTATCCGCCGAATCTCGAACCCGGACCCATAACGCTTCTTTGAGACAAGTATGTTCAGAATTACCGGTACCATAATCCAGTGCTTTGGAAGGAAGAGAAGGCCTCATGAGTCCTTTCGCGAAGAGAGGGAAGTGCTGGCTGGGAGGGGCCGCAACAGTGCTGAAGCAAAAATGAGAGTGAGAAACAGGCACACGAGAGACGGTTTAAGCTACAGATAGGGGGGGATATACAAATAGCTATATATAGTGAGGCTGGGATAAAGACTGAATGGCCAAGGTGGGGAGGTGAAGAAGAGTGCACATCACAGCGGGGCTAAGGAGCGCGTCGACCCGGGATCGAACCAGGGACCTTTAGATCTTCAGTCTAACGCTCTCCCAACTGAGCTATCGACGCGGGTGCAGCCGACTGGGGAAGATTAAACAGTGCACCCGTCCAAAAGCTACAAGATTTCGGGCGCAAGGCCTTGGCCGTTTCTAGGGCAAAGGAACAAGAATTTTTGTCCACGCAACTGCCTGGAAAAAGAGAGTCATTGAAGGCGATGCAGGGGGATGGAACGGTCAAGCAAAGGGTAAATTTATCTCGTTGTTCAGGAAGCCCTTCCTCTGCATTTTCTTGCACCCGCCGTTTCCGCAAAAGAATGTATCCATGGCAGCCGCCTGATCGGACCAATTTGCGGAGCTCAAAATGCCGGCCCATTGAGCAGGATGCTCTTTAACGATCCATGCACAAGTAAGGGGCACAGGCACTAAACACTTGATGAGGAGTCTACGGAGGAAGTACGAGAAGGAAATGGATAGCTCCAGGCTTGCAGATGCACAGCGCTTGCAGTTGGCAAGACAGCATAAATCTGCATTTGAAAACAATGCGTTGGCCTAAATCCAATGAGCAAGACTACTGCAAAGCTTGGGTTTGCATCGAGAAAACTTCATGCACGATTGGGGGTTTATAGAGTCGGTTTGGGTCTTGAAGCTGCGTAGGGCTCCATATGACTCGTGGAGTGGGCGGTGTAGCAACTTCCTTCCGGTCGCAGTTGATACTTTCGGCTGGCGCATGCTGGCTGCGACTAAGCCAAATAAATAGGCACGAACAGCTTGCTCGTGGGCGCTAGTGCGCAGTGCATTCTGACTACCAAACCCTGTACTTTCTTCGTGTATTCGCGAGCGGTTGCATGCTGTGTATGGAGATCGGCGGCTTTGAGCGCAAGGAGGCGATGCAAAAGAACGGCTCCAAGGTGGGACCAGAAACCAGTGTTTCGGTGTACACCCCTGAATCCCGAGAACAAGGGGTGGAGGAGAGCACTGGTATTATGAGCTGACTGCTCACAAGGAAGGGTATCAAGCCTCCCCGATGAATATTGCTGGGTACAGAGTTGCAAATGCTGCACTAGCGTGCGGGTATGACTTTCACTTGAACTGTCTGCCCCCGGGTGATTCGCAGGGGCAATGTTTGTAGGAAGAGTCCTTGATCTTAGCGGAGGACCGTCGCCTGCAGCGCTAGAGCGAAAGACTTTGCAAAAGGCCGCTCTCCGCCTCCTCCAGCTTCTAGGTGCTCTAGGCACAGGTGGCAAAAGCCTGGGCTGGTGGGGAAACGGACACACCTGCCATGGGCTGCACGTATCTTGCTCCAGCTAATGCTACAAAGCAGCCCCACATGAGCGCACAATTAATGCCCCTTTGCTGCATGCGCTAGCACTGCAGACTGTAGTGTAGACTGCCATTAACACTTGCGTGTTCCTCCGTAGTCAGCTTACAGCCAAGTAGGAGCACGAGCACCAGAACAAGAAGAGCATGCTCCAGCAGGCCCCTCTACTGGCTGATCGAACGCGCAAGCACTTCAGGCGTCATGGACTATACCAACATCTGGGCATAGGCCATCTTGCTTGCCTCCAAATATGGAGGACAGCCTGTAACTGTTATAACCAGTGTGAGTATATCTTGCATCTCCTGTTAGAAATGGAGGTTTCGCGACTCCCCGCAACCCAACATCATCGTGCCGCTCCTCAGGAACCTGAATTATCCGCCGAATCTCGAACCCGGACCCATAACGCTTCTTTGAGACAAGTATGTTCAGAATTACCGGTACCATAATCCAGTGCTTTGGAAGGAAGAGAAGGCCTCATGAGTCCTTTCGCGAAGAGAGGGAAGTGCTGGCTGGGAGGGGCAGCAACAGTGCTGAAGCAAAAATGAGAGTGAGAAACAGGCACACGAGAGACGGTTTAAGCTTCAGATAGGGGGGGATATACAAATAGCTATATATAGTGAGGCTGGGATAAAGACTGAATGGCCAAGGTGGGGAGGTGAAGAAGAGTGCACATCACAGCGGGGCTAAGGAGCGCGTCGACCCGGGATCGAACCAGGGACCTTTAGATCTTCAGTCTAACGCTCTCCCAACTGAGCTATCGACGCGGGTGCAGCCGACTGGGGAAGATTAAACAGTGCACCCGTCCAAAAGCTACAAGATTTCGGGCGCAAGGCCTTGGCCGTTTCTAGGGCAAAGGAACAAGAATTTTTGTCCACGCAACTGCCTGGAAAAAGAGAGTCATTGAAGGCGATGCAGGGGGATGGAACGGTCAAGCAAAGGGTAAATTTATCTCGTTGTTCAGGAAGCCCTTCCTCTGCATTTTCTTGCACCCGCCGTTTCCGCAAAAGAATGTATCCATGGCAGCCGCCTGATCGGACCAACTTGCGGAGCTCAAAATGCCGGCCCATTGAGCAGGAAGCTCTTTAACGATCCATGCACAAGTAAGGGGCACAGGCACTAAACACTTGATGAGGAGTCTACGGAGGAAGTACGAGGAGGAAATGGATAGCTCCAGGCTTGCAGATGCACAGCGCTTGCAGTTGGCAAGACAGCATAAATCTGCATTTGAAAACAATGCGTTGGCCTAAATCCAATGAGCAAGACTACTGCAAAGCTTGGGTTTGCATCGAGAAAACTTCATGCACGATTGAGGGTTTATAGAGTCGGTTTGGGTCTTGAAGCTGCGTAGGGCCCCATATGGCTCGTGGAGTGGGCGGTGTAGCAACTTCCTTCCGGTCGCAGTTGATACTTTCGGCTGGCGCATGCTGGCTACGACTATACCAAATTAATAGGCACGAGCCGCTTGCTCGTGGGCGCTATTGCGCAGTGCATTCTGACTACTAAACCCTGTACTTTCTTCGTGTATTCGCGAGCGGTTGCATGCTGTGTATGGAGATCGGCGGCTTTGAGCGCAAGGAGGCGATGCAAAAGAACGGCTCCAAGGTGGGACCAGAAACCAGTGTTTCGGTGTACACCCCTGAATCCCGAGAACAAGAGGTGGAGGAGAGCACTGGTATTATGAGCTGACTGCTCAGAAGGAAGGGTATCAAGCCTCCCCGATGAATATTGCTGGGTACAGAGTTGCAAATGCTGCACTAGCGTGCGGGTATGACTTTCACTTGAACTGTCTGCCCCCAGGTGATTCGCAGTGGCAATGTTTGTAGGGAGAGTCCTTGATCTTAGCGGAGGACCGTCGCCTGCTGCGCTAGAGCGAAAGACTTTGCAAAAGGCCGCTCTCCCCCTCCTCCAGCTTCTAGGTGCTCTAGGCACAGGTGGCCAATAGCCTTGGCTGGTGGGGAAACGGACACACCTGCCATGGGCTGCACGAATCTTGCTCCAGCTAATGCTACAAAGCAGCCCCACATGAGCGCACAATTAATGCCCCTTTGCTGCATGCGCTAGCACTGCAGACTGTAGTGTAGACTGCCATTAACACTTGCGTGTTCCTCCGTAGTCAGCTTACAGCCAAGTAGGAGCACGAGCACCAGAACAAGAAGAGCATGCTCCAGCAGGCCCCTCTACTGGCTGATCGAACGCGCAAGCACTTCAGGCGTCATGGACTATACCAACATCTGGGCATAGGCCATCTTGCTTGCCTCCAAATATGGAGGACAGCCTGTAACTGTTATAACCAGTGTGAGTATATCTTGCATCTCCTGTTAGAAATGGAGGTTTCGCGACTCCCCGCAACCCAACATCATCGTGCCGCTCCTCAGGAACCTGAATTATCCGCCGAATCTCGAACCCGGACCCATAACGCTTCTTTGAGACAAGTATGTTCAGAATTACCGGTACCATAATCCAGTGCTTTGGAAGGAAGAGAAGGCCTCATGAGTCCTTTCGCGAAGAGAGGGAAGTGCTGGCTGGGAGAGGCAGCAACAGTGCTGAAGCAAAAATGAGAGTGAGAAACAGGCACACGAGAGACGGTTTAAGCTTCAGATAGGGGGGGATATACAAATAGCTATATATAGTGAGGCTGGGATAAAGACTGAATGGCCAAGGTGGGGAGGTGAAGAAGAGTGCACATCACAGCGGGGCTAAGGAGCGCGTCGACCCGGGATCGAACCAGGGACCTTTAGATCTTCAGTCTAACGCTCTCCCAACTGAGCTATCGACGCGGGTGCAGCCGACTGGGGAAGATTAAACAGTGCACCCGTCCAAAAGCTACAAGATTTCGGGCGCAAGGCCTTGGCCGTTTCTAGGGCAAAGGAACAAGAATATTTGTCCACGCAACTGCCTGGAAAAAGAGAGTCATTGAAGGCGATGCAGGGGGATGGAACGGTCAAGCAAAGGGTAAATTTATCTCGTTGTTCAGGAAGCCCTTCCTCTGCATTTTCTTGCACCCGCCGTTTCCGCAAAAGAATGTATCCATGGCAGCCGCCTGATCGGACCAACTTGCGGAGCTCAAAATGCCGGCCCATTGAGCAGGAAGCTCTTTAACGATCCATGCACAAGTAAGGGGCACAGGCACTAAACACTTGATGAGGAGTCTACGGAGGAAGTACGAGGAGGAAATGGATAGCTCCAGGCTTGCAGATGCACAGCGCTTGCAGTTGGCAAGACAGCATAAATCTGCATTTGAAAACAATGCGTTGGCCTAAATCCAATGAGCAAGACTACTGCAAAGCTTGGGTTTGCATCGAGAAAACTTCATGCACGATTGAGGGTTTATAGAGTCGGTTTGGGTCTTGAAGCTGCGTAGGGCCCCATATGGCTCGTGGAGTGGGCGGTGTAGCAACTTCCTTCCGGTCGCAGTTGATACTTTCGGCTGGCGCATGCTGGCTACGACTATACCAAATTAATAGGCACGAGCCGCTTGCTCGTGGGCGCTATTGCGCAGTGCATTCTGACTACCAAACCCTGTACTTTCTTCGTGTATTCGCGAGCGGTTGCATGCTGTGTATGGAGATCGGCGGCTTTGAGCGCAAGGAGGCGATGCAAAAGAACGGCTCCAAGGTGGGACCAGAAACCAGTGTTTCGGTGTACACCCCTGAATCCCGAGAACAAGAGGTGGAGGAGAGCACTGGTATTATGAGCTGACTGCTCAGAAGGAAGGGTATCAAGCCTCCCCGATGAATATTGCTGGGTACAGAGTTGCAAATGCTGCACTAGCGTGCGGGTATGACTTTCACTTGAACTGTCTGCCCCCAGGTGATTCGCAGTGGCAATGTTTGTAGGGAGAGCCCTTGATCTTAGCGGAGGACCGTCGCCTGCTGCGCTAGAGCGAAAGACTTTGCAAAAGGCCGCTCTCCCCCTCCTCCAGCTTCTAGGTGCTCTAGGCACAGGTGGCCAATAGCCTTGGCTGGTGGGGAAACGGACACACCTGCCATGAGCTGCACGAATCTTGCTCCAGCTAATGCTACAAAGCAGCCCCACATGAGCGCACAATTAATGCCCCTTTGCTGCATGCGCTAGCACTGCAGACTGTAGTGTAGACTGCCATTAACACTTGCGTGTTCCTCCGTAGTCAGCTTACAGCCAAGTAGGAGCACGAGCACCAGAACAAGAAGAGCATGCTCCAGCAGGCCCCTCTACTGGCTGATCGAACGCGCAAGCACTTCAGGCGTCATGGACTATACCAACATCTGGGCATAGGCCATCTTGCTTGCCTCCAAATATGGAGGACAGCCTGTAACTGTTATAACCAGTGTGAGTATATCTTGCATCTCCTGTTAGAAATGGAGGTTTCGCGACTCCCCGCAACCCAACATCATCGTGCCGCTCCTCAGGAACCTGAATTATCCGCCGAATCTCGAACCCGGACCCATAACGCTTCTTTGAGACAAGTATGTTCAGAATTACCGGTACCATAATCCAGTGCTTTGGAAGGAAGAGAAGGCCTCATGAGTCCTTTCGCGAAGAGAGGGAAGTGCTGGCTGGGAGGGGCAGCAACAGTGCTGAAGCAAAAATGAGAGTGAGAAACAGGCACACGAGAGACGGTTTAAGCTTCAGATAGGGGGGGATATACAAATAGCTATATATAGTGAGGCTGGGATAAAGACTGAATGGCCAAGGTGGGGAGGTGAAGAAGAGTGCACATCACAGCGGGGCTAAGGAGCGCGTCGACCCGGGATCGAACCAGGGACCTTTAGATCTTCAGTCTAACGCTCTCCCAACTGAGCTATCGACGCGGGTGCAGCCGACTGGGGAAGATTAAACAGTGCACCCGTCCAAAAGCTACAAGATTTCGGGCGCAAGGCCTTGGCCGTTTCTAGGGCAAAGGAACAAGAATTTTTGTCCACGCAACTGCCTGGAAAAAGAGAGTCATTGAAGGCGATGCAGGGGGATGGAACGGTCAAGCAAAGGGTAAATTTATCTCGTTGTTCAGGAAGCCCTTCCTCTGCATTTTCTTGCACCCGCCGTTTCCGCAAAAGAATGTATCCATGGCAGCCGCCTGATCGGACCAATTTGCGGAGCTCAAAATGCCGGCCCATTGAGCAGGAAGCTCTTTAACGATCCATGCACAAGTAAGGGGCACAGGCACTAAACACTTGATGAGGAGTCTACGGAGGAAGTACGAGGAGGAAATGGATAGCTCCAGGCTTGCAGATGCACAGCGCTTGCAGTTGGCAAGACAGCATAAATCTGCATTTGAAAACAATGCGTTGGCCTAAATCCAATGAGCAAGACTACTGCAAAGCTTGGGTTTGCATCGAGAAAACTTCATGCACGATTGAGGGTTTATAGAGTCGGTTTGGGTCTTGAAGCTGCGTAGGGCCCCATATGGCTCGTGGAGTGGGCGGTGTAGCAACTTCCTTCCGGTCGCAGTTGATACTTTCGGCTGGCGCATGCTGGCTACGACTATACCAAATTAATAGGCACGAGCCGCTTGCTCGTGGGCGCTATTGCGCAGTGCATTCTGACTACCAAACCCTGTACTTTCTTCGTGTATTCGCGAGCGGTTGCATGCTGTGTATGGAGATCGGCGGCTTTGAGCGCAAGGAGGCGATGCAAAAGAACGGCTCCAAGGTGGGACCAGAAACCAGTGTTTCGGTGTACACCCCTGAATCCCGAGAACAAGAGGTGGAGGAGAGCACTGGTATTATGAGCTGACTGCTCAGAAGGAAGGGTATCAAGCCTCCCCGATGAATATTGCTGGGTACAGAGTTGCAAATGCTGCACTAGCGTGCGGGTATGACTTTCACTTGAACTGTCTGCCCCCAGGTGATTCGCAGTGGCAATGTTTGTAGGGAGAGCCCTTGATCTTAGCGGAGGACCGTCGCCTGCTGCGCTAGAGCGAAAGACTTTGCAAAAGGCCGCTCTCCCCCTCCTCCAGCTTCTAGGTGCTCTAGGCACAGGTGGCCAATAGCCTTGGCTGGTGGGGAAACGGACACACCTGCCATGAGCTGCACGAATCTTGCTCCAGCTAATGCTACAAAGCAGCCCCACATGAGCGCACAATTAATGCCCCTTTGCTGCATGCGCTAGCACTGCAGACTGTAGTGTAGACTGCCATTAACACTTGCGTGTTCCTCCGTAGTCAGCTTACAGCCAAGTAGGAGCACGAGCACCAGAACAAGAAGAGCATGCTCCAGCAGGCCCCTCTACTGGCTGATCGAACGCGCAAGCACTTCAGGCGTCATGGACTATACCAACATCTGGGCATAGGCCATCTTGCTTGCCTCCAAATATGGAGGACAGCCTGTAACTGTTATAACCAGTGTGAGTATATCTTGCATCTCCTGTTAGAAATGGAGGTTTCGCGACTCCCCGCAACCCAACATCATCGTGCCGCTCCTCAGGAACCTGAATTATCCGCCGAATCTCGAACCCGGACCCATAACGCTTCTTTGAGACAAGTATGTTCAGAATTACCGGTACCATAATCCAGTGCTTTGGAAGGAAGAGAAGGCCTCATGAGTCCTTTCGCGAAGAGAGGGAAGTGCTGGCTGGGAGGGGCAGCAACAGTGCTGAAGCAAAAATGAGAGTGAGAAACAGGCACACGAGAGACGGTTTAAGCTTCAGATAGGGGGGGATATACAAATAGCTATATATAGTGAGGCTGGGATAAAGACTGAATGGCCAAGGTGGGGAGGTGAAGAAGAGTGCACATCACAGCGGGGCTAAGGAGCGCGTCGACCCGGGATCGAACCAGGGACCTTTAGATCTTCAGTCTAACGCTCTCCCAACTGAGCTATCGACGCGGGTGCAGCCGACTGGGGAAGATTAAACAGTGCACCCGTCCAAAAGCTACAAGATTTCGGGCGCAAGGCCTTGGCCGTTTCTAGGGCAAAGGAACAAGAATTTTTGTCCACGCAACTGCCTGGAAAAAGAGAGTCATTGAAGGCGATGCAGGGGGATGGAACGGTCAAGCAAAGGGTAAATTTATCTCGTTGTTCAGGAAGCCCTTCCTCTGCATTTTCTTGCACCCGCCGTTTCCGCAAAAGAATGTATCCATGGCAGCCGCCTGATCGGACCAATTTGCGGAGCTCAAAATGCCGGCCCATTGAGCAGGAAGCTCTTTAACGATCCATGCACAAGTAAGGGGCACAGGCACTAAACACTTGATGAGGAGTCTACGGAGGAAGTACGAGGAGGAAATGGATAGCTCCAGGCTTGCAGATGCACATCGCTTGCAGTTGGCAAGACAGCATAAATCTGCATTTGAAAACAATGCGTTGGCCTAAATCCAATGAGCAAGACTACTGCAAAGCTTGGGTTTGCATCGAGAAAACTTCATGCACGATTGAGGGTTTATAGAGTCGGTTTGGGTCTTGAAGCTGCGTAGGGCCCCATATGGCTCGTGGAGTGGGCGGTGTAGCAACTTCCTTCCGGTCGCAGTTGATACTTTCGGCTGGCGGATGCTGGCTACGACTATACCAAATAAATAGGCACGAACAGCTTGCTCGTGGGCGCTATTGCGCAGTGCATTCTGACTACCAAACCCTGTACTTTCTTCGTGTATTCGCGAGCGGTTGCATGCTGTGTATGGAGATCGGCGGCTTTGAGCGCAAGGAGGCGATGCAAAAGAACGGCTCCAAGGTGGGACCAGAAACCAGTGTTTCGGTGTACACCCCTGAATCCCGAGAACAAGAGGTGGAGGAGAGCACTGGTATTATGAGCTGACTGCTCAGAAGGAAGGGTATCAAGCCTCCCCGATGAATATTGCTGGGTACAGAGTTGCAAATGCTGCACTAGCGTGCGGGTATGACTTTCACTTGAACTGTCTGCCCCCAGGTGATTCGCAGTGGCAATGTTTGTAGGGAGAGCCCTTGATCTTAGCGGAGGACCGTCGCCTGCTGCGCTAGAGCGAAAGACTTTGCAAAAGGCCGCTCTCCGCCTCCTCCAGCTTCTAGGTGCTCTAGGCACAGGTGGCCAATAGCCTTGGCTGGTGGGGAAACGGACACACCTGCCATGGGCTGCACGAATCTTGCTCCAGCTAATGCTACAAAGCAGCCCCACATGAGCGCACAATTAATGCCCCTTTGCTGCATGCGCTAGCACTGCAGACTGTAGTGTAGACTGCCATTAACACTTGCGTGTTCCTCCGTAGTCAGCTTACAGCCAAGTAGGAGCACGAGCACCAGAACAAGAAGAGCATGCTCCAGCAGGCCCCTCTACTGGCTGATCGAACGCGCAAGCACTTCAGGCGTCATGGACTATACCAACATCTGGGCATAGGCCATCTTGCTTGCCTCCAAATATGGAGGACAGCCTGTAACTGTTATAACCAGTGTGAGTATATCTTGCATCTCCTGTTAGAAATGGAGGTTTCGCGACTCCCCGCAACCCAACATCATCGTGTCGCTCCTCAGGAACCTGAATTATCCGCCGAATCTCGAACCCGGACCCATAACGCTTCTTTGAGACAAGTATGTTCAGAATTACCGGTACCATAATCCAGTGCTTTGGAAGGAAGAGAAGGCCTCATGAGTCCTTTCGCGCAGAGAGGGAAGTGCTGGCTGGGAGGGGCAGCAACAGTGCTGAAGCAAAAATGAGAGTGAGAAACAGGCACACGAGAGACGGTTTAAGCTTCAGATAGGGGGGGATATACAAATAGCTATATATAGTGAGGCTGGGATAAAGACTGAATGGCCAAGGTGGGGAGGTGAAGAAGAGTGCACATCACAGCGGGGCTAAGGAGCGCGTCGACCCGGGATCGAACCAGGGACCTTTAGATCTTCAGTCTAACGCTCTCCCAACTGAGCTATCGACGCGGGTGCAGCCGACTGGGGAAGATTAAACAGTGCACCCGTCCAAAAGCTACAAGATTTCGGGCGCAAGGCCTTGGCCGTTTCTAGGGCAAAGGAACAAGAATTTTTGTCCACGCAACTGCCTGGAAAAAGAGAGTCATTGAAGGCGATGCAGGGGGATGGAACGGTCAAGCAAAGGGTAAATTTATCTCGTTGTTCAGGAAGCCCTTCCTCTGCATTTTCTTGCACCCGCCGTTTCCGCAAAAGAATGTATCCATGGCAGCCGCCTGATCGGACCAACTTGCGGAGCTCAAAATGCCGGCCCATTGAGCAGGAAGCTCTTTAACGATCCATGCACAAGTAAGGGGCACAGGCACTAAACACTTGATGAGGAGTCTACGGAGGAAGTACGAGGAGGAAATGGATAGCTCCAGGCTTGCAGATGCACATCGCTTGCAGTTGGCAAGACAGCATAAATCTGCATTTGAAAACAATGCGTTGGCCTAAATCCAATGAGCAAGACTACTGCAAAGCTTGGGTTTGCATCGAGAAAACTTCATGCACGATTGAGGGTTTATAGAGTCGGTTTGGGTCTTGAAGCTGCGTAGGGCCCCATATGACTCGTGGAGTGGGCGGTGTAGCAACTTCCTTCCGGTCGCAGTTGATACTTTCGGCTGGCGCATGCTGGCTACGACTATACCAAATTAATAGGCACGAGCCGCTTGCTCGTGGGCGCTATTGCGCAGTGCATTCTGACTACCAAACCCTGTACTTTCTTCGTGTATTCGCGAGCGGTTGCATGCTGTGTATGGAGATCGGCGGCTTTGAGCGCAAGGAGGCGATGCAAAAGAACGGCTCCAAGGTGGGACCAGAAACCAGTGTTTCGGTGTACACCCCTGAATCCCGAGAACAAGAGGTGGAGGAGAGCACTGGTATTATGAGCTGACTGCTCAGAAGGAAGGGTATCAAGCCTCCCCGATGAATATTGCTGGGTACAGAGTTGCAAATGCTGCACTAGCGTGCGGGTATGACTTTCACTTGAACTGTCTGCCCCCAGGTGATTCGCAGTGGCAATGTTTGTAGGGAGAGTCCTTGATCTTAGCGGAGGACCGTCGCCTGCAGCGCTAGAGCGAAAGACTTTGCAAAAGGCCGCTCTCCGCCTCCTCCAGCTTCTAGGTGCTCTAGGCACAGGTGGCCAATAGCCTTGGCTGGTGGGGAAACGGACACACCTGCCATGGGCTGCACGTATCTTGCTCCAGCTAATGCTACAAAGCAGCCCCACATGAGCGCACAATTAATGCCCCTTTGCTGCATGCGCTAGCACTGCAGACTGTAGTGTAGACTGCCATTAACACTTGCGTGTTCCTCCGTAGTCAGCTTACAGCCAAGTAGGAGCACGAGCACCAGAACAAGAAGAGCATGCTCCAGCAGGCCCCTCTACTGGCTGATCGAACGCGCAAGCACTTCAGGCGTCATGGACTATACCAACATCTGGGCATAGGCCATCTTGCTTGCCTCCAAATATGGAGGACAGCCTGTAACTGTTATAACCAGTGTGAGTATATCTTGCATCTCCTGTTAGAAATGGAGGTTTCGCGACTCCCCGCAACCCAACATCATCGTGCCGCTCCTCAGGAACCTGAATTATCCGCCGAATCTCGAACCCGGACCCATAACGCTTCTTTGAGACAAGTATGTTCAGAATTACCGGTACCATAATCCAGTGCTTTGGAAGGAAGAGAAGGCCTCATGAGTCCTTTCGCGAAGAGAGGGAAGTGCTGGCTGGGAGGGGCAGCAACAGTGCTGAAGCAAAAATGAGAGTGAGAAACAGGCACACGAGAGACGGTTTAAGCTTCAGATAGGGGGGGATATACAAATAGCTATATATAGTGAGGCTGGGATAAAGACTGAATGGCCAAGGTGGGGAGGTGAAGAAGAGTGCACATCACAGCGGGGCTAAGGAGCGCGTCGACCCGGGATCGAACCAGGGACCTTTAGATCTTCAGTCTAACGCTCTCCCAACTGAGCTATCGACGCGGGTGCAGCCGACTGGGGAAGATTAAACAGTGCACCCGTCCAAAAGCTACAAGATTTCGGGCGCAAGGCCTTGGCCGTTTCTAGGGCAAAGGAACAAGAATTTTTGTCCACGCAACTGCCTGGAAAAAGAGAGTCATTGAAGGCGATGCAGGGGGATGGAACGGTCAAGCAAAGGGTAAATTTATCTCGTTGTTCAGGAAGCCCTTCCTCTGCATTTTCTTGCACCCGCCGTTTCCGCAAAAGAATGTATCCATGGCAGCCGCCTGATCGGACCAACTTGCGGAGCTCAAAATGCCGGCCCATTGAGCAGGAAGCTCTTTAACGATCCATGCACAAGTAAGGGGCACAGGCACTAAACACTTGATGAGGAGTCTACGGAGGAAGTACGAGGAGGAAATGGATAGCTCCAGGCTTGCAGATGCACATCGCTTGCAGTTGGCAAGACAGCATAAATCTGCATTTGAAAACAATGCGTTGGCCTAAATCCAATGAGCAAGACTACTGCAAAGCTTGGGTTTACATCGAGAAAACTTCATGCACGATTGAGGGTTTATAGAGTCGGTTTGGGTCTTGAAGCTGCGTAGGGCCCCATATGACTCGTGGAGTGGGCGGTGTAGCAACTTCCTTCCGGTCGCAGTTGATACTTTCGGCTGGCGCATGCTGGCTACGACTATACCAAATTAATAGGCACGAGCCGCTTGCTCGTGGGCGCTATTGCGCAGTGCATTCTGACTACCAAACCCTGTACTTTCTTCGTGTATTCGCGAGCGGTTGCATGCTGTGTATGGAGATCGGCGGCTTTGAGCGCAAGGAGGCGATGCAAAAGAACGGCTCCAAGGTGGAACCAGAAACCAGTGTTTCGGTGTACACCCCTGAATCCCGAGAACAAGAGGTGGAGGAGAGCACTGGTATTATGAGCTGACTGCTCAGAAGGAAGGGTATCAAGCCTCCCCGATGAATATTGCTGGGTACAGAGTTGCAAATGCTGCACTAGCGTGCGGGTATGACTTTCACTTGAACTGTCTGCCCCCAGGTGATTCGCAGTGGCAATGTTTGTAGGGAGAGTCCTTGATCTTAGCGGAGGACCGTCGCCTGCTGCGCTAGAGCGAAAGACTTTGCAAAAGGCCGCTCTCCCCCTCCTCCAGCTTCTAGGTGCTCTAGGCACAGGTGGCCAATAGCCTTGGCTGGTGGGGAAACGGACACACCTGCCATGGGCTGCACGTATCTTGCTCCAGCTAATGCTACAAAGCAGCCCCACATGAGCGCACAATTAATGCCCCTTTGCTGCATGCGCTAGCACTGCAGACTGTAGTGTAGACTGCCATTAACACTTGCGTGTTCCTCCGTAGTCAGCTTACAGCCAAGTAGGAGCACGAGCACCAGAACAAGAAGAGCATGCTCCAGCAGGCCCCTCTACTGGCTGATCGAACGCGCAAGCACTTCAGGCGTCATGGACTATACCAACATCTGGGCATAGGCCATCTTGCTTGCCTCCAAATATGGAGGACAGCCTGTAACTGTTATAACCAGTGTGAGTATATCTTGCATCTCCTGTTAGAAATGGAGGTTTCGCGACTCCCCGCAACCCAACATCATCGTGCCGCTCCTCAGGAACCTGAATTATCCGCCGAATCTCGAACCCGGACCCATAACGCTTCTTTGAGACAAGTATGTTCAGAATTACCGGTACCATAATCCAGTGCTTTGGAAGGAAGAGAAGGCCTCATGAGTCCTTTCGCGAAGAGAGGGAAGTGCTGGCTGGGAGGGGCAGCAACAGTGCTGAAGCAAAAATGAGAGTGAGAAACAGGCACACGAGAGACGGTTTAAGCTTCAGATAGGGGGGGATATACAAATAGCTATATATAGTGAGGCTGGGATAAAGACTGAATGGCCAAGGTGGGGAGGTGAAGAAGAGTGCACATCACAGCGGGGCTAAGGAGCGCGTCGACCCGGGATCGAACCAGGGACCTTTAGATCTTCAGTCTAACGCTCTCCCAACTGAGCTATCGACGCGGGTGCAGCCGACTGGGGAAGATTAAACAGTGCACCCGTCCAAAAGCTACAAGATTTCGGGCGCAAGGCCTTGGCCGTTTCTAGGGCAAAGGAACAAGAATTTTTGTCCACGCAACTGCCTGGAAAAAGAGAGTCATTGAAGGCGATGCAGGGGGATGGAACGGTCAAGCAAAGGGTAAATTTATCTCGTTGTTCAGGAAGCCCTTCCTCTGCATTTTCTTGCACCCGCCGTTTCCGCAAAAGAATGTATCCATGGCAGCCGCCTGATCGGACCAACTTGCGGAGCTCAAAATGCCGGCCCATTGAGCAGGAAGCTCTTTAACGATCCATGCACAAGTAAGGGGCACAGGCACTAAACACTTGATGAGGAGTCTACGGAGGAAGTACGAGGAGGAAATGGATAGCTCCAGGCTTGCAGATGCACATCGCTTGCAGTTGGCAAGACAGCATAAATCTGCATTTGAAAACAATGCGTTGGCCTAAATCCAATGAGCAAGACTACTGCAAAGCTTGGGTTTGCATCGAGAAAACTTCATGCACGATTGAGGGTTTATAGAGTCGGTTTGGGTCTTGAAGCTGCGTAGGGCCCCATATGACTCGTGGAGTGGGCGGTGTAGCAACTTCCTTCCGGTCGCAGTTGATACTTTCGGCTGGCGCATGCTGGCTACGACTATACCAAATTAATAGGCACGAACAGCTTGCTCGTGGGCGCTATTGCGCAGTGCATTCTGACTACCAAACCCTGTACTTTCTTCGTGTATTCGCGAGCGGTTGCATGCTGTGTATGGAGATCGGCGGCTTTGAGCGCAAGGAGGCGATGCAAAAGAACGGCTCCAAGGTGGGACCAGAAACCAGTGTTTCGGTGTACACCCCTGAATCCCGAGAACAAGGGGTGGAGGAGAGCACTGGTATTATGAGCTGACTGCTCAGAAGGAAGGGTATCAAGCCTCCCCGATGAATATTGCTGGGTACAGAGTTGCAAATGCTGCACTAGCGTGCGGGTATGACTTTCACTTGAACTGTCTGCCCCCAGGTGATTCGCAGTGGCAATGTTTGTAGGGAGAGCCCTTGATCTTAGCGGAGGACCGTCGCCTGCTGCGCTAGAGCGAAAGACTTTGCAAAAGGCCGCTCTCCGCCTCCTCCAGCTTCTAGGTGCTCTAGGCACAGGTGGCCAATAGCCTGGGCTGGTGGGGAAACGGACACACCTGCCATGGGCTGCACGTATCTTGCTCCAGCTAATGCTACAAAGCAGCCCCACATGAGCGCACAATCAATGCCCCTTTGCTGTATGCGCTAGCACTGCAGACTGTAGTGTAGACTGCCATTAACACTTGCGTGTTCCTCCGTAGTCAGCTTACAGCCAAGTAGGAGCACGAGCACCAGAACAAGAAGAGCATGCTCCAGCAGGCCCCTCTACTGGCTGATCGAACGCGCAAGCACTTCAGGCGTCATGGACTATACCAACATCTGGGCATAGGCCATCTTGCTTGCCTCCAAATATGGAGGACAGCCTGTAACTGTTATAACCAGTGTGAGTATATCTTGCATCTCCTGTTAGAAATGGAGGTTTCGCGACTCCCCGCAACCCAACATCATCGTGCCGCTCCTCAGGAACCTGAATTATCCGCCGAATCTCGAACCCGGACCCATAACGCTTCTTTGAGACAAGTATGTTCAGAATTACCGGTACCATAATCCAGTGCTTTGGAAGGAAGAGAAGGCCTCATGAGTCCTTTCGCGAAGAGAGGGAAGTGCTGGCTGGGAGGGGCAGCAACAGTGCTGAAGCAAAAATGAGAGTGAGAAACAGGCACACGAGAGACGGTTTAAGCTTCAGATAGGGGGGGATATACAAATAGCTATATATAGTGAGGCTGGGATAAAGACTGAATGGCCAAGGTGGGGAGGTGAAGAAGAGTGCACATCACAGCGGGGCTAAGGAGCGCGTCGACCCGGGATCGAACCAGGGACCTTTAGATCTTCAGTCTAACGCTCTCCCAACTGAGCTATCGACGCGGGTGCAGCCGACTGGGGAAGATTAAACAGTGCACCCGTCCAAAAGCTACAAGATTTCGGGCGCAAGGCCTTGGCCGTTTCTAGGGCAAAGGAACAAGAATTTTTGTCCACGCAACTGCCTGGAAAAAGAGAGTCATTGAAGGCGATGCAGGGGGATGGAACGGTCAAGCAAAGGGTAAATTTATCTCGTTGTTCAGGAAGCCCTTCCTCTGCATTTTCTTGCACCCGCCGTTTCCGCAAAAGAATGTATCCATGGCAGCCGCCTGATCGGACCAACTTGCGGAGCTCAAAATGCCGGCCCATTGAGCAGGAAGCTCTTTAACGATCCATGCACAAGTAAGGGGCACAGGCACTAAACACTTGATGAGGAGTCTACGGAGGAAGTACGAGGAGGAAATGGATAGCTCCAGGCTTGCAGATGCACATCGCTTGCAGTTGGCAAGACAGCATAAATCTGCATTTGAAAACAATGCGTCGGCCTAAATCCAATGAGCAAGACTACTGCAAAGCTTGGGTTTGCATCGAGAAAACTTCATGCACGATTGGGGGTTTATAGAATCGGTTTGGGTCTTGAAGCTGCGTAGGGCTCCATATGACTCGTGGAGTGGGCGGTGTAGCAACTTCCTTCCGGTCGCAGTTGATACTTTCGGCTGGCGCATGCTGGCTACGACTACGCCAAATAAATAGGCACGAGCCGCTTGCTCGTGGGCGCTATTGCGCAGTGCATTCTGACTACCAAACCCTGTACTTTCTTCGTGTATTCGCGAGCGGTTGCATGCTGTGTATGGAGATCGGCGGCTTTGAGCGCAAGGAGGCGATGCAAAAGAACGGCTCCAAGGTGGGACCAGAAACCAGTGTTTCGGTGTACACCCCTGAATCCCGAGAACAAGGGGTGGAGGAGAGCACTGGTATTATGAGCTGACTGCTCAGAAGGAAGGGTATCAAGCCTCCCCGATGAATATTGCTGGGTACAGAGTTGCAAATGCTGCACTAGCGTGCGGGTATGACTTTCACTTGAACTGTCTGCCCCCAGGTGATTCGCAGTGGCAATGTTTGTAGGGAGAGTCCTTGATCTTAGCGGAGGACCGTCGCCTGCAGCGCTAGAGCGAAAGACTTTGCAAAAGGCCGCTCTCCCCCTCCTCCAGCTTCTAGGTGCTCTAGGCACAGGTGGCCAATAGCCTGGGCTGGTGGGGAAACGGACACACCTGCCATGGGCTGCACGTATCTTGCTCCAGCTAATGCTACAAAGCAGCCCCACATGAGCGCACAATTAATGCCCCTTTGCTGCATGCGCTAGCACTGCAGACTGTAGTGTAGACTGCCATTAACACTTGCGTGTTCCTCCGTAGTCAGCTTACAGCCAAGTAGGAGCACGAGCACCAGAACAAGAAGAGCATGCTCCAGCAGGCCCCTCTACTGGCTGATCGAACGCGCAAGCACTTCAGGCGTCATGGACTATACCAACATCTGGGCATAGGCCATCTTGCTTGCCTCCAAATATGGAGGACAGCCTGTAACTGTTATAACCAGTGTGAGTATATCTTGCATCTCCTGTTAGAAATGGAAGTTTCGCGACTCCCCGCAACCCAACATCATCGTGCCGCTCCTCAGGAACCTGAATTATCCGCCGAATCTCGAACCCGGACCCATAACGCTTCTTTGAGACAAGTATGTTCAGAATTACCGGTACCATACTCCAGTGCTTTGGAAGGAAGAGAAGGCCTCATGAGTCCTTTCGCGAAGAGAGGGAAGTGCTGGCTGGGAGGGGCAGCAACAGTGCTGAAGCAAAAATGAGAGTGAGAAACAGGCACACGAGAGACGGTTTAAGCTACAGATAGGGGGGGATATACAAATAGCTATATATAGTGAGGCTGGGATAAAGACTGAATGGCCAAGGTGGGGAGGTGAAGAAGAGTGCACATCACAGCGGGGCTAAGGAGCGCGTCGACCCGGGATCGAACCAGGGACCTTTAGATCTTCAGTCTAACGCTCTCCCAACTGAGCTATCGACGCGGGTGCAGCCGACTGGGGAAGATTAAACAGTGCACCCGTCCAAAAGCTACAAGATTTCGGGCGCAAGGCCTTGGCCGTTTCTAGGGCAAAGGAACAAGAATTTTTGTCCACGCAACTGCCTGGAAAAAGAGAGTCATTGAAGGCGATGCAGGGGGATGGAACGGTCAAGCAAAGGGTAAACTTATCTCGTTGTTCAGGAAGCCCTTCCTCTGCATTTTCTTGCACCCGCCGTTTCCGCAAAAGAATGTATCCATGGCAGCCGCCTGATCGGACCAACTTGCGGAGCTCAAAATGCCGGCCCATTGAGCAGGAAGCTCTTTAACGATCCATGCACAAGTAAGGGGCACAGGCACTAAACACTTGATGAGGAGTCTACGGAGGAAGTACGAGGGGGAAATGGATAGCTCCAGGCTTGCAGATGCACATCGCTTGCAGTTGGCAAGACAGCATAAATCTGCATTTGAAAACAATGCGTCGGCCTAAATCCAATGAGCAAGACTACTGCAAAGCTTGGGTTTGCATCGAGAAAACTTCATGCACGATTGGGGGTTTATAGAATCGGTTTGGGTCTTGAAGCTGCGTAGGGCTCCATATGACTCGTGGAGTGGGCGGTGTAGCAACTTCCTTCCGGTCGCAGTTGATACTTTCGGCTGGCGCATGCTGGCTGCGACTATACCAAATTAATAGGCACGAGCCGCTTGCTCGTGGGCGCTATTGCGCAGTGCATTCTGACTACCAAACCCTGTACTTTCTTCGTGTATTCGCGAGCGGTTGCATGCTGTGTATGGAGATCGGCGGCTTTGAGCGCAAGGAGGCGATGCAAAAGAACGGCTCCAAGGTGGGACCAGAAACCAGTGTTTCGGTGTACACCCCTGAATCCCGAGAACAAGGGGTGGAGGAGAGCACTGGTATTATGAGCTGACTGCTCACAAGGAAGGGTATCAAGCCTCCCCGATGAATATTGCTGGGTACAGAGTTGCAAATGCTGCACTAGCGTGCGGGTATGACTTTCACTTGAACTGTCTGCCCCCAGGTGATTCGCAGTGGCAATGTTTGTAGGGAGAGTCCTTGATCTTAGCGGAGGACCGTCGCCTGCAGCGCTAGAGCGAAAGACTTTGCAAAAGGCCGCTCTCCCCCTCCTCCAGCTTCTAGGTGCTCTAGGCACAGGTGGCCAATAGCCTGGGCTGGTGGGGAAACGGACACACCTGCCATGGGCTGCACGTATCTTGCTCCAGCTAATGCTACAAAGCAGCCCCACATGAGCGCACAATTAATGCCCCTTTGCTGCATGCGCTAGCACTGCAGACTGTAGTGTAGACTGCCATTAACACTTGCGTGTTCCTCCGTAGTCAGCTTACAGCCAAGTAGGAGCACGAGCACCAGAACAAGAAGAGCATGCTCCAGCAGGCCCCTCTACTGGCTGATCGAACGCGCAAGCACTTCAGGCGTCATGGACTATACCAACATCTGGGCATAGGCCATCTTGCTTGCCTCCAAATATGGAGGACAGCCTGTAACTGTTATAACCAGTGTGAGTATATCTTGCATCTCCTGTTAGAAATGGAAGTTTCGCGACTCCCCGCAACCCAACATCATCGTGCCGCTCCTCAGGAACCTGAATTATCCGCCGAATCTCGAACCCGGACCCATAACGCTTCTTTGAGACAAGTATGTTCAGAAGTACCGGTACCATACTCCAGTGCTTTGGAAGGAAGAGAAGGCCTCATGAGTCCTTTCGCGAAGAGAGGGAAGTGCTGGCTGGGAGGGGCAGCAACAGTGCTGAAGCAAAAATGAGAGTGAGAAACAGGCACACGAGAGACGGTTTAAGCTACAGATAGGGGGGGATATACAAATAGCTATATATAGTGAGGCTGGGATAAAGACTGAATGGCCAAGGTGGGGAGGTGAAGAAGAGTGCACATCACAGCGGGGCTAAGGAGCGCGTCGACCCGGGATCGAACCAGGGACCTTTAGATCTTCAGTCTAACGCTCTCCCAACTGAGCTATCGACGCGGGTGCAGCCGACTGGGGAAGATTAAACAGTGCACCCGTCCAAAAGCTACAAGATTTCGGGCGCAAGGCCTTGGCCGTTTCTAGGGCAAAGGAACAAGAATTTTTGTCCACGCAACTGCCTGGAAAAAGAGAGTCATTGAAGGCGATGCAGGGGGATGGAACGGTCAAGCAAAGGGTAAACTTATCTCGTTGTTCAGGAAGCCCTTCCTCTGCATTTTCTTGCACCCGCCGTTTCCGCAAAAGAATGTATCCATGGCAGCCGCCTGATCGGACCAACTTGCGGAGCTCAAAATGCCGGCCCATTGAGCAGGAAGCTCTTTAACGATCCATGCACAAGTAAGGGGCACAGGCACTAAACACTTGATGAGGAGTCTACGGAGGAAGTACGAGGGGGAAATGGATAGCTCCAGGCTTGCAGATGCACATCGCTTGCAGTTGGCAAGACAGCATAAATCTGCATTTGAAAACAATGCGTCGGCCTAAATCCAATGAGCAAGACTACTGCAAAGCTTGGGTTTGCATCGAGAAAACTTCATGCACGATTGGGGGTTTATAGAATCGGTTTGGGTCTTGAAGCTGCGTAGGGCTCCATATGACTCGTGGAGTGGGCGGTGTAGCAACTTCCTTCCGGTCGCAGTTGATACTTTCGGCTGGCGCATGCTGGCTGCGACTATACCAAATTAATAGGCACGAGCCGCTTGCTCGTGGGCGCTATTGCGCAGTGCATTCTGACTACCAAACCCTGTACTTTCTTCGTGTATTCGCGAGCGGTTGCATGCTGTGTATGGAGATCGGCGGCTTTGAGCGCAAGGAGGCGATGCAAAAGAACGGCTCCAAGGTGGGACCAGAAACCAGTGTTTCGGTGTACACCCCTGAATCCCGAGAACAAGGGGTGGAGGAGAGCACTGGTATTATGAGCTGACTGCTCACAAGGAAGGGTATCAAGCCTCCCCGATGAATATTGCTGGGTACAGAGTTGCAAATGCTGCACTAGCGTGCGGGTATGACTTTCACTTGAACTGTCTGCCCCCAGGTGATTCGCAGTGGCAATGTTTGTAGGGAGAGTCCTTGATCTTAGCGGAGGACCGTCGCCTGCAGCGCTAGAGCGAAAGACTTTGCAAAAGGCCGCTCTCCCCCTCCTCCAGCTTCTAGGTGCTCTAGGCACAGGTGGCCAATAGCCTGGGCTGGTGGGGAAACGGACACACCTGCCATGGGCTGCACGTATCTTGCTCCAGCTAATGCTACAAAGCAGCCCCACATGAGCGCACAATTAATGCCCCTTTGCTGCATGCGCTAGCACTGCAGACTGTAGTGTAGACTGCCATTAACACTTGCGTGTTCCTCCGTAGTCAGCTTACAGCCAAGTAGGAGCACGAGCACCAGAACAAGAAGAGCATGCTCCAGCAGGCCCCTCTACTGGCTGATCGAACGCGCAAGCACTTCAGGCGTCATGGACTATACCAACATCTGGGCATAGGCCATCTTGCTTGCCTCCAAATATGGAGGACAGCCTGTAACTGTTATAACCAGTGTGAGTATATCTTGCATCTCCTGTTAGAAATGGAAGTTTCGCGACTCCCCGCAACCCAACATCATCGTGCCGCTCCTCAGGAACCTGAATTATCCGCCGAATCTCGAACCCGGACCCATAACGCTTCTTTGAGACAAGTATGTTCAGAAGTACCGGTACCATAATCCAGTGCTTTGGAAGGAAGAGAAGGCCTCATGAGTCCTTTCGCGAAGAGAGGGAAGTGCTGGCTGGGAGGGGCAGCAACAGTGCTGAAGCAAAAATGAGAGTGAGAAACAGGCACACGAGAGACGGTTTAAGCTACAGATAGGGGGGGATATACAAATAGCTATATATAGTGAGGCTGGGATAAAGACTGAATGGCCAAGGTGGGGAGGTGAAGAAGAGTGCACATCACAGCGGGGCTAAGGAGCGCGTCGACCCGGGATCGAACCAGGGACCTTTAGATCTTCAGTCTAACGCTCTCCCAACTGAGCTATCGACGCGGGTGCAGCCGACTGGGGAAGATTAAACCGTGCACCCGTCCAAAAGCTACAAGATTTCGGGCGCAAGGCCTTGGCCGTTTCTAGGGCAAAGGAACAAGAATTTTTGTCCACGCAACTGCCTGGAAAAAGAGAGTCATTGAAGGCGATGCAGGGGGATGGAACGGTCAAGCAAAGGGTAAATTTATCTCGTTGTTCAGGAAGCCCTTCCTCTGCATTTTCTTGCACCCGCCGTTTCCGCAAAAGAATGTATGCGTGCCTAGCATATCGCCCATTTGCTGCTTTATCAGTATGCTTGGACTGCATGCGCATGAGTGCAAAGATTGGGGCTGCTCCAGCAGTGAACTCGGCACGTTGCTCTGATCTTCCAGCAGACGGCCTGCTCACTGGAAGGTCGTTCTAAGCTAATGTACCAGGGGATTCTATCCCCAGTTGTGCCCAGTTGTGCTGTTCCTCAGGTGTTAACTGGGTCAGGCCCCCCCAAACCGTAATCTTCGTAAGAACATCATGATGGAGTGCACGCATTTCTCCGTAGTTTCTTGCATTGCCTGTAGGGTGCGGTGAAGTCTCCTCGCTACTTTTCTTGTTGGTCATGGGTTCCAGTCCTCTTGCTGTACAGAATGAAAATGCTGTTAGGAGCACTGAACGTTGCACTCTCAAACTGCTTCCCGACACATAAGGCTCAGTAGTAGTGTCAGAAGGCTGCGTACGCTCACTCCACCATGCGACCCACACCATTAACTGGGATTACACCTTGTTGAAGGGATCCCCCGTAGATGTCTCGCATCATGGTAATATGGCCCACTCCTGAATAAAACCTTCATTTTATGCAATGGCTTTTACCCATTCTCGTTTCCTGTTTGCTATCAGCGAAGCGTAGCCTTATAGACCGCAGCACTGAAGAGACAGGCACGTTTCACTCCTCGCGTTGCCTTAGATATTGGAGTCGCTTCTCAGCCAGCGGCAAGTAGCGGTAGAAACTCACTATCATTAAAATAGAATTATATAAGCATAGCAGTGCCTCAAAGCGGATATGTAGGTGAGGTGTTCTCCCTTTCGGCCCCATCTCCACATGCTGGGTGGGGCTAGGGCGTTTCCCTAACGTTGACCATTTTAGCGGAGTCGATGATACTTTAGCCCCTTGCCCGCGCGCTGTCAGTCTCGAATTGTGTGACCCTGTTTGCTGGAGAGAGGAACATGTGGGCTGCTCGGTATGTCTTGCGAGTTTCCTGAGTGCTGGGATTGCCTGCTGCCCTCTGTCCCCGCTATGTTTTTCCGGTGGGCTGGAACGCAAAGGCTTAATACCCGTGGGCTCTATATTTGGGTTACTTGGGTTTTCTTGGGTTACTTCTGAAATACTTTTTGTCTTTCTAAGCTGGTCGGTGGACTAGCACTTCTTTCTTCTTTAGCGACCAAGTACTTCAGCATCACGAGGAATTCTACGCTTTTACTCTTTAGTTCCCTTCTGCGGCCCAGCGAGCTGAGAAGCTTCTCTCTCCAGGGTACAAACATCTTATGAACCACAGCTGCAGGGGCAACCATCCTTCTATGGGGCATCAGTTCAACAGGGACTGATACTTCTCACTGTAGCTCTCCACCGATGGCCTCCCCTGTTTCACCTCTCTTAATTCTATCACACTGTGTCCCCTTGCTTGCCTGAAGATAAGTCAGCATCTCGACGCATTTCGGGAAACTTTCGTACGCTGGATGCGATGAGGGAAAGTGGTCCATCCCAGGCGTTAACAACACTTTCACTCTCTTCTAGAAAGCCGGATGCGAGTAGTAATTGTACCTATTCGGGTATATTGTGAAGACGAAAGCACACCACCAGAACAAAAGGGAATTGTTCCTTTTTTGTGCCCCCGTTGGGACACCCATGACATCTGGACAGTCGGCAGAAGCGAATGCATTATCCATGAAGGGCCTTCACGTTAGAAAGGCCCTCTAATTTGTTTGCTGCAAGCATCCCGCCGGATGGCAGATTCTAATCAATCTATATTGTAGAAGAAGGGAGAATGTTGAACCTTTCACAAATACTTTAGGAAAAGTCTCAAGCATGCCTTCCTGAGAAAAAGCTCCTCTACTACGAATAATTGCTGCACGCCAGGTTGTCCAGTGGTGAGGGTAGGTTTAGCAACTCTCTCTTGCCCCTCTTAAACATGCAGTGCCAATAAGGGTAACAGGGGTTATCGGCTTCACCCCAAGGACCTCGCTGCGTGCAAGTGAGTCAAAATTATGTAGGACAAGAGTTCAACAGAATCATCTGGCCTCTCCGCTAGCCCAGTGATTGTGAGGAGAGGAGGCGGCCTGTCGTGAGTTGCAGCACCCCTTGCTGCAACTCCTGCTGCAAGGCAACCCCGGATGCAGGCACAAGACCCAGAAACAATTTTTAATGCACGAACTAGCAATGCTGGGGAATATTAAACCCTTACTTGCTCTTCCTTACCAAGCTTGCACCCATGTACAGATCATGTACCAACTTCAGCCAGACCACGTTACAGCCAAGCTGTGGCCTTCATAATGCCCAAAATGCCAACCCAGCCGCTTGTTAGTCAATGAGCACTAATGCAGTGAAGAGTCAGAACTAGTCGTGACTCAACATATTGAGCGAAGGATTCTGGGAACAAATGGGGAAAAGAGCTTGCTATATTGAAGGAGACCATGCCCAACTGCAGGGTGCCTAAGGGGCATGTCAAGGAGTTGCAGCACTTTACCTTAGTATAGAACTACTACGGAGCTCTCATTGTCATTGACAGCAGTATCAATACGAATCATTTTTGAATCCCAGCTACCACAACGAGGAATGCTGGCTGTTCATTTGCATTTGAGCTTCAACTCTGTAACCAGGATCTTCGGCTTGACACGAGGACTATCGTAAGCAGCAGTAGTGTCGAAATGCCAATGGTGAGGGTTCAGCCAAATCAGCCGACCTCCCCTCCAATCTCCAGGTGTTCTGGGCACAGCAGACAAAAATCGTATGGCTGGTGCAGAGAGGGTACGGTCTCTCACGAGTTGTAAAGCAGCTAGCTCAGACTCGCGATGCAAAGCAACCCAGTAGCAGCCACAGCCAAGCCCTTTAAGCTTCATGCATTAGCACTGTATACGACTGTTGCACACGTATGTGGTCCTCAGTATGCGCCTTGCACGCGAGTAGAAAGCAACTTCACACAGACCATGCTCCACTCTCGTTAGTAACTCACGCTACGTTTTTGTCCTTCGGTGCTACTGAACTCTGAATGCATTACTTGCCATTCCCAGTATATTCACATGATCCTTATCGTTCCTAGCAGAACCTTCAGTTTACGCAGATTAATAATAATATTAATAATATATTAATAATATTAATAATATTAATAATATTAATAATATTAATAATACGCAGATTAATAAGGACATTTAATAAGTATTCAGCGTAGGAGGATGGTGACACCTTGCGTGGGCACAGGACGCCAACTCGCAGGTGTGTTATGAAGAAAAGATAGAGGATTAAAACCAGCACCTTACTGTATGAGGCCTTATATTAGAGCAAAACAGATTGTAAGGGACGGTATCGCTTACGGTGGGGACGCTACTGCACTTTGCGAACACGCCTAGCCAGCCCCAATATTCTCGCCGATGTCTTGTCGATTCTACGTGCGAGCCACTTTCTACAAACTTTCTCAATTGACCTCATTCCATTCGGAAGTTGTTTTGGTTGCGTTTTCCGACGGTTCTGCTAAGTTTGGGGCCTGTTGTTGGTGTCCCTAACGCTACATGGAGGCCCCCGTCGGCAGTGACGCTGCAGATGGGCCTCAGGGGAAGGTCATCTCAGCTGCGGGTAGCAGAGGGGCCCTTTTGCACAAGCATTGCGGATCAGCAGCACCATGACAACCCCCATCCGGGTTTTCAGAGGCGGCGCTCGGGGCGGCTTTTCGCGGAGCTGTCGCTGCTGCTACTGTTCTTGTCATTTCCCTTGAGTGTCTCCGCTTCAAGCCTACTGGCCAGACTTCCACTAGCCCATGGCGCAGCAGACAAGTTCACGTTTGCTGCAGGAGCAGGCTACCACAAGGCAAGCCCGCTTGGCTGGCATGGGGTCCGCATCGGAGGCATCGTTCAGCGAAGTGACGTTGAAAGGTCCCCTTCTGGCTTCCTCAGCCCCAAATGGATTGAAAATGCCTGTGATAGCAAAGCCACATGCGAAAGAAGCCCCAGTTGCCTTAGGCTTGCGAGCAGCACGAGCAACGCGAAAGACGCGGATAGTCCTCCAAGTCACACTCACAAAGGCGCAAGCAGCAGCAAAGCCTCTAGCAAGGACATTAACAACTCCCACGTGTTCTCCTCCACTGTTTTGCTACCGCGTTCGTCGTTACTCCTTCGTGGTTCTACATGGAAATCCGAGCTTGCGGTGCAACGACTATGGCAGCGGCATGACACTTACAAGCAGCTGCTCCTGCAGATTTGGTGCTTGAACAAATGCTTACAGCAGCTAAAGGATCAGCAAAACACATATATGAGGAGCAAGAGGAGATGTAGCCCTTCAGATGAGATCCTGGATTCTCTTGGATTCGCAGTAGCTCCGCCGGCCACCAGCAACGGCAGCAGCGGCAGCACCATGCTGCTGTTGGACGGCCCTCCGTATGCAAATGGAGAGCCCCATATGGGCCACGCGGTTAACAAGTGCTTGAAAGACTTTGCAGTCAGAGCGGCCCTGCTACAGCGTCGTTGTTGCCACATGCTTCCTGGGTGGGATTGCCACGGATTGCCTATCGAGCTCAGAGCGGCCACAGCAGCTACGGCTGTCACCAAGCACAATGCATCAGCACAAGCAGCAAAAGCAGGCACTGCAGAAACAACAGGGGTTGCCAAAGTAACACCGAACACTGGAGGAACTATCGCCATCGACTGCAACAGCAGCGGAAACGTTGCAGGCAAAAGCGACAACGCCACAGGATTCAGGTGCAGGGATGGTTCCGAGGAGCTGCGCAACAGAGCTCGCCAAGTTGCCCTTCACTTTGCTTCGCTGCAGCAAAAGGCATTTCAGCGGTGTGTCGCCTGCTGGCCGTTGCGCTGTCTTAGCAGCAGCAACTGCTGCTGAAGGCAGCGGGACGACAGATTGGCTCTTATAATACCTCAGTGCTTCTTCTTGTTGTTATGCCATAACTGTATTGCTCGCAAGCTTCTTGCCACACTTGGACACGAGTCCCACGCTTTGCCTTTTTTGTGTAGCAGCCTCGCAGCAGGCCTGTCGCCTCCATTCCACCGGTAGATAAAAAGCTTCCTGCATGTGAATGCATGTGCGTCTTTTTCCAAAAGCAAGCGTCGTCTTAACAGTCGCTGTGCAGACAAATCGTCGAGTATATCTTTTGTGTTAATTGTCCCTTTGTTTGACGTAGTGAGTCACCACTAGCGCCATATTGGCTGGTGTGTGCCTCGCTGTCGCTTCCATTTTGTGTTTCTGTGTGCCCGCCTCCTTTTCCACCAAATTTGCCTTCTTCTTGATTTCCTGGCATTAATTTTTGCCTCCTCGTGTATACAGCCGTGAAGGTATCAAGAAACGTTTTCGCTTTGACGTTTGGCGCTTGTGTTCTGCATGTCCTTCTGCCTGCTTGTGTGTGCGCTGGCCATATTCTTGCGTAGCTTTGGCGTGTGGGCGCACTGGGACTCTGCCTACAAGACACTGGACAGCGACTTCAAGACTCATGAGTTGCAGCTGTTTGCGCTCTTATGGAATAGCGTGGGCCTTGGCAGGAGCACTATGCAAATCAACGAAACGAATGCCTGGCCAGAGAGGGTTATGCACAAGCAGAGAGATGCACTCACAAAGCCACTATGGGAGAAGACACACCTGCACGCACATATGCAGTCACAAACGCAGTATGGTCATTTGATTGGCATGAGCTGGCACATATAACGGTAAGCCAATGGGCGAGAACTTGGTGGTTGCGAACTTTTCTTGTTTACCTCTGCCTTACGCATCTGTCTCCTGTCCAGGGCCTAATCTCTCCGTCACGTTTCCCTGTATATTGGAGTCCTTCAAGTTTGAGCACTGTTTCAGACAGCGAGGTGGTGCTAAAGCCTACCGCCAGAGACCACCTCTACTTCAAGTTGCTGCTAACAGGGCCTCGTCCACTCTCGGAGGGTGGCGAGGCCTTTCCCATCGAAAAAGAAATCCCTTGGTTCTTCGTCGCCTGGACAACCACCCCATTCACAATCCCCGCCAACAGGGCTCTTGCTGTCTCCGCATCGACGCACTACGCGGTTTTGCGGGCCTCCCAGAAAGGGCGGCAATATGGAGATGATGAAATATGGATAGTGGGGGAGAAGTGTGTAGCCTCCCTTTTGGAAGCTCTTCAGGGTGCAGGGGAACTCTGGAATGTGCACCAGATAGGCACTATCCCAGGGAGCCAGCTGGAGGGTCTAAGGTGTGCCTTTGTGCCTAGTGGGCCGTTGTACTTGTTATCCATCTTGTAGGAACTGCCTGAATTGATTGTGTTGCTTGTTACTAAGTTGTCGAGGCCTCTTGCCACTGCATTCGCATGCAGATGCCTACAGGAGCAGTCAGCCACAAAGGCAGCAGCTACGTCCTTTGTTCGCCCCAGTCCCATTATCTTGTGAACATCCCAAGTCTGTCTTTGGTGCGTGCGTATTCGTCCTCAGGTATGCTCATCCTGTTGCGAGCAGAGTGACATGCCCCGTCCTGCTGGATCCCGTTGTTGAAGAAGACAAGGGAACCTCCATCCTTCACGTGGCCCCCGCGCATTCCCAAGAGGATTATCGCCTCTGTCTGTCAGCACTTAATCAACGCTTAGCCTCTAGTGATGGAATTCTGCTCACCTGTCTTAGCCAGCGCGGACCCTTCTGCAGAACTGCCTCGCAGTCAGGAAAGCAATCAGGTAGAGGGAAGGCTGCAGGCGACTAAGGGGTCCTGGATAGAAAGGCCCGTGTTACAGGTAACGATTCACTTTCATCATCGCCCCCGGCACGCTGTGATCTCTTCTTTGCGCCAACCTCAGGTGAGCGAGCCAGGCAAGGCACTGGTCTCTCGGTTCAACCGGCAACGGATCCCGCAACTCCAGTGCATGTGCCTCTACTCCCTGCTTTAGGGGATGAAGCAGCAGCAACTGCTCTAGGAGCCCCGCTGCTGTGTCCTGTGGGACCCCAGGGAACCTTTTTAGGAGGCAGCGGTAGTGAGCCCTTTAAGGGCCTCGAAGCGCTCAACGGTGGAGAACAATGCATCATCGAATACCTACGCAGCAGTAAAGCTCTACTGCTTAATGTAAGCGCCTGGAGAAGCCTTCTACTGTAGCTAAACGCACATGGATGGCATGTGTAATGGCATATGCAGTCTAGAACTGTGCTCGTACAGCCTGTATTGTCAGCTGCGGCTTCAGCTGAGAGTGTAAAGCGCATCTGGCATCATCCTTCCCCGCGCGTACGGATGCATTTGGCGCTTTGTGCTGGCTTGCA
The DNA here is from genome assembly GCA_963920595.1 of Eimeria praecox. Lineage (NCBI taxonomy): Eukaryota > Apicomplexa > Conoidasida > Eucoccidiorida > Eimeriidae > Eimeria > Eimeria praecox. Next base: position 1,893,520 of record OY986951.1, read on the forward strand.
TCTGCAGCAAAAAGTTGTGTTGCCGTTTCCGCATGACGAACGCCGCGGGTGTCCTCTGCTGCTGCGCGCGACTCCCCAGCTGCACTTTAAGGTGCAGGAACTGCTACCGGAGGTCTTCCGAGACTTGCGGCGCATTAGGTGGCTGCCTCACCGACGCAATCCGGCGCAGCAGCAAAAGCACCACAGCGGCTCTTCCATAGAACTTCATGGACTCATGCAGGCTCAGGAGGAGCAGTGTAAAACTGCCCCAACTGCAACAGATCCAGCAACAGGTGCCGCCCCAGGATACGAACGCATGCGTGCTGCACTGCACACGAGGCCGCCAACGTGGTGCCTCTCTCGGCAAAGGCAATGGGGCCTTCCAATCCCGCTTGTGGAGCAGCATGAAGTAGGCCGGGACGTCTCACACTGCCGAAGGGCACACACGCCTGGACTTACGGCAGAAGAGAGATGGACAAATCTGCGGCTAGACAATGACTTTTGGCTGTATGCTGAGTCCTCTGAAGTGGCCAACGACGAGAGAGAAGGCCTTCTTACCAAGTTAGATAAACTATTGCAAACTACGAAACGCAGCCTCAGTGACACCAGCAGTAGAAGTGGGAGTGCCGAGAACAACTTTGCTATTGCTGAACTGCAGTTGTGAATCATCCTGGCGCTTTGCAGGCTACGGAGGAGAAAATGGTGTGAAGCGACCTTCGACGTTTGGTTTGATGCAGCTTCTGCATGGCTTAGGGGTCACAAATTCGTCCAACAGTGGACAGGGGACGCTAGCAACTTCCTTAAGAGATATATACCCCAGCTACAGCAGAAGCAGTGGCAGCCGCAAGTTGAGCATCATCAGTATGGACAGGACTTGCGTGCACATCAGCGTGAAGGACCACAATCGTCTCAGAAAGCAAAGGAACTGCTACACGAGGGAGAGCCAGAAAAATATTCTTGCCTAGTAGTAGAGGGCTCAGACCAGAGTAGGGGATGGTTCCAAAGCCTTTTGCTGTCCCACGCAGGCGCCAGGGAGGGCCTCCGCCGAGAGCGATCCCAGTTACTTAAGCCTGGTGCCCTGAATCCTGTAGGTCAGAAGAGCAGGCAAGGAGCGGCTGTGCCGATGGAAGGGGCAAACGGAACAACAGCACATGCGAAGACAAGCCGTGGGGAGCTGCAGCAGGCAGCTGAGGGTCTAGATGATGCAAGGTTGCCTGAACTCCCTTTCAACGTCGTGGTGACCCATGGGTTTGTCGTAGATTCTAGCGTACGTACTGAAGAGCTGGTGCCGCTGCTCCTTCCTGGTTTTATCCCGCTGCGCTAGTAGCTACTGCTGACCGTACTCTCTGAGGGGCATGACCTTGCGGTCTGCGGGGGTGTTGGGTGTAGGGTAACAAGCTGAGCAAGTCAAAGGGAAATGCTCTCTCGCCGGACCTCTTTTTCGCTGCCGAGAAGGATGCTGCAGCAGCACCTGGAAAAAAGCCACCCCATGCACACAGTGGTTCCTCTGCACAACCGCAGCAGCTGCATCGTGTACGGAAGCAGCGGAAAGTTGCCCAACAGGCATACGGCGCCGATGTGTTGCGTCTGTTTGTGGGCGCTCTGGACTTTGGAGGGGACATGGAGTGTCCTTCTGGAGATTCGAAGCAACAGCAACAAGATAGAAACACCGTAGTGGATGCAGCTAGTGCTACTTATATCAAGTTCAGAAACGCATTCAAGTATCTCATTGGCTCTCTCCAGGACTTTGACATCAAAGCCGTAAGCATCCAGTGGAGCTGCGACAGACGCAGGGGCAGTAACGAGAGGTAGCAACGCCAAAAGCAAGCGCGGCAGCAGGGAAACTTGCAGGATTTTCAACAGCAACAGCAACAAATTTACCACCAATCAACATATATCCGTTTCATGGGCCCCTCGAGGAGCGGCTGCTTATCTCTCCCCGGAGTTCAGGCGTTGGGCGTAGTAGGCGCTGCCTGTCTTCGTGGTGTCAACCAAACCTAATATTTGGGGCTTTGTGCATTCTCAGGAAGCGGTTGCCCTAAATGAATTACCTCTTTTTGACATAGGGATGCTACTGAGGTTACAGGTATTGGCGGACGATGTGGGGAAGTCCTACGAAGCGTTCCAGCACAACAAGGTAATACTAGCGTCGGACGTTTTTGCTGCTGCAGAACTCGCTAAGGGAACTTTGCGAAGCACCAGCTGCAGGCGGTGCTAGGGCTCTGACTGTTTCTGATGAACTGGATTCTGCCAACCGGCGAGAGGCTTGCTGCACTTGTGGATAAACCTTGCGCCATCTGTCTTGGGTCCCGTCGTTTCGTTTTAGGCCTTACGCTTGTTGCTTCGGTTCATCTCCGAGGACCTGTCAGCCACTTATATTGAAGTAGCGAAGGATAGACTTTACCTTGACCACCCTAGGGGCTACCGCAGGCGCAGCTGCCAGGTTAGGGTTACTGCGGGGGGCTATCTGCCTCTGTCTCTGTCTGCCTTTTTTTCTCTCTCTCTCTCTCTCTGTGTCTGTGCGTCTGTGCGTCTGTGTGTCGGTGTGTCTGTGCATGTGGCTTTTCCAGCTGGCTCTCCCTTCCCACGGCTTTTCCATTACACCTTAACCAGCTTGGTGCTTTGCTCTTTTGTTGCTGTGCACAGACGGTTCTCCTCATGGTGCTGCTAGTGCTGACACAGCTCGTATCTCCTCTGACTCCCCATCTGGCTGAAGAGGTTTTTTTCAGAATGCCCAGAACGTTCAGAAAAACGCTCGCTGCACATCGCAGCAGCAAGATCTTGAAAATTTTGGGGCCAGGAGGCCAAGGCTTTGCGAATGCGCTCGGTTTGTGCGGCCCTCTGACGTCTGTCTTTCAGGTGGGTCATCTTCCATCCTTGTTGCGCTTAAGCGCTGTGCTTTTCGAATTGTCGCTAGCCTGTGCCCCAATACATCTGCTTTTTTTTCGTTTGTGCTGAGCATTAGCTGTCATCTGTACCAGTGCCCTGCGATCCGGAACGTCTGCTCAGCGCAGATTCTGATGCCTGCTGCTCCTGGTCCTCTTACAGGTAGGATGGCCCCGAATGCAGCTGTCTATACAGCCCACGACCGCAGCTGAGGCGGAGCAGCTATGGGACCTGGTAGCGCTGCTGCGCAAAGACGTGCACTGTCTCTTTACCAAGGCGCGGCAGCTGCGGAGCTGCAGCAACGCGGGGGAACCACGGATTGGTTCCCTGAATGATCTGAAGCTCAGCATAACGGCTCCGGTGAGGAATTACTTGTATAAAGGAAGAGCCACGAAGCCGCAATTTCTTAAGTGAAATTTGTTTTCTTGTGTGGTGGGGAGAGCTGCCTCCTGAGATTTCGGGTTGCACACTGATTTGGGCACGGGCAAAATAGTGCTAAGCTTGGGTTTTGGAGGTTTGCATCTACATTTTGGGACCAAGTGCTTGCGGTAATGCACGCAGACGAGGACGATGTTCGACCATCTACAGCGGCTGCTACCGCGAGCCAAGCTGTTAAGGCCAGGTCCGTTGCCTCCGCCACTGACAGGGCAAAAAGAAGCAGTAGGAGAGATGCGTTCGTACGTTGACGACCTCCGGTGGCTAGTCCAGTGTTCTGACGTTGAAATCCATATGGTTAGGGCCCCCTGGGAGACCCCTAATATAGAACAGCTTGCAAATGAGACTCTGCTAGCTTCTATAGAGAGGAGTGCTTCGAATTCTGGTTTGAATATGAAGCTGTACAGGGCCCAGGGGCCGAGGTGTCAGAGGTGAGTAGAGTTCTTGCACGGCTCTCGGAGCTTCCCCAGGAAACATTGGCTGTGGCTCGAGCAAAGTATTAAAGCACGAGCTACCTACCCAAGCAATCTGTAGGAGGCGCTTCATGAAGGTATTTAAACAGTGGCTCGTCTTCCCGAGTGCTGCTTGCCTACAGATGCTGGATGAGGGATGTACCATCGACGGGCGACGTCTCAGGGACACAAGGCCCGGGGACGCAGCAAGGCTCTGCAGACGCCTCACAACAAGCGGAAGCAAACGCATCAGCGGGGAAGAAGGCCGCTGGAGGAGTTACTCTAGAGGCCCCATATGCATGCGAGAGGTGCACTGACGCCATGCGGCATATCCAAAGCAAAGTTTAAGACAGAGCTTTGCAGTTCCAGTAGCTTCTGCAGCGGCGGCCCTTTTAGTGGCGGTGGCGGCTCCCTTGGTCTGCAGGGAAATGTAGTTAGCTAGGGTACGTGGGCTTACTCCTACGTAAGAATGTAGTCTTGCTGCATACCGAAGGCAGCAGGATTAACCGATTTTCGTTCCAATGTACGGTGTGTTGTTTATTTTCCGGTACGCTCTAATTCCGCTTCTGCTGATTAAGGTCCCCTGAATATTTTTTGCCTACCACCTTGTGGTAGACTAGCGGCGTACCAACGCATTCACCTTTCGCACAGATCGGTAGGGACGTCTTGCGGGACAGTGTGCCTTGCGCACTGTATTGAATGAACCCAACATTCTGCATAAGGGTTCGAATACTGTTAGTGCCGTTATGTACACTTTAGTGAACACTGTATGATATCTGCACGATGGCCCAGTCCAATTTTACGCCATTTAGCTGAGAAGCCCCCGTAGTGTGCGACCCCCCACCAGTGCGGGGCCTGAGCACTAAGGAACCCTTGGGTGGTTTCGTCTTCTACCCAGTTTCGCATCCATATGAGGAAAAGAAAGAAGCATCTTCATCTATTCTGTGGCGTTTGCCGCCAGGGAGTAAGACCGTGGGATGCGTTGTACAGCACCCCGGTTCAGCTTTACGGCGGCGCGTAGATTTTTCATTGCATGGGAAACTTCACCCTTGCTAAAGTGCGACTGAGCACTTCTCAAACACCAAGCAATAAATATAACTATGCAGAAAACGAAAGACAAGGCCGGTAACAGAGACAGCCTGCGGAGTATACCACGGTGTTCCCAGGGGCCCCCGCGGAGGACCCAGAAACAGTCGGCAGCGAGGAAATCCCTCCTGCACGTTTTTTCCCCTATTTCCCCATACTTTTAAGGGTTCTTGACTCTCTAATCGTCTCTCTGGTCAACCCACCCTTTATACCCTGCTTATCAAGCTGTTCTTGTGGGATCGTCCTTACGGCTCGTCCGCTCCCCGCTGTTCTCCAGAAAGTGGTTGGTGCGCTGTCCTACTGAACTTAGGAGATTAATTGTACTTACTGTTTCACCAAAATTCTCGAAGGACCCTGTGGGCATCTACAATCGCCAGCGGTACTCCTGCTTGTTTATGACACGATGAGCTCCCACTTCCTCGTGCTGGTTTTCCTTTGCTTTTCAGCAGCCATAGGGGCTTCATCCGCCCCACAGATTCTGCAAGATAGCGGAGGTGGAGGCCTGGATACCCAGTCAGTGTGGGGCCAGATCTTTTGCGATCCCTCACAGATGGCAGGCCTCACAATTACTCTGAACGGGATCCAGCTTGGAAATGCAACCTTACTGCCAGCGTTCCCCAGCAGAGGAGCCCCCGGGAGAAGCGTCGGTGTGGAAGGTTCCCCCTTGGGGTCCCTTGGCCCCTCAGCAGAATTCCGAATCCCGCCGCTGCTTCCTGGATCGTACATTCTGGAGGTGCTGCACGCGGGACTGATTTTCCCGAAGTACCGAATCGTCACGACAGGCAGCAGTGGCAGTGAGGTATATATGTTAAATGAGTATCTGGTGCCTTCTACTGTGGCCCCTTTGCCTATGCCCCTTAAGGTGGGACCGATGGGGATTCCTCGATACGTCCCGCCTCAGGGAGGACTCAACATATTGGACTTGCTGCGTCAACCCCTCGTCATTTTGGTCCTGGTCTCCCTCGGTATAATGTACTTCCTTCGTAAGATGCAAGAAGCGCAAGCAGAGGCGGAAAGCCAACAGCTCGAGCAAGACTCTCATGAACAGCACGCCGTGGACAACTTGCAGCACGAAGTCCCAGAATCTGCGTTCGTGGAAAAGTTAATAAGACAAGGTGGCTATTAGCTGTTAGGGCCACACAGATAATCTCCGACAGCCTGTCGTGCTGTAACGTTACCCTGGGGCCCTATCTAAGGAACTTTACTTCTCATAGAGCCCCAGAACTTCAGAAGCCTTTACAAGAGTGCCACTGCTTGTGATCCCAGAACAACTCCGAGTGTAGGGGATTATACATGTCATGCGTACGCTGCTCTGTTGTTGGCGTTGATGCGGAATTCTGTCTTTGGTTGGCTTACAAGAACAAAGCCACCAATTCCGCAACCTACGTAAGCTGGGTCTCTCGCATGGATCACAACTGCTATAGAGGGGAACAGGGGAACTGTGGCAGCCAATCCCCACTAACCCTTAACCACTTTGTGCGAGAAGGTCTCATAAAAACGAATCCCATGGGGGCACGCAGAGTATGCGGTGTCCCCAGCCCGCCCCAGTTAGCAGCATATATGCACATCCCAATTGTTGTTCCTGCTGCCGCTGCGCAGGCTGTTTGCTGCTGCAAACTGCACCACCGTTTGCTCCCTCTATGTACCTAACCTAAGCTGTCAACGGCGGTAATGAGGGCTCTGCACCTACGTAGGAAATTAACTCTCATTCTTGATTCATCGCTTTCGCCTCAGGGCTCGATGTTTTGCGGCTACGCACAACGAGCATCTGGTGCGGTTTCAACCCATCTTCACATTAACTTACCACATGTTGTATGTCCTGCCCCTTCTGTTTCTGCTATAACTGCTGTTCGGAAAGTGCAGAGCTAAAGCTTCGCGGCCGATGGCAGTGTCACCTCCCTTGCGGGTTGCTGCCACTGCCCATCCATCTCACAAACCAGGGAGCTTCCTCCGTTGGGCTAGTGCTGCTGCTGTTGGCGCTTTGCCGCTGGCCGTTTACAGCTGCTGCTCTTGCAGGCAGCAGATGGGGCTGCTGCTGTCCCGCCTGACGCTGCTGTTGAAGCGTGACGTGCCGAACGGGTCCGAGGACCCCGCTGGGGGCCAGGGCGACGAGCCGGCCGTCTGACAGTCGAACGCAGTGACGCTGCTGCTCAACAAATTCGTTCTGAGGTGCGAACTGATGTGTATACATAAAGCCTCTGGTAGCTGTAGACGCAGGTAGGCCTGGCCCTGTAGGCTGGACGCGGGCAGGCCCTACTGGAGATGATATAACAACGGGCCCCGACGGCCCCTGGCTATGGCACACTATTGGCGGCGATGCCACGGCTGTAGCTTGCTGCCTCAAGTGCAGCTGCTCCTGCCATATCTGCTGTTGCGGCCTGTCGTATCTGACAGTTTGACCTGGGCGGCTTTCACGCCAAAGACCTCCTGCAGGGCCCCCCATACGCTGTAATTCTCCAACAGAGGGCTCTCCAATTCTTGCGCTGGGCACACTTATTGGAGAGCCGCTGATCCCCGAAATGGAGCTGGCGTACGCTCTGCCAGACGGGTAGTACCCGTGCACGCTGGCATTGCTACCTTCAGCTGCTGCTGCACATGCTGCGGTCCCTGTTGAAGGTAAACGCCTCTCATTGGCTCTTCCAAGCATGCCGTGATGCTGTGATGGGTCCATGGCAGGTGCTACCGATGGAGAACTCCGTATGCACTTGGCCACGCGGGTGCTCCAGGCTTCCTGCTCCTTCTTTGCTTCGTTCCAGAGCTCATTCACAATCTTGGTGGTCTGTGGCAGCAGCTGCTGTAGTCGCTGCTTCTTTATGGTGGCAAGAATGAGCTCCTGTTCAGCTGCAATGCCCGCCAGCTCCTGTGCGCTTACCTGAAGGCATTCCGCCAAGGCTTCCTCTTCAAGGCCCGCAGGTGTCCCGGTGGGCTCTTTGGATGGTTTTGAGGGTCCACCTGTTCCCACGCCGTCAGAAGCGCTTCCAGAAGCAGCAGAAAGGACCAGGCGAGCCAAGCCCTCCGCCTCAAGCTCGCCAATCGTAAGACCACGCGCTATCGGGAAGCCTTCCTTCACGTAATGGAGCTGCAGACAAGCTCAACGCCATAATAAAAGCTGCCGTGATGCCAGAGGGAGCCACAGAAACCGCTATATTCTCATTCGCTCAAGGTGTCTCAATACACACTTCTGCCCCTCATGTAATCCTGCCAACTTTCCTAATCTGCCTGATCTGCGCGAATGCCCCAAAAGGCCTCGCTATGACTTTGGACTGCCAGTCCCAATCTACGTCAACTCTCTTTCTCTAATGGGCTTACTGAAGTGTAGTGGCCAAGCTTTCCGTGCCACATGAGTCGGAAGGGTGTCAGAAACTCGCCCTCTTGGCTTGGAGGCCTCCTCTTCTCTGAATCTGGCTCAAATGCCTGCAACAACTGAAGGTGTTCGTCGAAAACAAAGATAGGGGTACCAAATAGGAGCAGCAACGCATGCATCTCCCTGTAGTCCGCCCATTCTGAGCGCACGCCACATAAGCAGTCAGCAAAAGGCAGGCGGCCGTAAACGCAAACGGAGTCTTCAAATACCGACAGGAAACGCTCCCCTTAGCAGAAACTATGAGCCGCAAGGGGTACAGGAATAGGCAGCACAGCCAGCCTAAGGCCTGTAAATACGACGACTTGGTTTGGGATACTCCATCACAGATCGCCTTTAATGCCTACGTATGTGATAAACTTTTGTCAGGATGCAAGTATCGGAACCTAGTGTTTTCGAGTGCTCCTGAGACATGCATCTCCCTTCAAGTCTCTCAGTCTCCTACGTAGTGAGAGGCGAAGCTCCCCCTTGCAGCCCTATGCCACCCTGTGCTGCGAGAATCGCATAAAGCCGTTGGCCCTCTAACGGGGAACTGGAGCTCTCTACCACGCGTGAATTCAGAAGTGTGGCAAGTACCTCCATAAGTTCTTTTGGTCTGCAGCCATCGCTCGAAGGGTCCCTCGCTTTCATCCACAAAAGCCTCAAAGGTGTCCTTACATCTCAACTGCAGACGAGCAGGAACCGCATGGACGTAAAGACATCCAAGGAGCCCGCCCACACCTCAGCTTCAAGCTGCCTTTAACACAAGGGGTGTGTCTCACCATTACATCAACAGCAAGCTTCCGTAAGAACAAGTGATGCTCTTGAGATCCGTACAGCTGCAAAAATGAAGAAGGAACAATTAAAAACAAACAGCAGGACTTAACGGACAGACCGCAACGGGATCACCCGTGGCTTCATCCCAAGCAACGCCGCGAGGGAACAATCTACCGTTTGAAGAATGCCTCTATCCCGATAGAAGAAGTGGCCTACCTGGTCCGAGAACGCGCGGTAGAGACAATTCCCATCTCCCTCACACTCACGCGTTAACATATATGGGGCCATTGCCGCAATGACGGAGTCCTGCTGTGGCTTTTTGCTGCTGCTGCTGTTCTTGATTCCGTTGCTTCCGCTGTCATCTGTGCCATTGCTGCTGCAGGTCTGGCTGCACTGTCGTCCTCCCTCCTCTGCTTCTGGAGGCCCTGTATCTGCGTGTTGCAGCTGTTTTGGCTTGGGCTTCTGCTGCAACTCCTTGAATGCTGCCAGTTTCGGGCTGTTTTCAGAGGTTTCCCCGTCGCTGTGAGCCTTCTTCCAAGTGTTTCTGTAGCTGCCGCAGTGCTGCTGGCGCTCTTTCACTCTAGTACAGCTATCTGGCAAGACTCCGTCGCTCGTCCGTTGATCCTTACAGCTGCTGCTGCTGCTCGAAATATGTGATACACTTGGTTGCTGCTGCGGGAACAGATTCGCCGGTGTCTGCTCTCTCTCCGGCTCATACAGTTGCTGATTCTCTTTCTCCTGTCCTCGACTTATAACATCAGGTCCTCTGAACTCACGAATCGGAGTAGTATGAATGGGAGAAGCAACTCCCAATGGGCTGGAGGGCTCATCTCCTGCCCTAGCCTCCCCTCCTTCCCAGGATGAGCAAGTGGAAGAATTAGAATTTCTTGCCAAGGGGCGCAAATCACGAGCGGCCTTGGAAGCATCACGTTTCGGTTCTGGTGCTGCTATTGCTAGGGCCGAAGCTCCTCCCACCTCTGCTGTTGTCGCTGCTGCTGGCTGAACAGCAATTCGTAGCGAAGTCCCGGGCTGGCTCGCTTGTGAAGCCTCCACATCACTGCCTTGTTCCTCACGGGAGCTGGCATATCCTTTCTGGCCGCTGCCGTCAGGTGCCGGATGTACGGTAACTTTGATGGAGCGCTCCTGCTCCCGCTCCTTCTCGGAATCCGTGGCCCAGCTGTCTACATCAGCAGTTCCGCTGGGTCCCTCTCCGGGATCCCCCTCTGTGTCAAACGAGGTTGAGTCAGCATGGCCCTCAACATCACCACCAGCAATTGCAGCCCCCGCATGAGACGTAACGGGAGCACGGCACAGCAGCCAAGCGCCATCCGGCGTTTTGCTACAAATTAAGGTGTTTGCCGCCTTGCAGCAATGACAGGCGATGTGCACAATTTGTGTAGGCTCCAGGTCATCTCCCAAACGGAAACTACCCGTCCCTTCGAGAACAGTAAACGTGCCATGGGTAGCAGTGGCAGACACCGCAGGAGAGGGAGAGTCGCCGTGCTCCTCAGCGTCCGCAGCTCTCATGATGAGTGTTGGTTGCTTCCAACCAGAACAGACGAGGTAACAGACCCTCTGCCTATGCTGGTTGTTACGGCTCTCCTGCGCTGCTCCTCCCGCTTGGCTGCGTGTCCCACCAGTCAACACAGGTTTCTCACCCCCTCGATTGTCCAGTACCGGCGCCAGAAGCAGAGCCAGCACCGCAAGCACCCGAAGCAACTGCAGGGCAACGCCTTAGAATAATTATTTACAACTCCTTTGTGAGGCTAAGAACGCCTCGAAACGACAGCTCATGACTGCTGATTCCGTAGGCAGCTGCTGTTGGGTTGTGGGCGCGTGTGGCTGCTCAGTCGAGAGTGTAGTTCGGAGACGTGTTGTCTGTAAAAACAGTGCCTCGCTCTACCCCCACTCCTTTGTTGTTTCATTAAGACTAGAAAATTACTATATCCCATATACTGGTTCGTTGCTGTCAACAGACGTCCGGTCGAAGCCCATTATTCCCCCCTGCAGGGGCACCACAGCGAATGTTGACGGCTTCTGGCGGGGAGTATCGTGGCTGCAGCTGGTGATGAATCCGTTATTCGTTATTTTGCTTCTAAAACGGTTATTCTGTACTAAATAATGAAGTGCATCCGCTGAGAGTAGTAACAGCGAAGAAGATGCTTGAGGAAGCGCCCTTTCGGTGCCTCGCCCATTAACATTTGCGGGGGCGCTAAGCATGGCAACACTTAATTGGTTCGTCTCGCAGAGGTTGTTTAAACCTTGGGTGGCTTTCCTAATAATCATTTGGAAAAATCAAGGGCTACTGGTTGCGAAGTAGCTTCGCAGCGCCGGGGAAGGTATCGCCAGCTTGCGAGCCATTGGTTGGACCGCCCGCAATCGGCACTCAGGCGCCCGATGCATTATTAGCACTGGTAAAGAGTGACTATAGCAGCCACTACAGAGGGCTTACCCTTTAGTGTTATCTGTATGCCAATGCTTAGGGGCCTTATGAAGCCCATATGTTCACCGCTCAGAGCTGTTCACACCCGCTGCTAGGTGGCAGCAGCAAGGCGAGAGAATCGACCATATGTATGCGAAGGCTTCCTCACAATCAGATGATTTTGGCCTATAGCATCCCCCAACTACATATTCTTGCTTGTTGTAGGCCGCAACACGTCCCGCATGTATCACAGCCCTCACCGTAACTCAGCCCAATGTGAAACGCTCCCCGAGCGTTTAACTGCTACGCAACGACTGATCTAGTTGGAGTGCAGGTTTGTAAAACTCAACGGAATGTCATTCCTACAGCAATCAAAGTTACTGGCTCTTTTCCCTGCGGTAAGAAACTGCGTATCAACTAGCAGGACTGTTGCGACAGTTGCCTCCAGCGCAAATGTGAGTAGCTAAGCGTGCTCTCTCTGCCTCCGCACAGTCTACAGAGAAATCCAGCCTAAAACGAAACCTACAGTAACGCCGCAAATCGAGGCGGCAGCAACGTACTTTTCACCAAAGCGCTCATTGAAGCTACCACGGCGTAGTAACAGACGCATTAATAACAGGTATTGCCAAATCAGGTGCCTCAAGAGGCGCATTACAACCTCCCAAACCGTCGCATGCCCTAAACCCACCAACCAAGGACGGTAAAATGAGACTCATACCCCTCAAAGAAAGCAATCTGAAGATCTGCTTATCTGAAAAATCGCTTGAATGCCTACGGCCAAATCTCCATTTCTTACTCTGCTTGCTTGCGTGCCAAACAAAAAGTCCAGGAGCTCAACTGCCTCAAAATAAAATAATGCTCCAGTACACAACAGCCGTCTTATCAAAGCATCCGCCTCAGCGTACGGTAATTCTCGAGTACACCAAAGCCGCATTAAACGCAGCTCACTGGTTTCACTCCCCGGTAAGGTTCATGCAAACGCACCCTTCTTCTTGCGCAAGGCTGCACCAAGCTGTATTCGACTGAGATTGGCATCAGCTGCACTCTTGTGCAGTAAAAGCTCGGTTAAGTGCTGCGCTTTCCGCAAGTCAACATTCCTCGAGGATATGCCATCGATGGCCGCCTCCCACCTCGTCCGTCGATAGTGCTAACAGTGCAGTGCTTGTGTAACCGCATGATGGTCAGCAATATTTCCTGATGCACTGCTGTGGTGGCCAGCACTTTGCCGTCAGATGCAAAAGCAACTACCCCACCAAAGCCCCAAACCAAGCTCTCTTGGGGTTTGCTAGAAAAGACTTGCTGCGTAACTCCAAAAGGAAGCGCCTAGCTCAGCGGTCAACCAAGTCTACAGGCCCATCTTGTTCTGACACTCGGGAACGGACGTGTGAGGGCGGACGAGGAAAGGGAAGAAGGGAATGATGTGTCGATGAGGGCAGACCCTCAAACGCCTGAAACGCCATTCTCCCTAGTCCACCAAACTCCGAATAGTTGCTTCTCCAACATTAATCTCGCGCGGGTTGTAGTGGGCCGATAACGGCTTGCTGCGCTTGGTGTGCCCACGAAGACTGAGAAGCTTGGTGGGTGTTTCAGGGAAGGCTTGGCCCGTACTTTGAAATGGCGGCGCTCTTCTGTTATGACGCCCACATATCAGACTGCTCGCCTGGACTGATAAGGGACTCTCTTTCCACTTCAGGAGGGTTAGTTGTGCTGGCCTCTGTCATGGCCTCCGCAGCAGCTCCACCGGCAGCGCTCGCAGCTCCACCGCTCCTGCAAAAAGCAACAGCATCCAATGGCAGGCATTCTTCGTAAGCAGCGAGCACGGACAGAAAAAGGCAAGCTGGACGCGACAACACTACGAGCTCCCCTCACAGCAGAGGGCTATGCCACCACAAAAGACTCACATGCTATAGAAAGCACCAGCCCCTGCTGCGATAGCGAGGATGCCTCCAGCTACACCGCCTGCCACTGCCGCGGTGGGAAAGCCGCCACCTTCCTTTTTCTCTCCTCCTGTGCCTTCTCCGGAGCTTTCTCCCCCCGCAGCTCCCCCATCTCCTCCCCCACTGCCTCCCCCATTGCCTCCCCCACTGCCTCCTCCACCGCCTCCACCAGCACTTCCCCCGCCAGCAGAAGACTCTTCACACTGCACCTCACAGCTCTCTTCCTCATGTGTCCCACTCGTACACTGTCTGTCATCATAGTCAAAAGTCACCATGCTCTCCCGTGTCCTGACCCCGGAGCATGACTGGCACTCCGTCCACTCTGTGAAAGGAAGCGTGCATGGGCCTGTGGAGAAGGTCAAAAACATAGTGGAGAACCAGTCACATACAGACAGCAAGCAACAGGACATACATCTCATCAATTTCACTGAGGGTGAACAGAAATGATCTGCCAAGCGTTCCCTAACCCTTCAAGCATGAAGAAACCACACGATATAGCGTCTGTTCCTTTAGACGCATATCGACGCGCGAGACCTAGTATTGGGCAGAACTACACAAACCGCTCCTTCATCACCGGGACTACTCACCGCAAGGGACATCATTGCACGGGCGCTCCTCGGATGTCAGAATCTTTTCGCCTTCAGGGCGACTTTCGTTCTGTTCTTCAATGGTCTTTCCTCCAAACATTGCTTCCTGGACGCTAGGCCCGCGGTAGCGGACCTGCTTGCCGCGGCCGCATTGTTCGCTACAAGATCCCCATTCTTCCCATTCTCCGGGGATTTCATCAACAGGACAAGGCTGTGTGTTGCATTGAACAGAAAATGTCTGACCTTCTGGGTGCTGCTCCGCGCACGATCGGCCTCCATGCTCCGCATTGTCCAGCCAAGGTTCCCTTCTACGCTCCTGCGTTCCGCCGCCACAAGGTTTCGAGCACTCGCTAAACGCAGTCCACTCACCACATGTGGCATCGACAGGGCATGGCTTCTCATTGCACGTGCCAGTCTCCCGCACAGCTATGCCCTGCTCTTCGAGGGTCTGCCCCCCGTACAATTCGCCTTCCTGTGGATAGCCCTCCCGTTCGCGGTGTCTTGTGCCTCCTCCGCAGGTCGCCGAGCAGTCCGACCATTCACCCCAAGGTCCCGGTTGTTGCTGAATTGGGCAAGGGGACTTCTGAACAGTCTCCACCTCCTTTGAATACTTGGGGGGATTTTGGTCAATGCAGGAAAGGCCACCTCCGCTCGCTGGTGGATTCTCATAGCCCTGTCTTTCTCTCTGTCGGGTTGCTGATCCGCAGGTCGTACTCCACTCGGACCAGGGGCCAAACTCCCCGCAGTATGCGTCAACCTTGCAGGCTGGCATAGTGCACGGTTCCATGCGTATTAGCCCAGGAGGCTGCTCAGCACAGGACCTCCCCTGAGGTGCCTCACAGGTAGGGCACAGTGGTGTTCCTGGCTGCTGCGGGGTGACCTCCACACGGGTGCTCTTCCGCGTCCCCTCTGTGCCGCATTCCCCCTCGCAGGGTCCGAAATCGCTCCAATCGCTGCATACTGCATCTTTCGCAAGGTCTCTGCATGCAGCCTTAATAATTTGGTTAACCTGGTCGGTCACACTCACCCAATTCGTCTGCAAGTACCGGGGGCAAGGGCCGTCAGTGCAACCCGCAATGCTTCGACATTCTCCAGAATTCACTCCTGCACCAACTCCCAGGACCACAAAAATCACTCCACGTGCCCGATATTTGTCTGCAGATGCTATAGTTTGCGACCGCCTACTGCTGGCACCATCCGTCATGACAACCATCATCTTCGGCACATTCTCCCTGCCTCCCTTCTTAGCATTGAAGAGCATGTCTCCCCCTGCCTCAATTCCAAGGTGGGTGTAAGTGGAACCTGCTGCATAGGGCAGCTTTTTCACTGCTTCTGTAAACAAATCCGGGTTCTGGGCCTTAGGACTGGCGAGATCCCACCGAGTCACCGCATTTGTGCCGAATGTAATTAACCCAATGCGAACATCCTCAGGAGAGACAGGCATGGAACTCGCGAAGGTGCCTAAGAACGTACGCACTTTCGCATAGTTCGTGTTTCCAATGGAACCCGACTCGTCGACCACCAGGGCAATATCCAGAAGGCTTGTGCAGACTCGATCCGCATCTGAGTTGGCGGCTGCACGAACAAAGCAACCACAAAGGATCAAATACGCATAACGAAGAAATCTTGAGACGAACTAATGCCCAAAGCACGCTGGCCCTTCGCATCTACACACGAAACCAAACGGGCAGTTTGGTGGCCTCACAACGTCGCTCTACTCCATAACAACCCCCCCCGTGCTGAACCCATGTAAGGCCACATACTCGCCACATAAGAAGGCATCACTTTACTGCGTCAAAGAAACACGCAATGCTTGGTAACGTCAGCATATCGACGCCTTCACCCGAGGCCCGCACGCATGGCACTGTACCCAAACAAACTCTGCTTATTTAGATCAAGTGCCAAACCTATCAACAACTGAAGCCATCTGCTGCTGCGTAGAACTAATGAAAGCACGACACTGGTTGGTTTTGTGCAAGAAAAGTCACAGAACCGGCCATCACGAGCCCGCTCAAGCTACCCTGTTTCCCTATACCAGGCAGAGTTGGTGCTTCATTCAATATAGTCTCCTTGACAAACCTGCAGGTGGAGAAGTGAAGATAAAACCAGCAGCCACTACCACAAATAATGATAGTGCCCAGCAGGGCGCTAGCCTCCACCTAGGAAGGAGCGCCATTGCGGCGGTGAAAGGAGACTGAGGGTTAGGTAAAAAAGGTGAAGGAAGAGAATACGACTGAATATACCTGCCAAAACAATTTGCTTTAGAACCGAACCTGCATTAAATTGTGAGGCGGCAAAAATTCGGCGCCCTCGCTGCGATGCTGCTCTTGCGCGCCGGCAGCTTTCCAGCACGGCTTCTTGGTCTCCCATCAAATCTGCATGCTGTCCCCTGGTTATTTAGGCACGTTTAAGCTTTTCTTGCCATTGAATATATTCATTATGCGTTTCCAGCATAGCATTCTCCTGCATTACTAGAGACACCCTTCGACCTTGCTGTATCGTGCATCGATGAGTGTTCTCACGCCCAGGTCACGAGCGTTGGACAGCTGCTTTTTACAACCATATTTCCTTATGGTTTATCCATTATAATGTTTTCTCATACCTTAATTAACTAGTTTCTAGTGAGTAAATCTTTAAAAGCAAGGTTTTTGCACAGAGTTTCACGAGTCAGGGCACCTGTAATGTGTGCTCGCTTCAAGTGGTGGGGGCGCAGGAACGAAGACGTAACAGAATTGCTGAAAATATTTGGATAATAACCGGGAACGTGCGACCCTCATTGTTTCACTACCAGAATACTAGGATTTCTTCAATGAGCAGCATTACAGTAGAATGGCTGGGGCGAGGGGCCGTGGTGCAGAGGATGGTTAGCGCTGCCAATTTCTACACCTACAGGTTGCTGTGAGGATAGGCAGCTTGGCCATTCATTAAAATCAAGCATTTTAGTGATCTCGACATAGCATTTCAGGTATTATACTCACACGGGCTGGGCGTGCGGTGCAGCGGCCCCAGGCCGTATTATGGCCAGTGGACCAGTCGTGCTCGAACTTTGAATGATAGTGCGGGCGGCTGATCTCTTGTTTATTAAGAAAGCCGTTTAGTGCTAATGTGATTAGCATCTTAAGAATATATGCATGAAGTGAGATAGTTGCTAGCGATAAGTGGCTGGTGCGGGTGTAGGCAATGCTGTTCGGGTGGTTTTGGCATCTGCTGTAGGCAGCTTACTGAGCTGATGATGAAATTTTCCGTCTTGGAAATTCTATGGTTGGTACAGTTGCAGGGCAGTGACTGAGTGGCGGCTGTGAGGTGCCCTTGCAGGCGACATTTGGGATATCATTGCTGAGGCTTTCAGCTCTACATTTCTCAAAGCTCAGGTATGTTGGTGAGCCTACTTCCTTTGTACTTTGTGCACGTCTCCTTAACTGTTCGAGTTACTTTTGCCTACTGTGCCTTTACTCTTTGCCTTGCTACTGGCCTTATAACTTTCTGCCTAATCAGGTAATACCTTGGCTTCGCCACTTTATTGGCGAGTTATCGTATTTGCCCTTTCATTGCATCGGAGACTCAGATGACTTGCTGGAATGGAATACCTTTGTTGTGCGTTAGTTCAGGGAAAGCTTAAACCTTTGCAAGCGCAACAGAACAAAAATGCTTCGTCGAAGTGCCGGTTGAATCCAGAGATTCGCAGGAGGCAGTAGGCGCTACCCACTGTACTGCAAGAATGAAATTCTTGATGCATATGTTTCAGCAAATAATGCGGCATTACAAGGTCAACACAACATAAATGCTCATTCGAGATGCCGGCCTAATCCCGTGAAGCATGCTGCATGCTGCAGGCACAATCCCTCCCTTATCTTATTTCTTCATGTGAATTTAAGTCCTCCTGCAAAAAGCATCATTTGTATGAAATCTGAGAAATGCATGTATACTTCTCTACTGCTTCGTAGCCAACCACTGGCATACGCAGAACCCACTTTGTCTTTAGACAGTACATTCCTCGCCATACACGTTGTGCTGATTGCTCGTGTCTTTGACGTCTTAATGCGCATTGCTTGCACATCTGTTTACCCACTTGCCACTCAGAGAAATGTCCCGGCACGGTCTACAGAAGAGAGCACGGGGAGATCTTCCATCATGGGCGCATGCGGATTAGGATCCTGCACTGATTCTGTACTTCTACAGCAAGCTGATACTGCGATTGATATGCGCCTTAATGAAAACACATGCATGTGCAAGAAGCCCACCTTTGGCATGCATACTCAACTTCGCAATCCATATCCATTCATAAGTTACAATCTGGTGCCGTTGCAGGCATTCACTCACTCAAGTTTGCAACTAAAGGGCCAACAGCAAGCTGCTTACAAAGAAAAGTGGCTCAAATGCAGGTCTGCAATTCATTTACACCACTTGAGTAAGCCGGGCCAACGGCTTTCACTTTCCACTACACCACTGGCTGAGAGGCATTATTGGTTCAAGGCTACTGATCAGGCCAAGCTACCTTATGACTTATCGTGCTTTGATGCGCCGGCGAGGTCGAGTCTTCAGCTCGAGCAGTTATCGTGTAGTGTCATTCATTCCACGGACGTGGATGCAACGAGGCGCTGTACAATTAGAAACAAGACTAAAGAGAAGTGCAGACAATTCCACAATGCCTGCAACAGAAGCTGCGCTGCTGCAACTCAAAGTCCAAGCCTCAGCAAGGCGACTAGTTTTTTGTTGTGTGCCATCAAGGAGTGTAGCGCACTGGACCCACGAAGCACGAAAATACTTGATAAGGTAGTGGAAAGCATTCAAAGAAAATCAAGATTTAAATTTTCCCTCTGAAACCAGCAATTTCGCGGGGGATCTTGTATGCATACTGAAGGGACGCTGCTCCTCACGCATTTCAATTGGTTCCACGATCCACTGCTTCCTCTCCTCATAGCTAGGCGGCATTGTCCCTAGAAGGGTGAAACTTTTGTAATTTCCCTTTTATTAGGGAGAAAACGCTTCCGCAAGTGCATGTCCTTGCGGACGCTGCCTTGCACGCTGGTTCATTCGGTGGACCTTTCGCAGGCCGCTGACGGCTGCCCGGCGGCGGGTCGGAATGCCGCCAATCAACGAATCGTTCCAACGCTTTCAAAGAAGTTTTAACACCGCACAACTTGTAGGAAGCATTGATCTTTGGATTGTCCTTACATCCCTACGACGAGGTCCATAGTTTTCGCCCCAAAAGGGGGCCTTAACCCCAGGAAGTGTCGGCGGCTCACCAGGTCTTGCCAATCAACCCCCGTGTCCAAATCGTGAATATATTGTACTTCTAGCGAGCTTCAAGATGTATTTCACCTACGTTGTTCGTCCTGGTGAAGCTCCTGAGGGCAGAGGACCTCAGCTTGAACCATTTTGGACCTTCTGCGTCAACTACAACCTTCGGCTTGGTCTCCTGATCCAATTGGCCGCCTATGCAACTCTCCTTGCGACGGCATCATCAGGAGGAATGGATCCTCTCTCTCTTCTCAACTTCTTAAGGTGTAATGCTGAGACGGCCGGTGGGTTGCTGCAAGCATGCACTGCAAAAGAGATCACTTGGCCCCAAGCAACCCACAGGAGCTCAAAGCCAGCACATGCCCGATCATCTCTCCCTTAGTCCTTCCAACACAATCAGTTGTAGTGAGCATTGGCCACAGAGACCTCAGAAAGTGTAGCAGGTGGGTTCAGCCAAACGGTCTCCTTTCAGTCAATCCCCAGAAGGCATACCCACATATCTCTCTGTTCTCTTAGGCAAGTCCCCTCTGTGGGCAGCTCAGCTGGCTTGCTGCCTGTTCGTCCTCGGGAATCTCATCACTATGGCGTTCCAGTCCCTCACCGACGACGACAGCAGGTTAGTTTCGTATGCCTCCCTAGCAGTACCCACAGGCCTTCCATTCCGTTCCACGCCCTGCATTATATTCACACAAGATTAAATTTACTTGAGGGTCCTTAACTTTGCAACTGAGATGAGACACTTTGTATTGCCCTCATTTTTGCAGCATCAAGCAATCCCGTGGGTACCGCGCCGGAACCAAGTTTTTACAGCAAGCTTCCTCCTTCGGAGTTTTTGCATCTACTCTAGCCCTTCTTGTCTTTTATTCAGCCAACTACTACTTTGATGACCCTTGGATGAGCAAGAACTTTGGGGGTGGCTCTTCTTGGTTGATCTACTTCACCTCACGCGTGTGCGATGCCTTCACCTTGTTCTTTTACGCGGGGTACGTTCTCAAAAGGAACAAGGCACAACAACGCTATTTGCATCAAGTGTTCATTTGCCTTGTGGCCATCGTAAGGGAGCTTGCATATTCGAGGTTCTTGCTTGGGAATGTTTCTTGTTCAGGTCAATGTTCTTCCTGGAAACCTACCACTCTGAGGGAGCTGGCGAGGCGTGGGGCTGGCTGGGAGCCATTTGTTTCAAGCTTGCTGCCTTCGTTGGTAAGAGGCCCTCTCTGCCACTTGTTTCTATGACTATCAGAGTTGCGGCGTAATCTTTAACGACGGAAGGAGCTCAGTAGATTGATCCGATTGCATTTTCCTGTTTGTGCAGAGATCGCTGCATTGACTGCTTGGGGAACTTCTTCGTTTGAAGTGCTTGATGCTGTATACACCGTCATGCTCGGCGTCTCCCTCAGCATTGCTTTCCTGTGGTCGCTTTTCTTCGAACCAGCGAGTCACCGCTTTGACGTTCGTCTTACCCAGTCAGCCATGAGAAATGAGTATTACAAGTCTCGCAACGCTATGGCATATTATGGGCCTGCTGTTGTAAACGCTGACGGTGAAATCGACATTGCTGCCGCTGCACAGCAGGCTCAGGCATGTTTAAACTGTACGCCCTGCTAGACCATGAATGACGCGCACGTAGAAGCCCTCTGGTTGATGCACCACTGCAGCAATAGTAGTCTACGCGGTGCAATATCTTTATGGTGGGGGGCATCTTGCAGGCACGCGCTCCTGCTCCACCCATATCCCATTAGTTCAAAAGGAACGCCTGCTCCTCTAGCACGCGGAGCACCAAGGGGCCTTAATACGCAGTGCCAGCAATGAAACGATTTCTAGCTTTAGGACACGAACAGCGGCGTATCGCTGTGCGTTGATACAGCCCATGGTTTTTTCATCATAAACGGTTGCTTCATGCTCGAATGTTCATTTGCCAACATCTTAACCTCCAAGGGACAACAGAAGCTTGTCCTCTATTCAGTTGGTAGCCGCGAACGGCACCCGTTGTAGCTGGTAAAATTCCACTGACCTTGCCTTCAAAGCAAGCCTGTATCCTTGGTTCTTGTTCTTTGTAGCTTCATAGCCGCTCCAACGCAATTTTCCTACACTCGTCTCCGTGCTACCGTCCCGGCTTACCATGAGTTGAATTCCATAGCTCTAAACACAAGATAGTCTCAGGAGTCCTTCGGTTTAGACGGCAGATCAGGAAGAAGCTTGGAACTGCGATCTTTGCAAGCTTTCGCTTGGTAGCGTATTGTTCTGCTATGCACTTTATATAGTATCAAGTTCAGGCAGCCTTGCATGAACAGCGGCAGGGAGTTTCGCCTTTTGCAGCCCCCAAATCGGCACAAATACCAGAATGCTGGAGAAATTCTCAGTAAACAAATATTTGATTAGCAAACCAGTAAAGGCGGTTACCTTTACTCACACGGGTGCCGTACTGTGCACTAATCTACTGGGGCAGCCATGCACGCGACTCAAAGCTAAGACAAGCTTCGCTTAGCGACTTTCAACACCATTTGGCTACAGGCGATTATTAAAAATGTGTAAATGTTCTAAAGACCAAAATGCTTCCAAAAGAAGCAAATGAAGGTTCACGCAGAATCCACTGGTGAACAAAATTCCAGCACCAGTATCAGTAGCAATGCACAGTGTTTAGTGCGATTGTTCTGGGCTCTGGAGTGCTACTGACGGCTGTTAATATATCTAGATAGCTTACAGCCAATCCCCTTTACTTAGGGCCACCATATTTACCCGGGCGGATTAGCAGCAACCAAGACAAGCCTGAGCCTGCTCTGCAGCGGCAGCAATGTCGATTTCACCGTCAGCATTTACAACAGCGGGCCCATAATATGCCATAGCGTTGCGAGACTTGTAATACTCATTTCTCATGGCTGACTGGGTAAGATGGACGTCAAAGCGGTGACTCGCCGGTTCGAAGAAAAGCGACCACAGGAAAGCAATGCTGATGGAGACGCCGAGCATGACGGTGTATACAGCATCAAGCACTTCAAACGAAGAAGTTCCCCAAGCAGTCAATGCAGCGATCTCTGCACACACACGGAAGCGCAATCAGATCAATCTACTGAGCTGCTTCCGTCGTTAAAGATTACGCCGCAACCCTGATAGTCATAGAAACAAGTGGCAGAGAGGGCCTCTTACCAGAGAAGGCAGCAAGGTTGAAACAAATGGCTCCCAGCCAGCCCCACGCCTCGCCAGCTCCCTCAGAGTGGTAGGTTTCCAGGAAGAACATTGACCTGAACAAGAAACATTCCCAAGCCGGAACCTCGAATATGCAAGCTCCCTTACGATGGCCACAAGGCAAATGAACACTTGATGCAAATAGCGTTGTTGTGCCTTGTTCCTTTTGAGAACGTACCCCGCGTAAAAGAACAAGGTGAAGGCATCGCACACGCGTGAGGTGAAGTAGATCAACCAAGAAGAGCCACCCCCAAAGTTCTTGCTCATCCAAGGGTCATCAAAGTAGTAGTTGGCTGAATAAAAGACAAGAAGGGCTAGAGTAGATGCAAAAACTCCGAAGGAGGAAGCTTGCTGTAAAAACTTGGTTCCGGCGCGGTACCCACGGGATTGCTTGATGCTGCAAAAATGAGGGCAATACAAAGTGGCTCATCTCAGTTGCAAAGTTAAGGACCCTCAAGTAAATTTAATCTTGTGTGAATATAATGCAGGGCGTGGAACGGAATGGAAGGCCTGTGGGTACTGCTAGGGAGGCATACGAAACTAACCTGCTGTCGTCGTCGGTGAGGGACTGGAACGCCATAGTGGTGAGATTCCCGAGGATAAACATGCCTGTGGCAAGCTGAGCTGCCCACAGAGGGGACTTTCCTGAGTACAAAAGGGCATAAGGACATTATCTCTTGTACGCGAGGGCAGGCGTGTCCTGCAAGAAGCGTATTGTGCTGACTCCAGAGGCTGCCGCAGTCACTTCTGACTGCTTTTGACTGACGTGCACTGCCACTGAATCTACTCCAAGTCTAAGTGAAAAAAAGTGGATACACATCATTGTAGGAGCAAGAGCAGTGAGGGCACGCCACCTTCGGGTATTTCTAAATGCAATGGTACGGGTGAGCAGAACCAAGCTACAGGGAAGATCCCCGCCGTCTTACCAACAGACTCAGGGTTACACCTTAAAAACTGAAGAAGTGAGAGGGGATCTTTTCCTCCGGATGCAGCGGTTGCTAGAAGGGTGGCATAGGCAGCCAGCTGGATTAGAAGGCCTAACCGGAGATTGTAGTTGACACAGAATGACCAGAATGGCTCGAATTGGGGTCCTCGGCCCTCTGGAGCCTCACCAGGACGGACAACGTACGTGAAATACATTTTAATGGCAAATAAAAATGTCGCTTGCAACAATATCGATGCTTCACAACGGAACTTTTTGCCCCTTCCGCCTCTTCAGAGTGGAACGCTAACTGAGGGTGAAAGCTGAATTGAGGTGCGTAGAAGGTTAATCAGTGCCAAAAAGCTGAGTCAAACATACTCTTTCATAATCAGAAGACTTTATAAACTCGTGGTTATTCTCGGTGTAGCCGAAGATCAGAACAGGACGGGACAAAGCACTGCCGACGCCGCTCAGCATGCTCGCCCGTGACCGCTGGCGTGTCCAAGCAGCCGTTGCAGCTGAATGCTCGTCTAACTGGCTGAAAGCACGTGCGAAGAGAAGAGCAATAAGGGAGTTTTGTGCATTAAAGCTTTGCTTACTCTTTTGCAGCGTTTACCGAGGTGAGATGGGGTAGGTCACCGCTTTCCACTCCGCCAGTGACCAATCGAGGTAGCAGGGTTGGTGAGTGGCTTTCAGCGGAGCATAAACAGCCCGAACTGCCACATGTAAAAGGCTTACACAATGTTATGTGAGGAAATTCCCATAGAAAAGTGACAGTAGCGCAATGTGGGCGGTGTTAGCTAGGCTACGTGCAAGCATTCTTCTCAATTAGTGCTGTTCCTGGTGTTGATCGCGCCAGAAGGATATGAGATATTCGCAGTAGAATAGCTTATCATTACGTATGTGGCAGCGAGGGACTCAACCATCATTACCCTAATTTGGAATGCAATAAGACAGGCAGCCCCCTTCGATATAGCTGGTTAAAAGGTCTTATAGCAGACAGTTTACTCTTTGCTCAGTATAGCTCAACTGTTCTACTATCGTGACATAACCTAACCATATGAAGTCAGCAAGCACTTTGCAGGCCCTCACAGCGTACAGCTAGACTGCCTATTTCGTACAGCCCATAATGGTAGCAGAGCAACGAAGGCACTTTAAACACGTCTTCTCGCTGTAATGGATTTCCCTGCCCACCTCACTTCAGGCTTTGCAGAAGAGTTCATGTTGCGAAGTCATGAAGTACTACCTTAGGGGGCGCTGTGCTCAGGAAGGAACACGCCTGCCCTATGTGTGCTGACTGAAGATGAGCTAAGCGCAAGTAAAAAAGGGGCCGTAGCTCAGCGATACAGCGCACCTCAAAGAATGGGCAGGTACCATATTCAGCTCATACACTCAGCTATCCAAGCACATTGCTTTCAATCAGCGCAACGCAAACTGTGCGCCCCCCCAGCATGCAGCTATGCCTAATCAAACTGGCATCTCTTCTGAGCGTATTTTCCCCACCTGAGTTCTCCAGCATTCCCCATTGCACTGCCCGGTGTGGCTTCTCTAGCTGACGCATAACCATAAATCTTATGCTAAGTAGTTCGGTATGCCTGTGGAGACTAAAACAACACTGCTCGGCGGATGTAGCACATGGCCCTCCTCGAATTTGCGATTCCGCCCTTAAGGTTTTACGGCAGCGCATTGGCAAGAGGGCAACCATGCTTTGGTTACAGATGAATATGGCTAAAAAACGAGCCTCCACTAGACCTCCTGAAGCCACGTGCATGTGCAGCGGCGTAGTCTATGTACGTTTGTGAGCAGTACTTGGTTATGTCTCTCTCGTACATGTTAAACCATTGAATCTGCGGCCCCCATTCTAGTATAGTGCTGCTTTGGAGGTGGTATTCATGTGAAACATACTCATACTGGGGTGTGGAGACGGCGTTACGGACCCTGCAATGCCAAATTCAGATGGTGATTCTGCTTGCCACAAGCGACTCCAAATACAAGTCCCATCTCCCACGTAAAATTGAATCACTTGCCTATTCAGTTCTGTGCTGGTGCAGTATGATGAACTGTCTTGAGTACTAACGGAAAGTACTAACGCAAAGCGGCTCTTGCTCAAGCAAGCACGAAAATCCTGTGACCCTCAACGCGGTGCCGAGAATGACTCTGGTACTTGTTTCTTCTTGTTTGCTTGATTTAAAACAGGCTTTTGGCACCTCAGGTGAATACAGAACACAACAATGCCAAAAGTAATCTCCAGTGTACTCAGACCAGCAGTGGATCCCCGACATCCTCCATATGCATCCCGGATTTTGTTATGTCCACTGTTTATGAAGATGAAGTGGACACTTCCTTGGTCAGTTGACGCCCAAGTGAACAGCACGGAAACTTAGGTCCTTACACGGTTTGCGCCAGTAAGGTGAATGCTCGGTTTGTGGCGTGTTGTCTGGTTTGTTCCCACCTTTCGGGGAGTGGCGGAAAGAAGCAAAAAAATTGGTGGTACGAAACACGCTTCCCACATGTGTTTGCGCTTACATTATACGAGCGGAAAAGTTGATGAACGGCCATCCGTTGAGTTGTGGGACGCAAGAAGCTGGCATGCGGCTCACAGGTGCCCACGTAACCATCAGTACAGACAGGAAAGTCAGGTTTAATGCAAATATGTTAAACTGGGGTTCACGCAAATTGTACGGCCCTAGAAGGCGTGTATGCCATGCGATGGTAATGCGATGAGCAAGCTGGGCATGCAGAGGCTGCACGCCAGCCCTCAGGGCAACGCTTATAGCACTCTACACATGCATCCCGACGGGTCTGATTGGCCCAAACTAATTAATAAATTTAATGGTTTTGTGGTATGTGTAACTGTAGGCCATGCCTTCATCTGTTTTGTCAGTTGCAGTCACCCCGAGGTGCCGCTGTGGTGTGCCGTACCACATTCTTCCGTGCACAATACACTGCACACTAGGGCATTTAAGACCAGGACCTTAATGTGAGGTGCTACTTATTTTGAAAGGGACCAGTTTTACTTCTGGTCATTGCTCATCTGGACGCTGCTTGGGCTGAGCGTAGGACTGGTGGGCCTGTGGCTAACAAAGGTCACCTACGGAAACTCAAAATGTTTGGAGACGTAGCGCAGCCGGAGGAGTACCAAACTGTGGAGTTTACCGTTTACAAAAGTGCAAAGGTCATGAGCCCCCCAGATATGCCAGATTATATGCTTGACTACACGATAGCTAAGGCGTGAGCTCCCGCCCCGTCTCGCTAGGGCAGTTTGAAATAGCCTCCGCCACTTGCACTAAACTGCTGCCTGTCTCGCTTCGAAAGCTGAGCCATGTAGAAAAGTTTATCAGAGCTACACAACAGACAAACCCACGCCAACGTCAGTCCCGCGCATCTTCCCTCCCTCTGTTGGTCACACAGGAAGGAGCTTTTGGAGGGTGACGACGGCTCGAATGCTCAGGAAATTGCAACAGCACTTAAGAGGGACTTGGATGAGAAGTGGCAGCCATGTTGGTACGCTGCATGAAGGCCAACCACCTTCACGAAGCACAATCGGTCCTGCGTAGGGTGGCTTGCCTAGAGCCAGCGGAGCTTTCCCTATTGCTTCTTGTGCCCCTCACCAAGCTTTCACAATAATACGTAGCTGTACAGGCGCACCTGCTAACTTAAACCTTATGGCAGCAGGCGATTCCAACCATTGAAAACTTTCCGCAATGTTTACGCTGCCCACGCACAGTGGAATAGGTATTGCCAGCCAGCTTGACAAAAGCCTTTCATCAGACACATGCCAAACTAATCTGCCTCTCTTTCAGGCACGTCACAGTTGGGAAGAACTTCGCGAGTTACGTCGTGCATCAGAAGCGGCGATTTGTTTACTTTTCACTCGGGAAGATGTCCTTCCTTGTGTATAAAGCCCAGTAAAACTCTTTGACACCCCCAAGACGGCCCCTCGCCCTCGGTCCTACAACATGGTTGGCATGGACCCTTCTTCCGCCCTTAACTTATATCGTGCAGTTGCCGGCGCGGCTGCATATACACCCGAGGAATTTTAAGCCCCATCAGTCCCCACGTTTGCTCGCATAATAGTGTCGTCCCCTTGGAAAGATCAGGTTGCTAGTCTCAAGGCTTTACTTAGCTATCATGAATTTGAGCAGCTGCAGACCTCCGGACCACAAGAATGCCCAAACCACTGGGGCTACAGCGACGTATTTGGCACAAGCCACCAGTTGTCTACCAGTGCAGGCCTGTAACCGCGCTACAATACGCATATCTAGTGGTCATCCGTTATACAAAGGGGAGTAAACAAGCAGTTCAGCTCGGCTCCACAGGTTGAATGCAAAAGCAAAAAGAAACAGCTCTCCAGGAAAGCACAGGCATGCGGCCCGCACCATTTACTAGACATGCAAGAAATGAGGTCAGAGCTGCTGCTCCAGCAGCAGCTGTGCTGCCTTAAGGTGATCCCCTTGGGCTTGCTGCAGAGCAGCCTCAACGTCAGCAGCAGGGAGCAGCAACAGATCCTGCAGCTTCTGGACAGAGGCAGCAGAAACCGTGCATTTTTGCGCACCTGCTGCTGCTCTTGTCTCTCCTTGTTTGAGAGACGTCATTAGTGCTGCTTGTCTCTGAAAGCACACACAAATGCTGCAAAATATGGCATTCGCCATTCCACTCATGAACTGAACGCAGAAACCTCAATAAGGGTAGTGGAGGTGCGCTGGCTGGTTGCTAAAGGGCTATATTAAGCTGTGCCTCTCTCACGCTATGCCTGCCATGGGGGCTAACTGAAGTTTGCTAGATGCCGCAGTTAGAGATGCTCCCTCTTTCTGCACACGCTTATTCGGTCAATGCAGGGATCCCTAGCACACCAGCCGAACAAAGGGAATCATGCAGTGGGGAGTTGCATTCATTGACGTACCTTTTCGTCCATTTCGGTGTCGGGAGCATCTTGCTGATCTAAAGAGGCCAATTCTTTCTGCTGTTCTTTCTGGAGGCGATCCCCCGGCTGCTGCGAGGTCTCTACTGGCAAGCCCTCCTCCGCGCCCTCCTTGTGGGGGGCCATCTTCTGAAATGAAACGGCCGCAAAAGTGGCGCTTCAACAGCAACACCTCGTGATAGAGATTACCCTGATATGGCTTCCGCGGTAGGTAGAAAAGGGCGCAAGACCCAGGCACGTGAACTGCCACTCTTCTGGAAGCCTTGGGGCCCTAGTAACGGTGAGGGAGCTCTCAACTCCACGCCAACGGACAGTAGTATAGGCAGCTACACGGGGTAACGAGGTATGCGCATACGCTGGTAATGCTCACGTAGAGGCGAGCTCGAGCAAGTTTCACAAATACAAGTTGAACAGGCCGAGCGTCTATGCCAGCTGAGGCTGCACCGATCTCCTTCTAACAGCTGAATCCAATGTTCAAAGTGATGGCTAAGCGTCGCCCGTGAGGTAGGAATGAAGCTTCCTCCATTAATCTGACCTAAATGACAAGTTCGAGGCAATAAGGATTTTCTGTACACTCAGTGGAGTACAGACGAAGAGAGGACACCAGCGGGCGGCAGGCGCACCCAGATGGCCCAAAGGGCAAAGTTCAGCTAACAGGAGCACTAAAATACACTTTAGGTCCTCCTCAAGGGAAAACCGATAACATGGTGAACAGCCAATACGAGAAAGATTGCAGTGAAATACTGCGATTATCTCACTGCATGCACAGCACCATTTTGGGGGCCCGTCAGCGAGAAGGCCCCGCGGGCTTCTTCGCCCCCCATGCCAACGAAAAACATCTACGATCCCACAGGAATTTTATCGTTCAAACCCATGCGAGGTTTCAACTGTCTGAATTAAAGAATGGTGTACCACCAAGCACTTCAGGTAGCCAGAGGAAGGGGGTTGCAGTGAGAGCCCTCGATCTGAGCGGAGGACCGTCGTGAGCTGCAGTACAGTTAAAGACTTAAAGAAAGAGTTCGCAAGAAATGGCTTACACGGCCTCCATCCTCCAGGCGTCCTGGGTACAGCTGCCCAAGGGCCTGGGGTGATGTGGACACCAGCGGGCTGCACCGCAGTTTGCTGCAGTAAGCGCTGCAAGGTGGCCCCACATGTACGGAGGACCAATACTTTTGCTATATGCGCCAGCATTGTACATTGTAGACTGGAGTGTAGACAGTTGTTAAGCGCTTAGCACAATTCATAGTTACCCTATGAGTACACCTACCAACATGACAGGGGCCGTGCTACTGGAGAGATGTATGCAGCAAATTGCTGCAGTGTACTGTGTATGCCGCAACATTTTGCTGCATGTAACATATTCATGAGAGGTGTATCCGTCTTTCACTGCTACTTGTGCTACTTGCGGACATAGAAGTTGGCAACCACAACTGCGGGAAGTGCAACCCTACGGAGCGCCAAGTGAGGCCTCTGTCAGGCCTATTCAAAGTACCGAAATCCTTCGGCTTCAGTACCGCCGTGAGCTGCTAGTGAGTCAATTGCTTAAGATGGGGATTCGCAAGACCAGCTGTTGAGGCTCCAGGCTTCGTGCGCATCAGCGCAATGCCATGGAATTGGTGCGGAGAGGAGATCGCCTCTCTTGAGTTGCAGCATACCGCGTTCGTGCTGCAACTCCTGCTGCAAGGGCGCCCCATATGCCCACGCGGAACCCCGCTCTGAAAATATGCGCCAATGTTGCAGACAATGGCTGAACGCTTACTCTGGCCCCCTGCACCGAAGTTCGGTGCCAACTAATTCAGGCAGAATATCTGCCAGCTTGGCTGATGACACCATGGGCGGGGTGGCAAACAGTTAAGCAAGAACTCGCAGAGGAACGAGCTTGTAGTACGGGATTTAGGCGCAGAGCGTTGCAAAGCGCCGAGATGCTTCCCTCCTTAGACAAGACAGGACGCAGCGGCACCGCCGCCACCATACCTTCCCGTCAGTGGGACTTAAACTGGCAAATGGTACAGATCCCCACTGCAACCCATGTAGTGCTTCTGAGTCTTTCTCAATAACAAAGATGACGAACGCTGCCTATATCGGCACGGGGGGGTACGAAGCCTGTAACTCAAAAGACCCACTTCTTTATCCGTGTCCTTTCTAAGGGATTGCTTCTCCCCCCTAAAAGCCCGAGGAAGAGTTAAAGACGTCGCTTGAAAACCGAGCTGGTGCGCCCTCTCCTCCCCCTTTTTCTTGCCTAAGCAGCAGCCCTCGTTCACTTGCCGACAGCGAGGGCGCTGAGGGGTAGTTCGCTATGCCGGGGAACCCCTATGTGGCGTCGTATTTTTGTTTATACCCTGTGCAGCGATAACTATTCGAAGGTCGTGAGCCCTTTTTTTTTTGCAGAAGGCGGCCTAGCTCTGCATTCCTGGCAGACCTTCCTTGCGAGGCAGAGTCTGTTAGTTGTAAGAGCCACAGCTTTCTGGAGCACCCTTAGGCACCACCTCGCTTCAGCCTCCTCCAAGAAGTTAAATAGTCTCCAAGAGAGTTTGCGGAAATACTGTACCTCGGAGATGTGTCATTTTGGCAGGACGGGATGCCTTCCCTCCCACAAGCTTCCCCGTGTACCGTTAGGAACACTTAACCGGATCCTGTAATTGCATGCGTATGCACCAGTGAATGCAAAAGAGCATGCGCATTTATACACATACGCATATCCCGAGGACAACTTATTTACGGGTTAACTTGTGGGTTCCATCGTGCTGCTTTGTATGCGCCGTACAGCAGCACTGGCTTCTCAGCTGTGTAGCAGCAATGGCTCAAGTAAGCACTCTAGTACAAAATATCAATCTATTGTAGGTAATTGCTGCAGTGCGAGCTGCAGATATGCGCAAGGCGCACCTATCAGCGCTGCCGGGGAAAAGCACAGGTTTACCTCCGCAGCCTTCAAACGGTGCTGGATAACAGAGCAGAACATCACTTCGATGTGCCTTTGCGCAACTCACCAACAGCGAACTGCGCAGGGACAAAGCCAAATCTATAGGGACAAAACGGAAGGTGAGAAGCAGATGTGTTTTTGACCTGCTACTGTCAGATCAACAAAAGAACGCGCAACGTCGCCTCAAGTTGGGACGAAGATGCCTGCCCTAACCTCAGGAAGACCTGTGGGCGCCTGCGGCAGGTTTGATTCCCTTTTCAAGTTCACTTATCATGCTAGAATAGCAAACTATAAGTATCAGCAGTGGAGCCACGCGCTCCCTACATGCCCAACAACATCCCAAACAGGTCTACTGCAGGTACCGCCATCACCCCCGGCCACAGACAACCCGGCGGAAGCCTGGGAGCAGCTTGCAGACAGCCAAAGAGAAGAGTGCTTCTGCTCACAAACCGTTAACCACTTATTTCCTGGTGATTGCTGCTGCCTTGACCTATACTTATATCTCTCCACTATCCCTAAGAGGCCCCCACCTCCTTCAAGAATTCGTCGAAGGCCTGAGGAGAGCAACAAACAGGAACAACTGACAGCACCCGCCACCTGCACTTTGCAGTCAACACCACGGAAAACAAAAATGCAACTAGCATCACTACCAAAAGCTCTGCCGCAGCTGCGTGAACCAGCAGAAACAGCAGCAGTAAGGGTAAATGCTGCACCCCAGCGGCACTCCCTGCCACCGGCAACGGCACTCTACTGGTTGGTTACCCTGTCAAGGTCTGCGGGTCCAGGTGCCTTTGGGGCCCCACCGAGCCCTCCGCCTTCTTGTTGCTTCTTGGCTTCCCCTAAGAACTTTGCCAAACCAGATATATGTCCTTTCTCCCCTGCGGACCCCCCGCTGCCTCCTTGCCGGCCCAGAGCCGCGGCTCCCATGGAATACGCAGACACCTGAGATATGGACGGACCATCGCGTGTCTTTGCTGTCGCCGGCAGCTTCTTCGTCCTGCGCCCCCGGAGCACGCACGCACCTTTCAACAACATAATTCAAACACACACAAGCTCTAATGAAGGGTGCGAACGCAGCTGCCTCCTCAGCCGGAGCAGCGTGCATATCCCCGCAAGGGCCCCACAACTCCAATCACCTCAAGTGTGTAGGGACAAAGGCCATTGCCGCCTTCAAATCCGAAGCATTCGATGACTTGTCCGTTTGCTGCTTCTTAAAAGGCGCAGGCGGCGTCCGATGCTGCGGGGGCCTCTTCTGCACGTTTGTGTGCCCCGCACCGCCCGGGGACGCCTGCTGGGGCAGAGGGCCCTGCTGCGGATGGGGAGAAACGCGCTGCTGCTCTGGCTGTTGCTGTTGCTGCTGCATCTGATGCATGTGGGCAACAAGTTGCGATGGGGGGGCGGGGATACCCATGAAAGGGGGCTGCGGGAAAGGACACAGAAACATCAGTTTCTTAGCATACATAAAGCAGTGAAGGCCATCAGCACATCAGTAGCTACCGCAGCAATGCCCGAGCGCCGAGCACGAATCCAGCAAGCAGCACAAGCCGCTGGCGGACAGACCATCCCCCAAGTCGGCGTCATCTACGTCAGCTCACCATAAAGCCGGGAGGAAAATACCCTGGTGGTCCGTGAGGTCCCTGCATGTTTTTTAGATACACACACAACACAAGACAGCGCAGTCAATCAATCCTAAAGCTACGTAAGCCACACACCTCCTCTGGGCATTCATCTCCCTTGAAAGGAAACTGCAACGCCTGAAGCTATAAAGGGTCTTCCGTCGTTTTAAACTGACAACAGTCCACCCAGCCCCTGAAGAGGACCTACCGCAGAAGGCGGATGAGACCCCCCGCTGTAACCTCCCATGGGAGGAACAGGGTACGGCATCGGCACGAGGGGCATCGACGGAGGAGCCGGCATCGCTTGCTGCTGCGCCCCTGCCCTGCAAGCACACAGCAGCAGCACCAACAGCAGAAAATACGCCTGCAGAAAACACAAACTATCCCGCCAACACAAGCACCAAAAGCAGCAAGAACAAGGCAATATTCACAGCTGCAGCAGCAACAACATCAGCAAAGCCTACGCTGCAGCCTGAGATGAGCTGGCAGCTGGTGGAGGCGGCTCTTCTGGGAGTGGAATGGAAGCCAAGAAGTCGTCGGCCGCCCCTGCAGCTGGAGCTGTGTCTGCACCTGGCGTCTTTTTGCTGCTGCTGCTGCTGCTACTGCTGCTGCTACTGCTGCTGCTACTGCTGCTGCTACTGCTGCTGCTACTGTTGGTTGCTGGAGCAGGAGACTCGTCTTCACTCTCCGAGTCGCTGCTCATGTCGGAATATCGCGAGGGTCCCCGTCTTTCCCGCATGCGCCTTTGTTGGGTCTCCACGACTGCAGGCCACCAGTCCAGACACTACAACCTAAGCCCTAAGTCCTAAGCCCTAAACCCTCATGAAGCAATAAACCATCAGAATAAGCCACAATAATCAACAATACACGAATCCCTGTGCAAGTAGTCGCCTGCCCCAGCGGGCTGAAGCCACACTGCCAAACAAACAGTGCACAAACTAAGCTGAAAACATCTCAGATATCCGAACATCTTGAAAGGTACGCTCCTAAGCACTCATATATATATATATATATATATATATATATATATATATATATATATATATATATATATATATATATATATATATATATATATATATATATATATATATATATATCCCAATGAACAAAAGAAAGGCCTCACAGCGTCTCCGTTGCTCCGACTTGTCATTTGCCACAGGGGGTGGGTAGGGGCGGATTGAGCCGTCAGGGTCTGCACCACAGGAAGCCATAGCGGAAGGATTTGAATGCAGCGAAGCACGCATGCGCTGCTGCATGCAGCCCCAAAGCAAGTAGGCTGCGGAGGCTGGAAGAGGGAGGCCGGGACAAGAGGCTTACGGCGAAAGATGCCTGTGTTGCAGAGCTCGGGGCAGTAGTAACGCCTCTCCTCTTCGTCGGGGATACGCTCCCCATGGGAAAGCCGCTGCTGTAGACAGCGCGCATTGGAGGTGCTGCTGCTGCTGCGCGGGTCCACCGATGCAACAGAAGAAACGTCTGCCGTCCTCACACGTCTCTCTGCCTCCACGGAGCTCACAACTTGAGCCCACAGCTGCTGCAGCTTCTGCAGCCTCCGAGTCCTCCCTTCCGTCATAGGCTGCCCAGACCTCGCTAAGTAACAACACAAGCAACGATAACATCCACCCAGTCACGCATGCAGCCCCAATTGAAGGGCGGGAAAAGACGACTAACTCGAGTGAACAAGGTCTATCAGCTGCATCAGTAGCAATCATATCAGCAGCAAATCCACCTGATACAGCAACTGCTCATGCACCCACTGCAGCACAAGCAGCAGCATGGGTGCCTTCTCACCCATTTCCTCCAGCTTGTCGAGCTCCTCCTTAATGACGACAGGGTTCTTCTTAAGGAGTGCCTGCTCTCTTGTTATCTTTCTCTCGGCTTTATTCTATCATACAGCAATAACAACACGCGCAAAACAGCAAATATCCTGTCTGTCCATGCAGTGCATGTCGCTCAAGCAGAGACCTGTTCTAAAGGTAATACAAGCATACATATCGCAGTCATACAGATACGTATGCACATATATAGAGATATACCCACTATACACTTGAATTATATCTATTCATGCATAGGCATATGCACCTTTTTCTTCTCGGCGTCCCTCTCCTTGCGCCTGTGGGCGGTGGAGGGGTTGTACGCCTTCAGGGTTTCCACCCCGATAAACTTCTTGCTTGGATTAAACATTTTCTGTAAAATCTAATGAACACGCGCTTCCACAAAGACTGCCTCCGATGCTGCGCCCGCTGCTGCTGCGCCCGCTGCTGTTGCGCCCTCTCCTGTTCCTGTGGCCTTGATCGCTTCTCTTCCTGTTGCAACAATGCAGCAATCAATCCTGCTGCCCCTTCTCCAAGTCAGCGACGTCCTTGTGGCTGCTGATGATAGAAGAGTTCCTTACAAAGCTAAGAAGGTGGGGGAGGCTCAACAGCATCCCTATACAATGACTCGGCTCACGGGCTGTACTGCATGCGTAGGGCAAGCAGCAGCCCTACATTTCATGAACCCTTCTTGCTGATACTACTGCTGCTGCTTCGTTTAGCCTTTTCGATCGGCTACGCCAGAAACAAATGCTACTGCTTCTGCTCGGGCTCTCCCCGTCCGTATGAGCTGACAGGGCTCACGGAGAGCGTTTCTCTTGCGGGTGCTGGGCTTCTCCGCAAGGCAAACAAAGTCAATATTTACTTTGCTCACTTCAGAGAAACAAAAGAAAAACAAAGTGTGCTGTTGTACCCTGAGAGGGGCCCCTTGCCTCTTTGGGGCTGCCGCGCTGCTCTGCTGCCGCTGCAGCCGTCCTGTGCCTTCTTGTATTATAAGTGTTGTATTGCATCATAATACGATGATGGTGGTTAAACACAGATTAATCCATGCAATTTAATTGTTGTTACAAATATTTTGGGAGGGACTTGAATCAATAATCTGTTCTCCGCTGGGGCCAGGTTGCTCCTGCCTCTGCAGCCCCGCCACCGTCTCTGCAGTGTCCTGCCATCTCGAGCCCATAGTCTGTCTCTGTTTTGAGATTAATATAGGGAGTA
Source organism: Eimeria praecox (assembly GCA_963920595.1). Taxonomy (NCBI): domain Eukaryota; phylum Apicomplexa; class Conoidasida; order Eucoccidiorida; family Eimeriidae; genus Eimeria; species Eimeria praecox. Next base: position 1,929,253 of record OY986951.1, read on the forward strand.
TCCGCATTTTTAATACAACAGTCTCTTCACAAACCTCTCTATTTCCACCTCATCTGGAGACCTCATACCCTGAGAACGCGTGAGACAGCCAGTCATTGGTTCCGCCGTTGGTGGTCCCCCCTTCAACTGTCGGCCGCCCTCTCTTGCCCCCCTCTGTCTGTTTTTTCGGTCTGTCTGGCGCTTGTCTGTTGCGTCCCCCTGTTTCTCTCTGCGTCAAATAGACTGTCTTTCTGCTCAACGCTACACACAAGACCACCATGTCGCCTCCCCTGTTCCTACTCGCCGCTTCAGCGGCTGCCTCCCTTGTTCTAGGCCCTGATACCTCTGTGCACGCTTTCAACTTGCAACTCAAGACAGTCAGAAATGTAGGGTTGCCATCGCTTGTGTCTCCCTCGTCGGATCTGCTTAGGGGGCCCTCTGGGGGGCCCGCGGCCCCTTTGGCGACGGCTGGCTCCCCATCCCTTCCGGCCTCTGAGCTTCGCCTCAACGCAGCACCCAGTCCCCCCGGAGCAGATGGTGCTGCTGACTCGGGAACAGATCATAGTGTCTTGGCAATAGCTGCCTTCTTGCGTTGTCATAAGCCCCTGCTGAATGACCGGGGCCCTGAGCTGCCGGATGGGAATCTCTGCATGCTGCTCAGGGGCTGTGACGCCCATCAACGCATGATATCTCCTCTGGAGCTGAAGACAAATGCAGAGGGTCTGCCGGGTGCAACAGCTGCAGGCGTGATGGTGGCGAAGGGAACTGCTGCAGCAGAGGCCCTCTGTGAACAATTGGGGGAATCCCTCAAACTCAGCAAGGGACCCCACGGGGTCTGCCCAGTGGAGCTACTGAAGCTGGAAGTGGGGAAGGTTCATCGACTGCTGCAGTTTGCTGCGGCTGCGGGTCTCAAGAAGAACTTCTTGAGCATTGATGCTCTTCTTATGATGCTTGAGCTCTACGAGGTATATTCATTTGTAAATACGGAGCACATATATCAGACCTGCAGCACGTGTCTTCACACTTTGTTGCTTTAGGCCTGCCGACATGTCAGCCGTCTCCCTCTCTTAATGTGTTGTTGTTCAGGAAGTTGGTCTTAACAGCGACCACATCGTGCACGTTGTCAAGGGCCTCAGAGATTTCTATCAGGCAAGGCTGCTGTTGTTGCTGCTGCTGTAGATAGCGGAGGAGGATCTTCTGTTCTTTCCACTGTTCCTGTTCTTGTTAGCTGATTGTCACAGGATGCTGTGCATACACTGTGTGTTTCATGCGCGTTCTGGCTCAGAAGGAAATGGACGAGAAGAGCTTCAACACCTTTTTCTTGCCGGCATATGATGAGGTTATCGCGAAGTTCAGCGAAGCAAAGAAGGTAGGTGCCAACTCTGCTGAGAGCGCTTCCTGCTGCACTAACACGTATACAAGGGGCCATCCAGCAGCAGCAGCAGCAGCAGCAGCAGCAAATAGAAAGAAGGCGGGGGCATCGCCAGGGGTGTAGCCTTTAACAGCATATCCGAAGCGAAGTTGCGGCAGAGAGCAGACAGTTCACGTATAGACGCCTCTGTCGCAGTGTTTCTCTTGTCTTCAGTTGTACCTCACTGCTTTCATTTCCTGGCTTTTATGTTTTGTCTGGCGCTTGCTTGTTTTTCCAGCTGGTCAAGCATGCAGAGAAGGTCCCGTATTCCTCTCTTCCATACGAACCCACGCCGGATCCCCGAACAATCACTCCTCTTGCTGTGGACATAATGCAGTTCAAAGACAAACTGCGTATGCAGAACTGCCTAGACACTTCAGAACTGTTCCGCTGTTTCTCCGATCCCGTCATTTAGAGTGTAGCACCCATCTAACATGTGCTTTTTTAGACAGAAACTGAAAGACAGAACCTAAAGTGTGAACTGTGCCGAACACATGCGCGCTTGCGTGTCTACCTCATTGTTGCCCTCAGCCAATCTTAAGAAATGGGAAGGCAAGCAGTAAAGCAGCAGTGCTGCTCAGCAACGGGCTCCTCGACTTTGTTTTGGCGTTGCCCATTACAAACATATTCACTAGTCGTCGCTGCTACAGCTCGCGAAGGCTTCCACCTCTGGGGGAGTTCGGATGGTCAGGGAGAGGCGCGTGCTGTGGAGAGGTAACGAGGCGGCAAGATGCGAGCATCCAGGGCTTGGAGCTTGGCGTCCAGGGTTAGGGGAGTGAGTTTATGGGTTGCGATAGTTCTGGATGTCAGATCCTGAAAGTGTTTGAAATAACGGTCTGCCAGACCTCTGCACCAGAGGCGCAGATTTAACACGTGTATTTGCATGGAACGCGGCTGCGTGCATACACCTGTTTTTCTGGCTAGTTGCGGCTACTTCCGTTGCTTTCCCTCTCTCAGAAGTGACAGAGAGTTGGGATATGCTGCAGCGATCGGTCAGTGGTGGGCTGATGCGTTGAGGGCAGGCCAGTTTCTCTGACCGAACCATGACCAATTTGTAGGTCGGCTGCAAGAGAAGCCTGGCCGCCGGCTTTAGTAACAACTCTTTTGAAAAGACAGCAGATCCCAGAGCTTGCTATTATGTTGCAGATTTTACAGTTACAACTCACCGTGCTTTTGCCGCTTAGATATCATTGGCACTTAGAATTATTAGCACAAGTGTTTCAATAGAGCCCCATGTGCTGTTCCCACGTATTTGCATTGCATGCTTTCGGACGCACATGTTAATAAGAGTAGGAAGGGTAGAGATGCAGAAAGTCTATTTTCGCTGTATGCTGCTCTATAGTTTCGCACCTTACGGCTCCTTTGTCTCTACTCAGTGTCTCGGACTTCACCTGAAGCCTGCGTGCAGCCCGCGCAAGCCTAACGTTCAGAGAAGTTCTGTAGAAGGTTACCCGGCTACGGCGGCGAGAGGGTAGAGCCTGTTAACGAAAGGCTTAGCCTCACCGGAGCGCTCAGCCACCTACCAATGGGCATTTGTGTGCTGCCAGCCTGTTGTAACCCGGGCGCCGGTATCGCCAGGCAGCTGCTGAGTTATGCAATGTGCATACCAGGCAAAATCAATTTTAAATGGGCTGCTCCGATCACTTTCATATTGTCTCAGGTTGCCAGGCCTGTGCAACCCACAAGAAAGTAGCGAAACGCACCACTGGTCGGACCGAGGACCGTGACACCTTTGAGCATCGGGGGGAAAGCAATCACATTGTTCAATTTATATTTGAATATGAGCGTTTAAATGCATGAAAACTCACCCAAGGCTCTGTAATGCATCCAATCAACACTGTGGAACAGGATTCTGTCGCACTGCCGCCACCGTAGAACCGCCAAGGCAGCCAGTGCTCGCCGCCTACTGAACACAGCACCCCGAATTTCTCCTGAATTTTAGGAAAAACCGCATTTAAGCTATTTCCCCCTACTTATCTGGGTGAAAATTGGCAGAGGCGACCGTCCTGCGCAGGGCCACCAACCCGCGATCATCTTCAATGTTATTGCTGCGCCACCGGTCTGGTCGTAGTTCGAAATGAGGGCAACCTCACAGATTGTTGCTCAGAAGACCTGAAAACCTTACTACCAACAAGTTCGGTTTGCATAGGGATGCCCTGGTCGAGGCGGATGCCGCCTGAAGTTTCCCTTTTTCTTCTCTCTGCAGAACACCCCTGCATTTCGCCGACTCGTGGTCCCGACTGATGCACGCAGGATAAATAAGTCAAGTTTTCTCATCAGCAAACAGCCTTTCTGTCTTTCTGCATCGGCGTTCATCGTTTTGGCCCCTATTCTTTTCCCCGGTTTCAATTTGCGGACCCCTGGTGTGCCTGGGGTCACTTCGAATCCCGTCCTTGGCCTTCTCAGTTTCATGAGTACAAAAGGCCCCGCACCTGGGAATAGGGTGCAGAAGCGCGCTGGAGAAGCAAGCCGAGTACGCTTGTGGGCTGCGTCTTGGCCTTGCGGGGGGTTCTGGTGCTCCACCGGTCTGAGCTGATGCTGCCTCAAAGCCTGGTTGTTGCTGATATGGAAAGAGGGGAGAATCGGGACCCCCTAGTGGCGACAGCTGGGCAGCAGAAGTATAGCAACTGTGCACAGACGGCTCTGAGCACCAGCACGACAGCGGAAGGCCCTGAAAATGAGGCATCACGCGGTAGCGAAACTGAAAGCAGCTGCAGCCAGTCAAGTGGCCCGGGTTGGGTTGGTTGCAAACCCCACAGCCGACCCGCACAGGCAGCTATGCATCTTTCTGAAGACAGCGCTGAGACAGATTGGAGTGAAGAGACCTCAGGAGCCCCTGGCTTTTCCCTGTGCACCACTTCTCCTCCCCCCAAACGAAAGCGCTTGTCCCAGGTGGCCATCCTGCAAAACCGTAGGGGCCCTGCAGCTGCAGAATATATGAAAGTTGCATTTGGCAGGACCTATTCAGATCTTGAGTTCGCTCAACAGACAGCAGAGAAACAAACAGAGGTGCGTCGCTTTCTGCACAACTGGGGTGCAGGTAAAGCCCGCCGCATTTCAGATCTCGAAATAAATATAAATTTCTGAGCCCTTTACACTAGAGTGCTGGTACCTGCTGGTGCAGAGCACTGACTTGCTCACTGCAGGCGAACCTTCCCCACCCCCTCCCCCCCCCACTCCCGGTTGAAGGGAAGGGTTCCGTCTCGCTGGAGAGTCCTAACCCAGTACGGGAGCCCCTTCAACCAGGAGAAGGCTATGTAATCTAGGCGTTTATTGGTGGTGCTGTTACTGCTTCTGTGAGAAACAGGGAGTTGATAGCGAGGCGCCGTTGGCAGGGGAAGGACCGGAGCCATTGCCGGAGTCGTTACCTAGAAGGCCGCGCCGCAAATACAAAGTGCTGCATAATATTGGTAAGCACAAACACTAGTGTAGTGCATGCATGCTGAAGCTGTCTTGAAGCCTGCTTCTGCTGTCACACAGGTACTTGGTGCTTGGGGCTCGCACGCCTTATTTCCTGTTGTTGCTGCTAGTGAATTAGCAGCAATAGCTGCAGCCACTTTTAATGCGGCGGCTTAAATAGGGGCTTACGCAGGGACTACCTGCGCAGGCACACCGTGTCAGAAGAAAAAGTGAGAACGTGAAATCAAGTTTTCTCTTGCATGCACTGTGCTGTTACTGATGATTTGCTGCAGCGATGGTGTTTACGTTTGTGGCGGTCGTCTCTCTCTGGGGCATCGTGGTACAGGACCCAGCAGATGCAGCAGCAGCAGCAGCATTAGCAGATGCTGCACCCCCCATAGCCACATTATCTGCGAGGGCAGCAGCAGCTTCCCTTTTCCTACTGCGTTTCCACCGCATACACTGGAGGTCCCTCCTGTACACCTGAGCCTTGCCTACAGTTTCTATGCAGAATACCCACAAAGCAGCAGGTTCCTATCCCTGGAGCATACATCTCAGCACACTAAATGTGCTATGCTGCTGCTGCATTTGGGTTTGTGGCAATTCTCCTTAGGACGTAGGGGTGGAGGTTGCCTCTGGTGTCAACAACGGCCTTCAATTCCAACTGTACGCGATGCTGCTCTTCGTTGGAGTGTTGGCGGCATTAGCGCTGAGGAAACTGAAGGCGTTGTCTTACAGATGGACTTCATACCCAAGTACAAGCAATCTTTGCTGCTATTCATTCTCTGTTGCAAACGCTAGAATACGCGCAGCTTGCTCGAGCCTAGAACCCTGCTCTTCCCTGAGAATGTCTTTGGCATATTTTTTGGTTTTTAATACTTTACCTGTTTGTTCGTGTTTCTCTCTCTCTTTCGCCTAATCGTTCGCAGTATTTGTTTAGTTGATGGCAGGCCTTTGCTACAGTGGGTGATGCAGACATTAGCACAAGAGGCAACCCGCAAGCGGCAGACACGAACAACGGCATTTCCTTATCTCCTGCCTTATTCGTGCGTTTGTGCTTTTCAGCCTTGCTAGCGTCGCTGTTGACGGCAGCTGCTGCTTGGGGCCTAGTGGTAAGGGAATAGGATAGAAGATTTTGTTGATAGCCTCCGTGTGACAGATTGTCTAAAGCCCGTGCACCCTTGTTTCCTACATACCACATTGCAGTAGATGTATGGAGGGCGTGAACAACAGTAGGCAGCTGTTTCTCCTCCAACGTTCTGCTTCTCAGTCTCTGTCGTTTGCCTCTAGGCGGCCGCTGCACGTCGGCCTAAGTTTTCTTCGCTTTTGTGGTAGAGTGGCCTTGCTTCCGTCAAGCGTGCCCACATGAAAGGGAACGCGGTGTGCTGCTGAGGTGTATGCACAGCTTTGTTTCGGTGTGAGCAGGACGTGGCGATTGAAACTGCTGCAGGAGAAGACAGGGCACAGCGTCTGCTGTACTACTTCTTTGGTTTCCTGGTGGCTGGTTTCCTGGTGGCAATGCATGTGGCACTCGTGGATAGAAGCTTTAGCACTGTTGTGGAGGGATTCATCTGACAGTGAAGGAGCGCTCATGAGCTTATTGAAAGGAAGAAAAAAATTCAGCACGTTCCTCGAAAAATGATCCAGCTAACCCATTTTCTTGTACGTCGTACACTTTCACCTTCTACAGCATCCTAGAAAGGATGCTAACGGGGGACAGATGGGATGGTGAGAGGCTCTGCCAGCGCTGTTAGGCAGACCGTCTTCACGTCCCCAGACACTCTAGTCCAATAATCACAGCTCAGACTTTTGAGAGCGCATTTCAAACCACAGCATAGTTGTTTGTACAGCCAAACAATGCAGGGACTGTTGCAAGTTTTGACAGCGAAAAGCCATACCATGTCCAGCAGTGGAGAAAAAACATCTAATGTCAAAGCTTGACCTAATAAAACAGGTAGAATTCCTGCGTAACATTCTAGAGCCTCGAGTGTAGAGCAGAGCCACGCCGGCCACCTCTCCACACCTCACGGTGAATGCCTGGGAAACTCTATTTGAAATTTCTGCAAGTTATGCACCTCTAGGTCATAATGGCCTCGACGAACGAGATGGCGTGGCCCTGCGCCTACCAGTTAATTTGTTTTCGCAGGTCTACGAAGGTTGGGAGCAGCTTGATTGTCCTGAGTGCACTTGCAGTGCATGACGGCAGCAGGTCTAGAGACAGATCCAGAGCAGCTATAGAATATAAAGGGTGATGAGGGATGAGAGAGAACTAAAGGGCAGCCTCTACAGCGATGATGTGCATCCAAGCTTGCAACCCAAGCAGTAGTTGCTTTACCGCCACCGCCACTTTTCGTGTGCCTCTGATGCTTCTGAAAAGCATTTGAGGAAGCTCCACGAATCCAGGCGCATCTATGGATTCAATCCGCTGGGGATATATCTTCGGTTGCGCCTAGTTCCGTCCAAAGTGGGATAAGTCCGCTTTCTGATATTTGCGTATATTGCTTGCTGACGCGTGTTAAACTGTCTCAGATCCTTCGGTCCCGCGTCAGATGATACGGGGCAAGGGGCAAAATGCAACATAGGGCGCACAAGCACACCTTTCTGCATTTGAAACAGGGCCGCTGCTCCTGGTAGAGCGCATGGGACAAAGCTATTGGCAACAGCAACAAAGAATGGTTAGCTCATGTTAGGGAAACAGGGTCTTAAACTGAAAATCAATTCTGAGACCTTGGCTCCACCACGTTAAAGATGAAACAACTTTACGCTTTGGGTATCTAAGGCAGGACCCTTTCGTCCGTCAAGAAAGCAGGCAGCTAGTACCCAGCGCCAGACGGGACCCTCAGAATTATTGCTGGAACAAAATATAAGACACAGCAGTTAAACATCTGCGACGAATATAGCTGGAAGAACTATTTAACTGATGTTCCCCTGCAGTTGCAAACCTCTGCGCTTCAAATTGCTACTGCTTGTGAGGCCTGCAAAGCCTTTTCTTCTGAGCGAGAAGGCACGGATCGGAAGTGAATATAAGCGCAGAAGATTTGCAGTGGCACGCGCACGAACAGTGTTAAGCTAGTTTTACAACTTGCTATAATTCTGTGGAGGAAACGGCGGGTATACTGATTCCCGAAGCTGATTCTATACGGATGTAAATCTTGTTGGCTGAAACCAAACTGATGTTAAGTGCAAACAAATGTAGCTCTGCCCCAGTAGGGGCATCAGGGAATCATGCGTAGATGCAGGCTCCCTGAATTCAACGGAGCTAAGCCTGAAATCAGCCCAGCCAACGTAGTAGGGAAGCAGTTTGCATGGACCGAAGCTTCTGCCGTAGCCGCAAGCGAATATCTCTGGTCATCAGCAGCGTGGAGTTCAACGTACTCCTTTAGAATATCCTTTTTAAGAAGCTCGGAAATATGAAAACCACAGAGTCCTCTTATTTACGTTCAAGCTTGGGGGCCAGCGAATTTGCATCGGAACACCGGGACAGAGTAGGCACACAACATTTTGCGATGCAAGGGCAGTATGTTGATGGTGACTCCACAGGAAACTGAAACCGGTATCATTTCTAGTGTATTTCGGTAGAACAACGAAAAACGTGGAATCTGTGAAGCGAACGAATCTGCTTAGGGAGAGTCACCCACCAGCTGTATTCATAACTCAGTCTCCACGGCTCTGCGTATGTCCTTGGCAGCGAGTCACCGCTCCCCCAGATGCCTATGGGATTGCTGGGCATAGAAGCGTGAAGCTTAGCACTAAGCTGTACTGTACTGGACCGTACGATAGGATTCAGTGCACACAGACATAATGGACAGTTAGTTCAAGCCCCACGTACGCCTCAGTGTCGAGCGCTCTTCTGGGTTTTAACGGGCAACGGGGGTTTCCCGCAGTATTTCCGTGGGTGAGCAAGCGGTGCATGCTGTGTATGCCATAAGATATGCAGGGAGGGTCCGGTAGCGGGGATAGGTTTAGCTTCCCTCCGTAGACCCGAGTGTCGAGCCTGTAGCATTTTGCGTAACTTCGCACATCAATTTTCGACAACAAGCCGAGAAATATATGGATCAAACAAAATACCGTACTTTCAGGGTATTGTATAAATCATTCCTTTGTTGAAGGAATTCACAAAGTACGTTTCGAACGTCAACGCGACAGCTCATGTACGTCAAAATGACAAGTGGGTCAACAAGCCAGCTTAATATGTGGTCAGGGGACAGAAGTTGGAAGAGAAGGAATTAAATTAAAGTGTAGCGGTGGAAAGAACTATCAAGACTGGGGGCTGCGTCTAGAACCGCTCAGGAAGCCGTGATCCTACTGATAGAAACTAAACAGAGGTTCAGCTAGACTGCACGTTGGACGTCTATTTCTCCCTGGTTATCTTCTCTCCGTTTTCTACATACGCATTGTTACGACGCCCCCGCTCATTTTCTTCAAACTTTGGGGCTCGGAACCACTCCTTGGCATTTGCCAGCCACCCTTGCCTCCCACGCACGTTGATATTCTGCAGTGCCGACCGCCTTCCCATATTCATATTCTTTGAGAACGCTAGGAAACCCACATTAAGCAACTGTGGACTCTACATACCTAATATGCTTATAAATACTACATATGGGCCATTTCCAAATTCGCTTTCTTCCTTCACAGTGGCAGTGATGGTAGTGGCGTTTTATTCTCCTTGATGCGCAAGTACTATGATCATCTTGACCACTCCACTCATTTCACTCCATAGTCTCTATCTTTATCTTTACTTATTGGCGATGGCCTCTATGGTGGACCCCCTTGCTATGTAGCTTTGTTAGAGAGGCCCCAAATCCACCGTGGGAACCCTGGGCAAGAAGAAATGATACTTCTCACTTATAGATAGCTTTGCATGTTTACTTATTCTCAATTTCACAGAGTCAGTTTCTTTGGGGATATGGGAAGAAACCTACATGGCAAAATATCTCTAAAAGCCTTCATAATTCGAATACGCATCTAAGAAGTAGTATTCTCGTTTAAATCTAACCATCATTGTCGTGCAACTTTTTCTAAAAAAGAAAAAGAAAATAGCAACTGTATCTCTTCGATAGTTTTTCAAAACCAAAAAAATTCAAATTCATAGAAACAAGAAACTCCTTCACTACCCCGCGTCGTGATGCACGTCTTATACCTGAACGGCTAGCATAGGCAGAAGCCTTCTTCATGAGTTTATTCGTTGTAAAGACACTTTAGGGGCGATAAGATATAAATGATGTTCTCATTTTAGTGAGATGAAGGGATTAACTTCTTGTCTTCTCTCCATCAGCGGGAAGACCCTCATCAATATCCATGGGGCGATAGAAGGAAAGAGCTCACGTTAAGATATGATTTTGGGGGAGAAGAGCTACACACTTTAAACCATTTCTTCTAAAAGGCACCTTCGCTACTAATCTATGTTATAGAGAAAGATTGTTTATTTAAGGGAGTATGGCTCGCTACTTGTAACACCCCCATGAGCCGTACGGGGTTACCCAGTATACCGAGAGCCCCCGCTCTTAGCTGAGGCTTCCCTCAAGCTGCAAAATATTTGAAGATTTCGGATTCGAGTTTCAAATATACAGCTGATATCCCTGATATACCCTACAACCTCCAAGATCCTCAAGGACAACTACACAAAGACCTGGGGTTAGTACCGAGAGGATAAGCCTGCTAAGAGTGGCAAAGAACCGTGAGGCAACTAGTGCTGCAAGGCAACCAAACAAGCATGCACAACCAAGCCCCACCGCCCCCCCTCTTCTGCATGCAGTAACACTTCTAGGAAATTATTGAACACGTACTTCGCCTTCAGTAAGCAACCTGCAGGCCAGTAGAAACACGAGTATCAAACTTCACACAGGCCTTATGCTACGCGTTGGTACGTTTATCTCTACTTGTTTGCAAGTTCGATACTGAAATTCAAACAAGTATTTAACGAATATTTACAATGTTCGTGCATGTACAAGAAAAGGGCTTCTGGAAACGCAGCTCGCGGCGGTCCTCAGCTGCGATCGAAGACTCTCGCTAGAGAAGCCTCCTTTCCTGAGTGTACTAACGCTGTAGACAATTATTAAATACTTATTTGTCCCTAAGTATGCAGCCTAAATGCAAGTGTTAATGCCCGTTCCAACATCCGATAGACCTGCTGCACAGATACACCGTAGCTAGTGTGATATCTAGGCGCTATGGTAGCCTCGTGGTGATCCGACGAGGATCTGAAACCCTTATCTTCTTTGCCAGATTTGAATATTAAGATAAAACAATGAATTATATGAAGCAAACAAAGTTGCCTAGGGAGAGGCACGGATGAGCTGTATATACACCTCAGTTTCCACAGCCCAGCTGGCGTCACAGGCAGCCGGTCGCCGTCCGCCGAGAAGCCTCCGGGGCTGGCGGGTGTAGCATAAGTTTGCTGTTTAAGATTAAATTGCTCTCTCTTTAAGATTTATTGCATGCACACTTATACGGCAGTTCATTGGAATCACAAGTAGGTCTCAACACCCATTCCTCTCTGTTGCGTTTTAACCAGCAAAGCTGTACGCCGCTCCCGTCGGCCGTGGGTGCTGTGGCTGCTCTTTGGCACGCCTTCCATAGCATCTCCTGCAGCCCCACTTGTAGACAACTGCTTTTCACAACATCAACAGTAGATCGTTGCTCTGCAGGCTCCCCCTCCCTCTCATCCTCTCATTCCATCTGCCTCAGCTGCAGCTAAGCGCCGCAGCGGTGGGGGGGGAGGCGACCTTCGAGCAACCTCTTGAGGTTTTTGTGTTTATTTAAACGAAGGAAATAGGAGATCATTGCAGGTGCTAGTGCGGAGAACCCTCAGAATTGCTGCTCGCGTCTTCGAGCCTTGCAGCAGGCGGAGGACTCCGCCTCTTCGCTGAGCTGCAGGGGCAACGAGAGGCTCTAGCTGCCGCCGACTCTTGTTAACCTACCTCCCCCCGCCCCCCGCCCCCTCTCCCACCCCTCCGCTCTTCCATCTGTCTTCAGCAGATTATGGATGACGCGGCTCGCAGCGGAGCGGGTGCGGCGGCAGGGCCCCTCAGCAGCAGCCCCGGCAGCAGCACGGGGGTGAGATGTCAAGACACCGTAGCAAATACAAACGACCTCAGGTCGGTTTCTAGATGTGCTAGAATGTCTGCAAACAGCATCGCAGCTTGCGGGTCTTCCCGCATGCACTTGGGAGCAGACTCGGGGTGTATGTACACTGGCGCCGGTGCACGTGCATCCCTCCCCCTCCCTCGACTTTCAGGCACTCCCTGTTTCCCGTATGAGGTTCATCAGGAGTCCCTCAAGCAGCAGCAGCAGCAGCAGCAACAGCAGCAGCAACAGCAGCAGCAGCAGCAGCAGGCTTTAGACTCAAGAGGCGCTGAGGATGAGGATTGGTGTCGCCCTAGGACTCCCCCAGTCTCTGAGGTGCGCTCTCTGCCTCTCGTGGTGTCTCGTTCTCTGTCTTTGTCTCTTCTAGCTGCACTAAGCCCTCCAGAGGAGGCTGGCAGCATTAAGAGCGACAAAGACAACGGCAGCAATCGCGGCAGCAACAGCAACAACAACAACAACAGCAACAGCAGCAACAGCAGCAGCAGCAGCAGTGTCAGTAGGAGGTCTCTTGCTGCTGGTGAGAGAGCTGCTGCTCTATCTCTGCGGCGCTGCAGCAGCGGTGGGGCTGCTCCTAATCATGTTGCTGCAGTACGACACAGCAGCTACACCTTTAAGGGGAAGACATCTCGCATAGAAGACAGCCGCCTGCGTCTCAGGTGTACAGATGTTTCTGGAGATTCTGGGGTGTATGCATCCTTGACTAGCGGCCAGGGTACAGGCAACAGCAGCGGCATCTGCAGCGGCAGCTGCAGCGGGAGCTGCAGCAACCGCAGCAACGCATGCAGCGACAGCAGCAGCAAGCATGCACCCCCATGGTCTTCAGAGAGACAGTTTTGCTTCTCAGGTGTAACTACTCGCAGCCTGTGGAGTACCCGCATCTGTGCATGCAGACCCAGCCCCATTCTGACTGCCAACCGTAATTGCTGCAGCAGCAGCAACAGCAGCAGCAGCAACAGCAGCAGCAGCAACAGCAACAGCAGCAGCAGCAACACTAACGACAAGAGAAATGGCGTCAACACCATGCAGGCTACCTCAGACCCTGATGCAGGAGCAGGCCCCACAGGGATCGATCCCCCGGAGCCACCTCCGGAGGTTCGCAGCCGTATCAGCCGCAGCAGCAGCAGCTGCAGCAGCAACAGCAAAGGCAGCAGCAGCAGCAGCAACAGCAGCCTGTGGGAAGGAGAGCTGCAGCAATCTCTTACAAGGAGTGGCAGCGATAAAGGAGAAGCATCAGAGTTTGATGATCCGCTGCTGCGGCTGCAGACACTGCAGCTGCAGCACCAGCCACGCTCTCCTCTGCTGCTGCTGCGCTGCAGCAGCTCGCAGGAAGCAGACATGCTGCAGCAGAGCGGGGGAGACACGTGTCCTTTGCTTTCAGACGCGCTGCCTGCTGCAAGCGATTCTGTCTCTGTTGCTGCTGCATCTGAGCCCTTGGGCTCTGCTGCTCCTGTCTTCATCCCAGCTAGCGGTGAGCCCGCAGCTCTTCTGCCGCTGCTGCTGCTGCTGCTGCAGCAGCAGCAGCAGCAGCAAAGGCATGCATGCATGTATGCAGCAGCGGCAGCAGATCCACGTTAGCCGATGGAAAGCTGCAAAACGCTGCACCGCCACAAAACCCAAACACCAGCAGCAGCAGCAGCAACACCACCAGCAGCAGCAGCAATAACAGCACTAGAAACACCACAACCAGCAGCAGCAGCAATAGCAGCAGCAACAGCAACAGCAGCAGGGAGTTGTGTGATTTGCTGCGTACATTACTGCTGCAGTGGGCAGTTACTATGGCTTTACTCTCGGCGCGGAGGTGAGGGCTCGAGTTGCTGCATACGAAGAGAAGACAGCATCTCAAAGAAAGAGACAAACTAAGCTGTACGTACACCCGAGCCTCTGTCTTGTTGTTTGCTCCCCCTGTACTGTTCGCATGTGTTTTAGCTTGCAGGGTTTGTATGACTCTTCTTCAGCTCTGCTCTTCCTCTCTGTCTCTCTCTGTCTCTCTCCGTCTCCCTCTGTCTCTCTCTGTCTCTGTCCCTCTCTGTCTCTGTCTCTCTCCGTCTCTGTCTCTGTCTGTCTCTGCCTCTCTCTGTCTCTGTCTCTCTGTCTTTTTCTGTCTCCTAGTCTCTCTCTGTATTTGTGTGTATTTGTCTGTTTGCCTCTCTCTGTGTGCCAGCATCAGAGTGTGTTGATTTGTCTCTCTGTGTTTAATACTGCTGCTGCTGTTGCTGTTACTGCTGCCGCTGCTGCTGTTATGCTGCTGTTTCTGCTCTCACTGTCCCTGCTGTCACTGCTACTGCTATCACTGCTCTTGCTGCTGCTGCTGCTGCTGCTGCAGGTGGGAAGAGTATTTAGCAAACAACCCTTCGTTTGAAGACCGCCGTCCCTTAAAACGTTTAGTCCGCCGAGGCATTCCAGATCATCTAAGGTGATGACTGCAGCAGATATACGGATCTTGTATTCTACTCTCTCTATTGTCTTTATTAGCTTGTTTATTAGTATTAGATATATAGTATATATTATAATATAATAATATAATATGTATTTTATATAGTATATATATAATATATATAATATATTATATATATTATGTATATTATATATGTTATATATATTTTGTATATTATATATATTGTGCATATTAGCTTGTTTATCTTTGTTTTGTTGCTGTTCGTAGTTATTTAGTATGTGCTTTTGTTCTATATTCTTTGTTTGTTGCTCTTACTCGCCCTGCCTTTCCTGCTTTTGTTTGATGCTGCTGCTGCTGTTTGCTGCTGCTGCTGTTGTTGTTTGTTGCTGTTGTTGCTGCTGCTGCTGTTGCTGTTTGCTGCTGTTTGCTGCTGCTGCTGTTTGCTGCTGTTTGTTAGTTGCTGTTGGTGTTGCTGTTATTTGGCTGTCTCCGCCTCAGCTTATCGCTATCTTCGTTTGTTTCTCTCTTTCTCTCTTTCTTTCTCTGTCCTCTGTTACTTTGTTATTTTTCCGTAATCTGTTTCTTATCTTTCCTTTATATTAATAGGAATAACAATACAAATAATAATATGATATAATATAAAACTAATATTATTATTAATAATTAGTTTTATGAACACGATAGATTTGTTCTTCTTTCTTGTTCTTTCCTTCTCACTCCTTCACAATAACATTTATTTTCTGCTTTTTCTATTTTTTAATTTTTTTTAATTTTTTTCGTTTTTCTTTGTTTTTATTCAGAGGAAAAGTTTGGGCTTCCTTCTTAGGGGCAGATGCGCTTCTGAATTCAGACCCTGAGGCGTTTAAGCGGTGGGTATATTTGGGGTGTACGTACACCTGAGGGTTGAGGTGGCTGCTGTCTTAGAGGAGTGTCTAGTTGCTCTCTTTCAGATAGAGACATCCCTATCTTCTTTATCTCTTCTTTGTCTCTTCTTTGTCTCTTCTTTCTCCTTCTCTCTCTGTCTCTGTGCTGTTTAACGAACGGAATTTGTTTAATGAGGGCTTGTAGTATTATTGCATGCATGCTTTATATGCATATGTATAGATATAAAAAATAAATAATATATATATATATATATATATAGATAGATAGATAAATACTACAGGTCTCAAGTATTCTTTACTCGACTATCTTTTACTAATTCAATAAATCGTATAATATTGTATTATATTAAATATATATTATTGTAGTGCATTCTATATATTATATTATCTTGTATAATATTATATATTATATCAATAATAATAATAATATCTATTATATATTAAAGACAGCGAGTCCTGTTTGTTGTATTGCAGGCTGCAAATGGAACAGTTGCCTGTAGATGTTAGCGGGCAAATAGAGTTAGACCTCCCACGAACATTTCCTAACAACAAGCGGGTAATTTGCAGAAAACGAAATCCCTGCTGTGTCCGCTGAGGTGTATATACACCGCAAACACAACAAACAACATGTATCTTCACTCATGAAATTGTTACTGCTGTTGATGTAATTGTTGTTTTTCTTGCTGCTGCTGCTGTTGCTGCTGCTGCTGTTGGGGTGTCTGTACAGTTCCGCTGCAGCGGCGGGATCTGCGCATTACGACGCGTGCTGCGAGGGTTTGCTGCTGCTCGTCCTGGTGTTGGATACTGTCAAGGGCTTAATTTCTTAGCGGGGACTCTGCTGCTTTTTCAAGAACAAGAATTAGCTCTCGCCTCTTTGCTCCAACTTGTCGTATCTACAGACAAAAATAAAGGTACAGAGAGGCAGAGAGAGAGAGAGAGAGAGAGAGAGAGAGAGAGGCAGAGAGAGAGAGAGAGAGAGAGAGAGAGAGAGAGAGAGAGAGAGAGGGAGAGAGAGAGAGGCAGAGAGAGAGAGAGGCAGAGAGAGAGAGAGGTAGAGAGAGGGAGAGAGAGGCAGAGAGAGAGAGAGAATTTGACACGACGAAATGTTTTTGATACATAGATAGCGGACACCGCAGGGTGTATAGGCACCTTACAACCCTAGAGACGCTTCTGCGGTACTCATTGCGGCGTATATTCACGCTGTGGTGTATGTACACACTGCGGTGTATATATACACCGCGGTATATATATATATATATATATATATATATATATATATATATATATATATATATATATATATATATATATATATATATATATATATATATATATATATATATATATATATATATATATATATATATATGCATTGTGGTGTATCTATAAACTGCGGTGTCTATACATACTGCGGTGTATGGGCACATGTCTGTGCATGCCTGGGGCTTTTGGTGTTTGTTTTTCAGGATTGCAGATTGGGCGATACTACTCTTACGGAATGTCTGATCTAAGGAGAGATCTGAAAGTACTTGAACTCCTCATCAGACAGAAATCTCCCCGTGTATTCCAAGTCCTCAAGTACATACATGCTGCTGCTGCTGCTATTGCTGTTGCTGCTGTTGCTGTTGCTGTTGTTGTTGCTGCTGTTGTTGTTGTTGTTGCTGTTTGGGCTGTACTGCTGCTGTTGCGGCTGCTGCTGTTGTTGCTGCTGCTGTTGCTGCTGCTGTTGTTGCTGCTGTTGTTGTTGCTGTTGCTGTTGTTGTTGTTGCTGTTTGGGTTGTGCTGCTGCTGCTGTGGTTGCTCTTGCTGCTGCTGTTGCTCCTGCGGTTGCGCCTGCTGTTGCTGCTGGTGCTGCGCTTGTTTCTGCTGTTGATGCTGCTGTTGCTGCTGCTGTTGCTGCTGCTGTTGCTGCTGCTGTTGCTGCTGCTGTCTTCGCTGAGGGAGAGGGGGCGATGGAGGTGCTCTGCTTGGGTTTTGCATTGTTTGATTTTTGTTTTACATTTATGTATTTGTTTTAAATTTATTTATTTGTTTTTAATTAATTAATTTGTTTTTATTTTATTTGCTTTTAATTTATTTGTTTCTATGGTGAAATCCTCAGAAAAACTGGCGTAGAGGTGGAGTGGGTGGCGGCAGAGTGGTTCCTGTGTCTCTTCGCGACCTCTTGCCCCGTGCGTCTCTAGGGTTTAGGGTTTAGGGTTTAGGGTTTAGGGTTTAGGGTTTAGGGTTTAGGTAGGAAT
>OY986951.1:1954146-1956646 GCA_963920595.1 Eimeria praecox
ATTTATTTTGATTGCTCGTTTGTTTGTAATATTAAAATGCAATGCACAGAAAAGACAGTCTTATAATGAAAGATTATTGAAGGCGATGGCGGTGTCTAGACAGCCCGTGCCTGCTGCAGCAGCAGCAACAGCAACAGCAGCAGCAGCAGCAGCAGTTACTGCTACTGCTGCTACTGCTGCTGTTGCTGCTGCTGCTGCTACTGTTGCTGCGCGGCTTCTGCGTGGCTTTTTTGTTTGTTTTTTGAATGCATAGAAAACTAAAACAACTTTTGCGATTGTCGCTTCAAGTGCGTGGCAGAGAGCAGCACCAGCAGCAGCAGCAGCAGCTGCTGCTGCTGCTGCTGCAGCAACAGCAGCAGCAGGAGTCAGGAGAGTTTGCTCTGAATATGCTGTCTCCTTGGATTGCAGCAGCTTGGAGCCATCAACAAAGAAAGGCTGCAGCAAGGAGGAGACAACAGCAGCACAGAAGCAGCACAACAGCAGCACAGCAGCAGCACAGCAGCAGCACAACAGCAGCACTGCTGCTGTTGTTCTGGTGTACGGACAGAAGACTTCGTATATCTGCAGAGACTGAGAGATATTAATTCTTCTTTGACTTCAAGACAGCAACTTGTAGAACAAGTGCTGCAACCAGCCTGAGCCTGCATCATTCGTATCCAAAGAAGAAAAACAGGAAGAAGAAGAAAATGAAGAAGAAGAAGAAACAGAAAAAGAAGAAGAAGAAAAAGAAGATAAATGAAGATAAAGGATCAAGAGTGCGATTTCTAATCATACTTTGTTGCTGCATTGTGTATAGAAAATAAAAGTAAAAAAAACATATAATAAACATAATTTATGTATATGTATATATATATATATATATATATATATATATATATATATATATATATATATATATATATATATACCCTCAGTTCCTGTGTGTGTATTTGTTATGAGCTGCACATGATTGTAGGGAGAGAATTGTATTTGTTTTTTTGAAGGATGTAGATTTTGTATTTTATTTATTTCTTCTTCTTCTTTATCTTCTCTTTGTCGTTTATATCGACGATTTCTTCTTTCCATATCCCCAGAAAATAAGGTTGAGGTGTCTGTACACTCGAGAACAGCTTCTTCGATTTTCTTTTCTGATATTCTTCTATTTATTATCTTTGAGGGAGAAGTAGAAGAAATATTTGATGATATATAAACATCTTCTTTCCCTCGACGCTGCAAGTTATGAAGAGCAGCAGCTTCAGGTCTTTTAGGTGTACAGACACAGGGAAGGGACGTTGGGCTCTCAGCGTCTACGCCTGGCTGTTGTTTCTGTTGCTGCTGCTGTTGCTGCTGCTGCTGCTGCTGCTGCTGCTGCTGTTGCTGCTGTTGGTAGTCTTCGTCTGCTAGTAAATAATCTAATGAGGGGCCTGCTGCTCTATCCCAGTCTAGCTGCTGCAGACGCTGCACTAGAGTGCTACGACTGCCTGAGGCAGAACAGCCATACTCGCTGCAGAGCTGCCGCAGACGATCTGTTGGCCATAGTTGAGGATCTTCAAAAAGATGTGGATTAAAAACAAAGTAGGGGGCAGGGGATCCATGAAGTGCTAAACGTTTGGGGTGTACAGACACACCATTTCTGGTGTCTGTATCAAATTGCACAGAAGCTGAATCAGAAAAAGATGATAGAGAACGACGCAACCGAAGCTTGCGGCCTGTCACCTTAGCAGTAATTAAGATATCCATCTTTAAACAACACTGCAAACACCTTCATTGCAAGGATATAATGGAGTGTATGTACACGTATTCAACGTAAACAGAGAAAGAGAAGCTAGAAAAGACAGTTTATAAGCAAGCAGGCCCACTGCTCTTTCTTCTCGCCGTTATTTAGGCTGGAGTTGAACGCGTGCATAGCAAGATAGGCAGGTTATACACCTCAGCGATAATAAACTCGGAGGCCTCGAGAGGCTAGTGGGAGCACCCGAGGGTCTAATTGTTTGTTCCTCAAGGCGGGAAGATAATTAAAAAGAATTCGCTCTCTTTGTGGCGAAAATTTGATAGAAGGATGAAGACTGACTCCTTTTCATTGGTAGGAGAGGAGCAATACGCCTGCAATACGCCTACGAGGAGGACAGGCGAGCAGGCGAGTCGATCCCGTATAATAATTATTAGAATTATATAATAATAATTATAATTATTAAAAAGAATGAATTGAAAATACTAACAAAAAAACTTAAGAGACACATGAAGCCCCTCATAAAGGAGAAACATGAGCCCTAAGCTATGTTTCTCCTGTAATAAAAAAATTGAATATCGAAGTTGCACTGCCTACTCCATCGCTCTTGAGGAGTCCGCATGGGGCTTTGTATATATTACTGTTCGACGACTCGTCCCTACAAAGTTATTAAATATTAAAAAAAACATTGGAATCATTTGTAAAAACACTTACTCTTGTTCAAGGGCCGATAAAACACACGTAAACGCACAACACGTCGCAGCAATCTGCACGGTGAAACAATAACGTGCT
>OY986951.1:1969146-1974146 GCA_963920595.1 Eimeria praecox
ATATAGATATATATATATCGATATATATAGATATATATCTCTATATCTCTATATCTCTCTATATATCAATATATCTATATCTATATCTATATCTATATCTATATCTATATCTATATCTATATCTATATCTATATCTATATCTATATCTATATCTATATCTATATCTATATCTATATCTATATCTATATCTATATCTATATCTATCTATCTATCTATCTATCTATCTATCTATCTATCTATCTATCTATATATATATATATATATAGATAGATAGATAGATAGATAGATAGATATATCCTAGACATACATGCCGATAATACGGATGTAAGGACGTATATCGATATCTACACATACACATCTATCTCTATCTCTTTATCTCTCTATCCCTATCTCTCTATCTCTCTCCATCTCTATCTCTACCTCTCTATCTCTATCTCTCTATCTATATCTCTCTATCTATATCTATCTCTCTATCTATTTCTATAGGTATATCTATATCTACATGTATCTCTCTCTCTCTCTCTCTCTATATATATATATATATATATATATATATATATATATATATCGAACATACCGCTTAGAGCTTCGTATGCCTCCTGAAGTCTTAAGAAGGCTCCATGTTCTGACGCTGGCTTTCCGTTTGCTGCTGTTGCTGCTGCTGCTGCTGCTGTTGCTGCTGCTGCTGCTGCAGCATCCTCAGCAGCAGCAGCAGCAGCCTCCGTGTCTGTTCTGTCAGGAGAGGCAGGAGAGGGGGATGTGAGGGCCCCAGACTTAGCCTTATCAGGATGATATTCAAGGACTTTCTTTCTATATTGTTTTTTTATTTCTACAAAACTAGCGCCTTCATCTACTTCGAGAATCTCATAGAGAGTCTTCTCATAAGATAATAAACGCTTAAGATGTGTACAGGAGGCTAGAGAAGAATTACCTCCCCCTGCAGCAGCAACAGCAACAGCAGCAGCAACAGCAACAGCAGCAGCAGCAGCAGCAGCAGCAATAGCAGCAGCGTAATAACAAGTACATGCGTACAAAAACACACTCACACTCTCCTTATACTGGCAAAGAAATAAGAAGACAGAGATGAAGAGAAGGAGAAGGAGACACAAGGTTATTGTCTGCTGTTGCTGCTGTTGCTGCTGTTGCTGCTGCTGCTGCTGTTGCTCATCCACTGACCTCCGGATGTTTTGTTTTTACTCTTTGCTTTCCACTTGGCAGCATATTCGCCCCACTCTTCTTCATTCTCTTCAGGGGCTGAAGTATCCTCTGCAGCAGCAGCAGCAGCAGCAACAGCAGCAGGACGGAGCCACTCTCTGTATCAGGCTTCAGGTGTATAGGGAGTATTCCAAGGAAACCACTTCTCTGCTGTCTGTACATCTACTTAAAAACTCACTTGAATTTGTTTTTTTTGGATGTTTCGGGTTGTTAGTCTGTTCATATTTCTGCTGAAAACTGCGGCCTGCTGGCTCAAGGCGTCTAGTAATTGTACATAGACTGAGAGCAATGAAAGGTTCTAGTGTATATCCAGCTGCGACATTAGCGTCGCAGAGCATCGGAAGATGCTTCATGTTAACAGATATAAAAAGAATTTGAAGCCACCTCCGCCATGAGGGTCTGCACTCGGGCTGTTAAGCCGCCAAAGAGAGGCAAGCTAATAGATAACCAGCCAGGGTTAGACCCCCACAGCAGAAACTTGAACGCTCTCTTACTTAAAATAGATTAAGAAAAAAACGACAACACTGTGTGCAACATTTCGAGTGTATATACAGCGCATGCGGAAGGAAGCCCGGGGGTGGGGCGGTAGGTGTTGGTTTTTATGTAGTAGAAGATGAAATAAATTTATACTTTATTGAATAAGAAAGACTTTTATGTATTTATTTATACAAATTCATGAAGATCGATATACGAAAGCCCCATATTCACATCTTTATGTAGAGCTTTCCACCCTCGCTGTTGTACTCCGTAGAGCCACTGTACAGGTTCTGGTCAGGACAGCGAGCGTAGCGCTTGTTTGAGCCGTAAATTATCTATTTTTTCATTTTTCTCTTGAATCAAAGCTTTTCATTTATCTTTTCTTCCTTATAAATCATCTCGAATTACTCCTAGAGGCTGTTTTTCTGTCGTGTTACGATCTTTCTCTCTTCAGTTCCTCCGTTGAGCTACGACGGAAAGCTGTATATTTTGCTGCTTTTGTCATCGTATGTTTCAGCTTTCTTATTTATATTTGGCATTTGCCTATTATTTTACTTTTTAAAAGTATTTCACTGGCAGATTGAGGTATGTGCATTCGTGTTAGCTTGCTGGGCCGCCCCGAGCTGAGTCGACGCTCTGTCACCAGCCAGCGAGCATCTTCGGTGTAGGGTTTTTAGGGTTTTTAGGGTTTAGGGTTTTTAGGGTTTAGGGTTTTTCGATGGCGCTCGTTGAGAGAGAGACGCTTCAGGCGTCTCACAACTCATCCTCTGGGGGCTCTACTTCTTGTATTTCCTCTTCTACTTCTTCTTCTACTTCTACTACTACTACTTCTTCTTCTTCTGTTTCTCCTGAATCCCCGCTATGTACGGCTGTAGGACCTCCTCCTTCTTTAGGAATGCATCCTCCTATAGACGAGATAAAAGGTTTGAACTTAACAGAAGAAGAGATACAGAAGATAAAGATGCTTCGGTCTGAGGTAGATGCTCTTCCTATTGTAGATGAAGTAGAAGAGACAGAAGCTGATTCGTCTGTATCAATACAGAAAGAGAAGAGTTGGATATCGAGCATATTCAGCAGAAGCAACAGCAGCAGCAGCAACAGCAGCAGCAGCAGCAATAAGGAGGTAGAAGAATTAACATGGGAAGAGGTTCTATGGTTATCAAATGATTTAATTCTATGGAGATATTTAAGAAGTTATGATTGGAGTGTACAGACAGCTAAACAACAATTATTACAAACTGTTCGATGGAGAAGACAGAGAAAACCACATCTTATTCATCCGAGTGAAGTTCAAAATACAGCTAAGAGAGGAAGTGTATATAGAAGAGGATATGATATACATGGACATCCTATCATCTACTTCAAGTAAATATTTAGTTATTACTATCTTTAGTAATATTATCATATTTAATTAATGAATTATATTCATATATATACATACATTAATTTATTATAGTTGTAGGTAAATGCGGTTATATATTATATATGTATATATATATATATATATATATATATATATATATATATATACAGATGTTTAGCTAGCTAGCCAGCTAGATAGATAGGTAGATATCCATAGAGATACGGGTTTTATATATATATATATATATATATATATATATATATATATATATATATATATATATCATATGGTAATATAATAATATAATAATCTAACGACACGACAATATAATACTAAATAAAATAATATAATAATAATCTAATATAATAATAACATAAAAACATAATAATAATATACTATATATATTTGTGTGTGTGTGTGTGCAGGCCTGGTCGTGACCCTTCTCAGTCAACTCGTGCGTCTCAAGATTATACATTATATACACTGGAGAAGGCTCTTTCATCTTTATCTTTAGAAACAAAATCAAATCAATTAGTATTTTTAGTTGATTTTTCTGGTTTCACATACTCGCAGATACCTTCGTTAGATATAAGTAAAGAAGTAATACAAATATTAAATCTACATTATACAGATATACTAGCTAAGGCCTTCTTCTTAGATTCGCCTTCTTATTTAGATAGTATCTGGTGTATAATTAAATTATTATTACATCCTTTAACAGCAGAAAAGATAGAATTTATTAATACTATGAATAATAAACAAAAAAATAAATTATTAGAAGTTGTACCATCACATTTTCTTGAATATACACTTGGAGGTGTATGTACACCTGATTATGTACACGACAAATATTGGGAGGCAGAGTTTATATATCATAAACAAATACAACAATATAAATTAAAAACAATTCAACAAATGAAAGAGGATAGAAGATATGCTAGCAGATATATACCTTCGAAGAAAGATATAGCTCGGGATCCTGCTGCTGCTGCTGCTGCTGCTGCTGATAGTGATGATGATGATGTTGATGTTGATGCTGCTGTTCCTGCTGCTGATGGTGATGGTGATGGGGAGGCTGCTGCAGCAGCAGGGGGAGATGATGGAGATGCTGCTGCGGAGCAGCAGCAGCAGCAGCAGCAGCAGCAAGAAGAGGGTAGCTCTGATAGAAAGTAAACAAATCCGCAGAAGTATGAAGAGAGAGAGAAAGATATAAAGAGAGAAAGATATAAAGAGATAAAGATATAAAGAGATAAAGAAATAAAGAAAGAAAGAAAGAGGGAGAGAAAGAAAGAGAGAAGGAGAGAAAGAAAGAAAGAAAGAAAGAAAGAGAGAAAGAAGGAGAGAGAGAGAGAGAGAGAGAGAGAGAGAGAGAGGAGAGAGAGAGAAAGAAAGATATATGAGGAGGCGCCTCACCTGCTGCATATTCAGTAAAGAGGGGAGACAAGGAGGTGTACATACAGCAGAAGGAGACAGAGAGAGGAGACAGGAGAGACAAACAGTCGTTAAAACTAAAATTATTAGTTATCTTCTTCTCCTCATTTTATTTTATTATTTTGCTCTGTCTCTTTTTCTGTCTCTCCTCGGCGATGAGCCTGCTGCAGCACTTACTCTTGCTGCTGCTGCTGCTGCTGCAGCAGCAGCAGCAGCAGCACTTAACTGCTGCAGCACTTACACTGCTGCACAAGAGCAGCTGACGTGCTGCTGCACTTGCTGCTGCAGCACTTGCTGCAGCAGCAGCAGCAGCAGCAGCACTTGCTGTTGCAGCACTTGCTGCAGCAGCAGCAGCAGCAGCAGCACTTGCTGCTGCTGCAGCAGCACCTGACTTGCTGCTGCAGCTGCACACTTGTATCCCTTTGTTGGTTCTAGGAGACTGTCTCCTTTTTTTTGGAGGGCTATCAACCCCAAACCCTAAACCCTAAACCCTAAACCCTAAACCCTAAACCCT
>OY986951.1:1976646-1989146 GCA_963920595.1 Eimeria praecox
CTGCTGCTCCTGGTGCTGCTCCTGGTGCTGCTGCTGCTGCTGCTGGTAGCGGTAGGGGTCGTGGAACTGTATGGGTGGTGGGGGGCCCCCCGTTCGAGGGTCTTAACAATACAGGTACTGGAGATACAGCAGGAGAGGAGTTGGGGGGCCCCCTGAACGTGAAGGGAGGTAGAGAAGGGGGGGAAGGAGGGGGGATAGGGGACCTTATACGCTGAGGGGGGCCCCCCGGGGATATGCTGCGCAGCTGTTGTGGTTGTTGCTGCTGCTGCTGCTGTTCTTGCTGCTGCTGCTGCTGCTGTTGTTGTTGTTGTTGCTGCTGCTGCTGCGGGCCGGTGCTGTCTTGAGAGGAGACAGGGGGCCCACGAGGGCCCATGCTTACTCCTCCCTTCACTGCTCCCTCCGGCAAGCCCTGTGGGGGGGCCCCTAGAGGTGGGGGGCCCCCTAGAGGTGGGGGGCCCCCTAGAGGTGGGGGGCCCTGCTGGGAGGCCCTCACCGTCATTGGCCCCTGCAGGGGGCCCTGGGGAGGGCTGTAGGGGCGACCGTGGGGGGGACTGTGGGGGGGCCCCTGAGGGGGCCCCTGGGGGGGCCCCTGGGGGGGCCCCAGAGGAGGACCGTTGGGGGGCCCCTCGTGAGCCCCCTGCGGAGGCCCGTGTGGAGGCCCGTGTGGAGGCCCGTGTGGAGGGCCATGGGGGAGCCCGTGGGGGGCCCCGTGAGGGGGCCCTTGGGGGGGCCCTTGGGGGACCCCGTGGGGGGGCCCTTGGGGGGCCCCGTGGGGGGGCCCTTGGGGGGGCCCGTGGGGGGGTCCGTGTGGAGGCCCGTGGGGAAGCCCCTGAGGGAGCCCTTGGGGGGGCCCCTGGGGAGGCCCGTGCGGGGCCCCCTGGGGAGGCCCATGCGGGGGCCCCTGGGGAGGCCCGTGTGGAGGCCCGTGGGGGCCCCCCTGAGGAGGCCCCAAGGACAACCCGTGGGGGGGGGCCTGGGGGGGCCCCTGGGGAGGCCTGTGTGGAGGCCCCTGGGGAGGCCCCAAGGGCAGTCCGTGGGGTGGCCCGTGTGGTGGCCCGTGGGGAGGCCCGTGGGGGGCCCCTTGAGGAGGCCCCAAGGGCAGCCCGTGGGGGGGCCCATGGGGGGGCCCCTGGGGAGGCCCGTGTGGGGGCCCCTGAGGGGACCCGTGGGGGGGCCCCTGGGGAGGCCCATGAGGGAGACTCTGGAGGGTACCACCCAAGCACACTGGGCCCTGGGGGGCCCCCCGTGTGGGGGTTAGGGGTTTCTGTGGGGGCAGCGTTAGACGAGATTGTAACAGGGTACTGGGAGGGGGGCCCCCGGGTTGTTGAAGGAGGTGGGGGGCCCCCGGAGGCCTTTGTATAGGAGTAAAAGGAGGCCGTAGGATTTGCTGAGGCGCATCTGTTGTTGCCGCTGCTGCTGCTGCTGCAGCAGCAGCAGCAGCAGCAGCAGCAGCAGGTAGTGGTGTTGGTGCTGGGGTTGAAGGCCTGCAGGTGCAGCAGACACCGTCAGAGGCTTCTCCTCTCCTGAAGAGGAGGGGACTGAGGGTGTGGGGCCCCTCATATCCCCTAGCAGCAGGAGGGAGTGTTTGCTGCAGAGGGCCTCCTCCTGCTGCACGAAATATCGTGCGAGGATACCCATGGGCCCCCGTTGGGGGCCCCCCGGGGGGCCCTCCGGGGGGGCCCCTTGGGGGCCCCCCTGGGGGCCCCCTTAACCCTTCAATCCCCTGCGTAGAAGAGACAACAGGGTTTAGAGGAGATAAGGGGGCCCCCCGAGACACACCTAGCTGAGGATGTGGGGGTTTGAAAGACAGAGAAGCAGGAGTAGGGGGGCCCCTCTGAATGGGAATAGCAGAGGTGGGGCGGGGTGGGGGGGCCCCCCTGAATACAAATACCTGCGGGCTACCGCTGTGACCTGCTGCTGCTGCTGCTGCTGCTCCTGCTGCTGCTCCTGCTGCTGCTCCTGCTGCTGCTCCTGCTGCAGGCAGTGAAGCTGCTGCAAAAGAGGGCTGTGCCGCTGCTGCTGGTGCTGTTGCTGCTGGTGCTGCTGGTGCTGTTGCTGCAGGTGTTATTGTTGTTGATTCTGCTGATGTTGCTGCTGTTGCTTCTGGTGCTGTTGCTGCTGCTGCTGGTGCTGTTGCAGCAGCTGTAGTAGTAGTTGCTGTTGTTCCTGTTGCTGCAGCAGTTGTTGTTGCTGTTTCCGCAGCAGTTCCTGCTGCTTCTGCTGCTGCTGCAGCAGCAGCAGCTGCTGCTGCTGCTAGTGCTTGTAATTGCTGCTGCTGCTGCTGCTGCTGCTGCTGCTGCGGTTGTGGGGATACACATCGTGATGATGGTCCCCTGCTACTTCTATTTGATGGGGGTTTAGAAGGAGGGAGGGGGGCCGTTATGGGTGCCTGCCGCACAACAACATCCTTAATTATTATATATTCGTTATATCTTTCTTTAGGTGTGGGGCCCCCTGTTAATAAACGTAAAGAAGAAGATAATGTATCTTCAGAGGGAGGGGGGCCCCCACAGACAGCCCCATTAAATTGCATGCGCCATCGATTCTCCTCTGGAATGAAACACACTCGGGTTCTGCTGCTGCTGCTGCTGCTGCTGTTGCTGCTGTTGCTGTTGCTGCTGTTGCTGCTGTTGCTGTTGCTGTTGCTGTTGCTGTTGTTGCTGTCGTCGTTGTTGCTGTTGTTGTTGTTGTTGTTGTTGTTGTTGTTGTTGCTGCTGCTGCTGCTGTTGGTGCTGCTGTTTTGTCTGAGGGTCTCGGCTGCAGCCTCGGGGGGCCCCTCTAAGGGGTTTGACGGATGGGGCTGTGGGGTAGGGGGGCCCCCTGCAGCAGCAACGGGGCTGCATGCAAATGCTGCAGCAGATGCTGCAGGAGGTGGAGGGTCTTCATTTACTGTATCACTTGCTGCTGCTGCTGCTGCTGCTGCTGCCTCCTGCTGCTCTGCAGCAGCAGCACTGGGGGCCCCTAGTAGCTGAGGGGCCCCAAGAGGGTTTTCGTCTTGAACGATTCGCTCTATTAGGGTGTCTGCTGCTGCATCTGCTGCTGCTGCTGCTGCTGCTGTGTCAGTTGCTGCTGCATCAGTTGCTGCTGCATCAGTTGCTGCTGCATCAGTTGCTGCTGCATCAGTTGCTGCTGCATCAGTTGCTGCATCTGTGTCTGCTGCTGCTGCTGCTGCTGCTGTTGCTGCGAGAGGCACAAATGCAGCAGCAGCAGCTGCTGCTGCTGCTGCTGCTGTTTCTGTTGCTGTGTTATCTCCTGTTGCTGCTGCTGCATCTGCTGCTGCGTCTATGTCTGTTGTTGTTCTTGTTGTTGCTGCTGCTTCTGTTGCTTCCTCTCCGACTGCTGCTGCTGTTGCATCTGCTGCTGCTGTTGCATCTGCTAATGCTGTTGCATCTGCTGCTGCGTCTATGTCTTCTGCTGCTGCTGCTGTTACATCTGCTGCTGCTGTGTCTGTTGCTGTATCTGTTGCTGCTGCTTCTGTTGCTGCTGCAGATGTTGCTGCCTCTGCTGTTGTGTCTGATGCTGCGATTGTTCCTGCTTCTGTTGCTGCTGCTTCCGTTGCTGCTGCATCACTTGCTGCTGTGTCTGTTGCTGCTGCTTCTGTTGCTGCTGTGTCTGTTGCTGCTGTGTCTGTCGCTCCTGCGTCTGTTGCTGCTACGTCTGTTGCTGCTGCTTCTATTGCTGTTGCTTCTGTTGCTGCTGCTTCTGTTGCTGCTGCTTCTACTGCTGCTGTGTCTGTTGCTGCTGTGTCTGTTGCTGCTGCGTCTGTTGCTGCTGCTTCTATTGCTGTTGCTTCTGTTGCTGCTGAATCTGTTGCTGCTGCTTCTGTTGCTGCTGCTTCTGTTGCTGCTGAATCTGTTGCTGCTGCATCTGTTGCTGCTGCTTCTGTTGCTGCTGCATCACTTGCTGCTGCATCACTTGCTGCTGCTTCTGTTGCTGCTGCATCTGTTGCTGCTGCTTCTGTTGCTGCTGCATCTGTTGCTGCTGCTTCTGTTGCTGCTGCATCTGTTGCTGCTCTTTCTGTTGCTGCTGTGTCTGCTGCTGCTGTGTCTGTTGCTGCTGCATCACTTGCTGCTGTGTCTGCTGCTGCTGTGTCAGTTGCTGCTGTGTCTGTTGCTGCTGCTTCTGTTGCTGCTGCAGCGGCTGCTGCTGCTTCTGTTGCTGCTGCATCACTTGCTGTTGCTTCTGTTGCTGCTGCTTCTGTTGCTGCTGTGTCTGTTGCTGTTGCTTCTGTTGCTGCTGCTTCTGTTGCTGCTGCTTCTGTTGCTGCTGCTTCTGTTGCTGCTGTGTCTGTTGCTGCTGCTTCTGCTGCTGCTGCATCTGTTGCTGCTGTGTCTGTTGCTGCTGCTTCTGTTGCTGCTGTGTCTGTTGCTGCTGCTTCTACTGCTGCTGAATCTGTTGCTGCTGCTTCTGTTGCTGCTGCATCTGTTGCTGCTGAATCTGTTGCTGCTGCGTCTGTTGCTGCTGCATCTGTTGCTGCTGCTTCTGTTGCTGCTGCATCACTTGCTGCTGCATCACTTGCTGCTGCATCACTTGCTGCTGCTTCTGTTGCTGCTGCATCACTTGCTGCTGCTTCTGTTGCTGCTGTGTCTGCTGCTGCGGGGTCTGTTGCTGCTGCTTCTGTTGCTCCTGCGTCTGTTGCTTCTGTTGCTGCTGAGTCTGTTGCTGCTGCCTCTGGTGCTGCTGCGTCTGCTGCTGCTGTGTCTGTTGCTTCTGTTGCTGCTGCTTCTGTTGCTGCTGCCTCTGGTGCTGCTGCGTCTGCTGCTGCTGTGTCTGTTGCTTCTGTTGCTGCTGCATCAGTTGCTGCTACCTCTGGTGCTTCTGTTGCTGCTGCTTCTGTTGCTGCTGCGTCTGTTGCTGCTGCATCTATTACTGTTGCTGTGTCAGCAGTTGCTGCTTCTATTGCTGTTGCTTCTGCTGCTGCTTCTACTGCAGCGGCTGCTGCTGCGTCTGCTGCTGCTTCTGCTGCTGCGTCTATTGCGGCTGTGTCTGGCGCTGCGTCTGCTGGTGTGTCTGCTGCTGCGTCTGCTGCTGGTGTGTCTGCTGCTGCGTCTGCTGCTGTAGTTGCAGCAGCTGCTGCTGCTGTTGCTGCGCCTGTCACCAGGGGAGCTACCGCAGCAGCAGCAGCAAATGCAGCAGCTGCATCTGCTGTTGCATCTGCTGCTGTGTCTGTTGCTCTGTCATCTGCTGCTGCATCTGCGTCTGCTGCTGCGTCTGCTGCAGCGTCTGCTGCTGCGTCTGCTGCTGCGTCTGCTGCAGCGTCTGCTGCTGCGTCTGCTGCTGCTGCTGCTGCTGCGCCCTCTGCTGCTTCTGCTGTTGCATCTGCTTCTGTTGCTACTTCTTCTGTTGCTTCTGCTGCTGCTTCTGCTGCTGCCTCTGCTGCTGCTGGAGCTACTGCGTTAGCAGCTTCTGCTGCTGCTGCGGCCCCAGCAAAAGCTGCGTCTGCTGCTGCAGCAGTATCTGCTTCTGCTGCTGCTGCAGGTGTATCTGCTTCTGCTGCTGCTGCAGGTGTATCTGCTTCTGCTGCTGCTGCAGCTGTATCTGCTTCTGCTGCTGTTGCGTGTTCTGCTGCAGGAGCCACCGCATCATCTGCTGCTGCCTTTGCTGCCTCTGCTGCTGTGTCTGCTGCTGCTTCTGCTGCTGTGTCTGCTGCTGCGTCTGCTGCTTCTAATTCTCTGTCAGCTGCGTCTGCTGCTGCATCTGCTGCTGTGTCTACTGCTGCTGCATCTGCTGCTGTGTCTGCTACTGTGTCTGCTGCTGTGTCTGCTGCTGTGTCTGCTGCTGCTTCTGCTGCAGCGGCTGCTGCAGCATCTACCCCTGCGGCATCTGCTGCAAGAGCACCAGCTGTGTCTGCTGCTGTGTCTGCTGCTGTGTCTGCTGCTGCGTCTGCTGCTGCGGCTGTTGCTGCGTCTGCTGCTGCGTCTGCTGCTGCATCTGCTGCTGCGTCTGCTGCTGCGTCTGCTGCTGCATCTGCTGCTGCGTCTGCTGCTGCGTCTGCTGCCGCGGTAGCAACCACCAGAGCTCCTGTTGCGGCGTCTGCTGCATCTCCTGCTGCTTCTGCTGCTGCTGCTTCTGTTGCTTCTGCTGTTGCTTCTTCTGTTGCCTCTGCTGCTGCTTCTGCTGCTGCTGCTTCTGTTGCTTCTGCTGTTGCTTCTGCTGCTGCTTCTGCTGCTGCGTCTGCTGCTGCTGTTTCTGCTGCTGCTTCTGCTGCTGCTTCTGCTGCTGCTGCTGCTTCGCCCGATCGGTATGCGCCTGCTTCATCTGTGTCTGCTGCTGCCTCTGGTGATGCTGCTGCTTCTGCTGCTGCTTCAGCTGCTGCTGCTGCTGCTGCTTCGTCTACTGATGCTGCTGCTGGTGCTGCTGGTGCTGCTGCATCCGATGCTGCTTCTGCTGTTGCTTCTGCTGCTGGTGCTGCAGCTGCCTCTGCTGCTTCATCTGCTGCTGCTTCTGCTGCAGTTGGAACTATCGCATCAACGACTGCTGCTTCTGCTTCTGCTGCGTCTGCTGCTGCTGTGTCTGCTGCTGCTGCGTCTGCTGCTGCTGTTTCTGCTGCTGCTGCTTCTGCTGTTGCGGCGTCTGCTGCTGCTGCCTCTGCTGCTGCTGCGACTGCTGCTGCTGCG
Organism: Eimeria praecox; assembly: GCA_963920595.1. NCBI lineage: Eukaryota > Apicomplexa > Conoidasida > Eucoccidiorida > Eimeriidae > Eimeria > Eimeria praecox. Next base: position 1,983,264 of record OY986951.1, read on the forward strand.
TCTGCTGCTGCTGCGTCTGCTGCTGCTGCGTCTGCTGCTGCCTCTGCTGCTGGACGGCGTGCTGCTGCATCTTCTGGGGGTACATTTGCTTCTGCTGCTTCTGCTGCTTCTGCTGCTGCGTCTGCGGTTTCGTCTGTTGCTGCTTCTGTTGCTGCTTCTGCTGCTGCTTCTGCTGCTGCTTCTGCTGCTGCGTCTGCTGCTGCGTCTGCTGCTGCGTCTGCTGCTGCGTCTGCTGCTGCTTCTGCTGCTACGTCAGCTGCCGCATCTGTTGCTGCGTCTGTTGCTGCTTCTGCTGCTGCGCTTGCTGCTGCGTTAGGGACTGCATCAGAGGCTGCCGCTGCTGCTTCTGCTGCTGCTTCTGCTGCTGCTTCTGCTGCTGCTTCTGCTGCTGCTTCTGCTGCTGCTTCTGCTGCTGTGGTAGCTACAGTACCAGCAGCAGCAGCTGCTGCTGCGGCTTCTGCTGCTGTAGTAGATGCTGCGACAGAACGTTCTGCTTCTGTTGCTGCTTCTGTTGCTGTGTCTGCTGCTGTTGCTGTTGCTGTGTCTGCTGCTGCTTCTGCTGCTGCGTCTGCTGCTGCTTCTGCTGCTATGTCCGCTGCTGCTTCTGTTCCTGTGTCTGCTGCTGCTTCTGGTGCTCCTCCTGCTGCTGTTGCTGTGTCTGCTGCTGCTGCTGCTTCTGCTGCTGCTGCTGTGTCTGCTGCTGCTGCTGTGTCTGCTGCTGCTTCCGTTGCTACGTCCGCTGCTGCTTCTGTTGCTGTGCCTGCTTCTGCGTCTGTTGCTGTCTCTGCTGCTGTTGCTGTTGCTGTGTCTGCTGCTGCGTCTGTTGCTGTCTCTGCTGCTGTGTCTGCTGCTGCTTCTGTTGTTGTGTCTGCTGCTGCTTCTGTTGCTCCTTCTGCTGCTGTTGCTGTTGCGATGTCTGCTGCTGCTGCTGTTGCTATGCCCGCTGCTGTTTCTGTTGCTGTGTCTGCTGCTGCTTCTGCTCCTGTGTCTGCTGCTGCTTCTGTTGCTATGTCTGCTGCTGCTTCTGTTGCTATGTCTGCTGCTGCTTCTGTTGCTGTCTCTGCTGCTGCGTCTGTTGCTGTCTCTGCTGCTGCGTTTGCTGCTGTTTCTGCTGCTGTGTCTGCTGCTGCGTTTGGTGCTCTGTCTGCTACTAGAGGAGCTACTGCATCAGCAGCAGCTGCAGCTGCTGCTGTGTCTGCTGCTGCGTTTGCTGCTGCTGCTGTTGCTGCTGCTGCTGCACGCGTTGCTGCATCAGCAGCAGCTGTGTCTGCTTCTGCTGCTGCTTCTGTTGCTGCTTCTGCTGCTCTGTTTGCTGCTGCGTCTGTTGGTGCTTCTGCCGCTGTATCTACTGCTGCGGAAGCTGCAGCATCACCAGCAGCTGCTTCTGTTGCTGCTTCTGTTGCTGCTTCTGTTGCTGCTTCTGTTGCTGCAACTGCTGCAGTCTCTGATGCTGCGTCAGCTGCTGCTGCTTCAGCTGCTACTGCTTCAGCTGCTGCTGCTTCAGCTGCTGTGTCTGCTGCTGTGTCTGCTGCTGCGTCTGCTACTGCCTCTGGTGACGCAGCAGCGGATTGGATAGATGCTGCATCAGAAACAAATAAACCTGCCGCTGCTGCTGCTGCTGTTGCTGCTGCTGCTGTTGCTGCTGCTGCTGTTGCTCTATCCGGTGCTGCATCCGGTGCTGCATCTGCTGCTGCATCTGCTGCTGCATCTGCTGCTGCTTCTGCTGCTGCGTCTGGTGCTACGTCTGCTGCTGCTTCGGTTTCTGCTTCTGCTGCTGCGTCTGCTGCTGCGTCTGCTGCTGCATCTGCTGCTGCGTCTGCTGCTGCATCTGCTGCTGCATCTGCTGCTGTGTCTGCTGCTGCATCTCCTGCTGCATCTGCTGCTGCTTCTGCTGCTGCTTCTGCTGCTGCGTCTGCTGCTACGTCTGCTGCTGCTTCTGCTGCTGCGTCTGCTGCTGTGTCTGCTGCTGCGTCTGCTGTTTCTGTTGCTAGGTTTGGTGCTAGGCCTGCTGCTGTTTCTGTGTCTGCTACTGTTGCTGCTGCTGCTGCCGCGGGGGCTGCAGCATCCGCAGCCGCTCGGTCTGCTACTACATCAGAAGCTGCTGGCTCTGCTGCTGTGTCTGCTGCTGCTTCTGCTGCTGCTTCTGATGCTGCTTCTGCTGCTGGTTCTGCTGCTGCGTCTGCTGCTGCATCTGCTGCTGCGTCTGCTGCTGCTTCTGTTGCTGCTTCTGTTGCTGCTTCTGTTGCTGCTTCTGCTCCTGCGTTTGGTGCCAGAGCTGCTGCTCTTTCTGTGTCTGTCAGTGTTGCTGCTGCTGCTGCTGCTTCTGCTGCTGCTTCTGCTGCTGCTTCTGCTGCTCCCCCGTCTGCTGCTGCCTCTGGTGCTGCTTCTGGTGCTGCTTCTGCTGCTGCTTCTGCTGCTGCTTCTGCTGCTGCGTCTGCTGCTGCTTCTGTTGCTATGTCCGCTGCTGCTTCTGCTGCTGCTTCTGCTGCTGCTTCTGCTGCTGCTTCTGCTGCTGCATCAAGTACTGCTACTGTCTTTCCTTGTGCCTCGGCTGGTGTGTCTGCTGCTGCTGCTTCATCTGCTGCTGCTGCTTCTTCTGCTGCTGTTGCTGCAGCAGACGCTGAGAGAACAACTGCTGCTGCAGCTGCTGCGCCTGTTGCTGCCTCTGCTGCTGCTTCTACAACTATATCAGGAGCTCGTGCTTCTGTTGCTGCGTTTGCTGCTGCTGTCTCTGCTGCTGCATCTGCTGTTGGTGTGTTTGCTGCTCCATCAGCTGCAGCAGTGCCTGCTGCATCTGCTGCTGCTTCTGCTGCTGCTTCTGCTGCTGCATCTGCTGCTGCATCTGCTGCTGCATTTGCTGCTGCATCTGTTGCTGCGTCTGCTGCTGCATCTGCTGCTGCGTCTGCTGTAGCTTCTGTTGCTATGTCTGCTGCTGCATCTGCTCCTGCTTCTGTTGCTGCGTCTGCTGCTGCTTCTGTTGCTGTGTCTGCTGCTGCGTCTGCTGTTGCTTCTGTTGCTGTGTCTGCTGCTGCGTCTGCTGCTGCAGTAGCACCTGTTGTGTCTGCTGTCGCGTCTGCTGCTGCAACTACTGCTGCGTCTGCTGCTGCTTCATCAGCGCCTGCTGCTGCTGCGTCTGCTGCTGCTGCGTCTGCTGCTGCTGCATCTGCTGCATCAGCTGCTGCTACGTCTGCTGCTGCATCAGCAGCTCTTGGTGCTGCTGCTGCTTCTGCTGCAGCAACTGTTGCTGCGTCTGCTGCTGCATCGTCTGCTGCTCCTGCTGGTGCGCCTATTGCTGCGTCGGCAGCTGCTGTATCTGCTGCTGCATCAGCAGCTGTTGTATCTGCTGCTGCATCTGCTGCTGCCTCTGCTGCTGCTTCTGCTGCTGCGTCTGCTGTTGTGTCTGCTGCTGCGTCTGCTGCTGAGTCTGCTGCTGTGTCTCCTGCTACATCTGCTGCTGTGTCTGCTGCTGCATCTCCTGCTGCTTCTGCTGCTGCTTCTGCTGCTGCTTCCGCTGCTGCTTCTGCTGCTGCTTCTGCTGCTGCTTCTGCTGCATCGGAGGCGGTTGTGTCTGCGGCTGCATCAGAAGCTGCTGGCGCTGCTGCTGCTTCTGCTGCTGCTTCTGCTGCTGCTTCTGCTGCTGCTTCTGCTGCTGCTTCTGCTGTTGCTTCTGCTGCTGTGTCTGCTGCTGCGTCTGCTGCTGCGTCTGCTGCTGCTGCGTCTGCTGCTGCTTCTGCTGCTGCTCCTGCTGCCGTAGCTGCTGCTAATGTGTCTGTTGCTGCGCCTGCTGCCGGAGCATCAACAGCAGCAGAAGCTGCTGCCGCTGCTGCTGCATCGGCTTCGACGGCAGCTGCTGCTGCTGCGTCTGCTGCTGTGTCTGCTGCTGTGTCTGCTGCTGCGTTAGCTGCTGTTTCTGCTGCTGCATCTGCTGCTGTATCTGCTGTTGTGTCTGCTGCTGCGTCTGCTGCTGCGTCTGCTGCTGCTTCTGCTGCTACATCAGCTGCCGCATCTGTTGCTGCGTCTGCTGCTGCTTCTGCTGCTGCTTCTGCTGTTGCGTTTGCTGCTGGGTCTGCTGCTGTGTCTGCTGCTGCTCCTGCTGCTGAGTCTGCTGCTGTGTCTGCTGCTGCGTCTCCTGTTTCGTCTGTTGCTGCTGCTTCTGTGTTAGTTAATACTTCTCCGGGTGTATCTGCTGCTGCATCTGCTGCTGCTTCTGCTGCTGTTTCTGCTGCTGCTTCGGTTGCTGCTTCTGCTGCTGCGACAGCTAGCGCAAGAGCAGCTGCTGCTGCTTCTGCTGCTGTAGGTGCTGCTGTTGCTGTTGTTGTATCTGCTGCTGCTTCTGCCGTTGTATCTGCTGCTGCTGCTCCTGCTTCTGCTTCTGCTGCTGCTTCTCCTGCTGCTTCTCTTGCTGCTTCTGCTGCTGCTTCTGCTGCTGCGTCTGGTAATGCTTCTCCTGCTGCTTCTGCTGCTGCTTCTGGTGCTGCTTCTGCTGCTGCTTCTGCTGCTGCGTCGGCTACTGCTTCTGCTGCTGCTGCTTCTGCTGCTGCTTCTGCTGCTGGGTCTGGAGCAGTAGACGCTACTCTAGCTGCTGCTTCTGCTGCTGCTTCCTCTGTTGCTGCAGCAGTCGTTGCTGCTGCTGCTGTTGCTGCTGTTGCTGCTGCTTCTACATCTGCAGAGGCTCCCTGTGCTGCTTCTGCTGCTGCTTCTGCTGGTGGCTGTGCTGCAGCATCAGGCGCAGCAGCAACAGCAGCAACAGCAGCAGCAGCAGCAGATGCAGCAGCAGATGCAGCAGCAGCTGCAGCGCCAGTAGCAGCACCAGCTGCTTCAGCAGCAGCAGCTGCTGCTGCCTCATCCTCAGCAGCAGCAGTTGCTGCCTCCACAGCAACAGCAACTGCTTCTTGAACAGCTGCTTCCTCCCCTGTTGCAGGCGCAGCAGCAGCAGCAGCAGCAACAGCAGCAGCAGCAGCAGCAGCTTCTCCCGTTGCTGCAATGGCTTCGCCTATCGCTGCAGCTGTTACTAAGACACCAGCTGCTTCTGCTGCTGCTTCAGCTGCTGCTTCTGCTGCTGCTTCTGCTGCTGCTTCTGCTGCTGCGTCTGCTGCTGCTTCTGCTGCTGCTTCTGCTGCTGCTTCTGCTGCTGCTTCTGCTGCTGCTTCTGCTGCTGCTTCTGCTGCTGCTTCTGCTGCTGCTTCTGCTGCTGCGGCATCAGCTGCTGCTCCTTCGATTGCTGCTGCTGCTGCAGACCCTTGGGGTTCTTCTATTGCTGCCGGTGCAGCAGCAGCAGCAGCAGCAGCAGCTCCTTCTGCTGCTGCATCCTCTATTGCTGCTGCTGCTTTATGTTCTGCTGCTGCGTGCTCTGCGTGCTCTGTTGCTGCTTCTGCTGCTGCGAGGGGCGCCTCTGCTGCTGCAGCTGCTGCTGCTGCTGCTGCTTCCTCTGCTGCTGCTGGAGTTGCTATGTCTGCTGCTTCTGCTGCTTCTCCTGCCTCTGCTGCTGCACTCGCTTCTGTTTCTGTTGCTGCTGCTGCTTCTGTTGCCTCTGCTGCGGCAGCCCTTGTTGTTGCTGCTGCTGTTGCTGCAGGAGTTGTTATTTCTGCTGCTGCTGCCGGCGTTGGTGTTTCTGCTGCTGCTGCTGCTGCTTCGGCTACGGCGTTTGCTTCCTGTGCTGCTATGTCTGCTGCTACTGCTTCATCGGCTGCTGTGTCTGCTGTTGCTGCTGCTGCTGCTGCTGCGTCAGCAGCTGCTTCCAATGCTGCTGCAGGCTCCCCTCTTTCGGTTGCTGCCTCTGCTGCTGCTGCTGCTGCTGCTGCTGCTGTTGTCTCCGTTGTTTCCTCCCCTGCTGCTGTTTCTGCTGCTGCTTCTGCCTCTGCTGTTGCATCTGCTGCTGCTGCT
>OY986951.1:1994146-2001646 GCA_963920595.1 Eimeria praecox
AGCAGCAGCTGCTGCTGCTTCCGCGTCTGCTGCCGCTGCTCTAGCTGCTGCTTCCGCTTCTGTTGCTGCTGCTGGTTCTCCTGCGTCAGGCTGTGGTGCTGCTGCTTCCACGTCTGCTGCTGCTGCTGCTGTTGCTGCTGCTGCTGCTGTTGCTGCTGCTGCTGCTACGTCCGCGTCCGCTGCTGCTTCTCTCTCCGGTTCTGCTGCTGCTGCTGCTCTTTCCGCAGCAGCTGCTGCTGCTGCTGCTTCCACGTCTGCTGCTGCTGTTTCTGCTTCTGCCTCTGCTGCTTCTCTGCATGTGTCTGCCTCTGTTGCTGGTATAGCTTCTGCAACAGCAACAGCAGCAGCAGCAGCAGCCGCAGCAGCAGCAGCAGCAGCAGGTGCCGCTGCTGCTGCAGCATATGGGGAGGTAGAGTCTTCTGTTTGTTGCTCTACATGTTCTTCGGTGTTTTGTAAATTAATTTGATTTTGGGATTTGCCGGGAATCGAACCCGGGACTGCATGCGACAGCCTCCCCTCAGCTGTTTCTTCTTCTATTTGCTGCTTAGAGGACTCTGCTATCTTAAACTGAGATGCTCGACGTGCTGCTGCTGTTGCTGCTGCAGCAACAGCAGCAGCTGCAAGTGCTGCGGGGCCTTCAGGGGATGTCTTCAGAGACCTGGCAGCTGATGCTGCAGCAGCAACTGCTGCTGCTGCTGCTGCTGCTGCTGCTGCTGCAGTGTTAGTAGCTCCCTCTGAGGCTTCTGTTACTGCTGCGGGAGCAGTACTAGGCTCCGCATCAGCAGCAGCAGCAGCAGCAGCGTCTGCAGCAGCAGCAGCAGCAGCAGCAGCAACATCTCCCGCTGCTGCTGTGATAGCAGCCTCCGCTGCTGTCTCCGCAGCCTCAGCAGCAGCTGCTGCAGCAGCAACAGCAAGCACACCTGCAGCAGCAGATAAGGATTCAGCAGCAGCTAATCATGCAGCTGCAGCAGCAGCAGCAGCTGCTGCTGCTGCTGCAGCAACAGCAGCAGCAGGTGTATGTACAGGTTGCTGTGTCCTACAGTCAAGACAGAGAGGAGTCTGCCTTTGTGTTTAGAGATAATTGCTGCTGATTCTCTGTCTCTCCTGCTGCCTTCGAGCTGCTGCTGCTGCTGCTGCAGCAGCAGCAGCAGCAGCAGCGTCTTTCTCTGTGGTGTCTAACAGCAGCAGGCTGGTTGCCTCGTGTCTTCGTGGAAGGGCAGCAGGAAATGATGCTGTCTCCTCCTGTCTCTGTCTCTGTCTCTATCTCTGTCTTTGTCTCTATCTCTGTCTGTATATCTATCTCTGTCTTTGCGTCTATCTCTGTCTCTACCTCTATCTCTATCTTTGTCTGTATCTCTGTCTCTGTCTCTGTCTCTGTCTCTGTCTCTGTCTCTGTCTCTGTTGTTTCTGCTGTCTCTGTCTCTGTCTCTGTCTCTTTCTCTTTGTTGTTATCACTACTTCTGCTGCTGTCTGTTTGTTTTTGAGTATTTGTCTCCCTGTCTCTATGTTAATATTAATATTAATACTAATATTAATATTAATATTAATATTAATATTAATCTTTATCTTTACCGCTGTCTCTGTCTCCTTCTCTGTCTCTGTCTCTTTCTCTGTCTCCGTCTCTGTCTCTGTCTTGTGTTTGTTTTATACTATCAGGTGTCTCCTTTTCTTCTGTCTCTTCCCCTTCTTGCAGTGTATGTACACGGCCTTCATCTATCTGAGAAGATAACAAATAGAAAGACAATTTATTCTTTTCTTATTATCTGCTGCTGCTGCCGCTGCTGCTGCTGCTGCTGTGCTGCTGCTGTACTGCTGCTGCTGCTGCTGCTGCTGCTGAGGTGTATATACACCTCAAATATACAAACATACAAATATAATATTTCCATACAAATAAAAGATTAGGAGAAACAATATATATATATATATATATATATATATATATATATATATATATATATATATATATATATATATATATATATATATATATATATATATATATATATATATATATATATATATATATATATATTGTAAGCAACAACAAACAGCATCATCTAAATGAAGAAGAGACACATGAAAGAATATACTGTCTCTTGTTTATTTCTTCTCTGTCTCCTCTCTCTTATTTATCTATCTTCTCTCTCTTAGTTATCTGTCTCTCTTAAATTAATTATATAACGAGACTAACCTGTATATGTTGAGGGCCTTGGAGGCCTTCGTTAGAAAGGAGACAGCAACTGTCTCCTCTTAACAGACTGCCTCCTTCTAATGTAGTGTCTCCTTCTGTCTCTGTCTCCTTCTCTGTCTCCTCACCTCTCAACAAACGTAAAACACGCGAAGCCATCTCTTCTCTCTCTGCCTGTACAAACAAATATATATATATATATATATATATATATATATATATATATATATATATATATATATATATTATTTTTTTTTATTATTTTTTATTTGATTTAAGACAATATCTACAATATTTAATTATTAATTAATTATTTATTATTAATTGTTAATAATTAATTATTAATAATAAATAATTAATAATAAATAATTAATAATTAATAATTAATAAATAATAAATAATAATTAATAATTAATAATTAATTACTAATAAGTAATAATTAATAAGATATAAAGGAGACAGTGTATACAGTATAAAGGAGACAGTGCATACAGTATAAAGGAGACAGTGTATACAGTATAAAGGAGACAGTGTATACAGTATAAAGGAGACAGTGTATACAGTATAAAGGAGACAGTGTATACAGTATAAAGGAGACAGTGTATACAGTATAAAGGAGACAGTGTATACAGTATAAAGGAGACAGTGTATACAGTATAAAGGAGACAGTGTATACAGTATAAAGGAGACAGTCTTACAGCAGAGGCTCGTCTAAACATTTCGTGATCAGGATTATCTCTTTCTTCTTTCTCTTGTCTTTCTTTCTCTTCTTCTTCTTCTAAAACTTTCAAACAAAAACTAACTCGATAAAAACAATCTCTGCTTCTATGCTTCTTCCCTCTTTGGAGACTATCAACACAGGAGACACCCCGCAGTCTATCTTCTGTCTCCGTGGGGGGCCCCCCTGTCTCCTTGGGGGGCCCCCTAACATCGCTGGGGGGGCCCTCACATACAGTAGGGGCCCCAGTACACGCTGATGCTTCGCTGGCACTTGGTAGCTGCTCCGTCGCAGCTCCTGCTGCTGTTGCTGCTGTTGCTGCTGCTGCTGCTGCTGCTGTTGCTGCTGTTGCTGTTGCTGCTGCTGCTGCTGTTGCTGCTTCTGGAGCGTTGGGGTCTGAAGAAGAAGGAGACAGCAGCAAGGGGGCCCCCTCCCCAGGGTACTGAGGGGCCCCTTTCTCTGTTGCAGGAGGCTCAGCCTCTTCAATATTCTCTTGAACTACGGGGGCCCCCAGGGCCCCACAGATATCTTGGGGGCCCCCCTGGGGGCCCCCCAGGGGGCCCTCTGGGGGGCCCCCCTGTGTGAATTCTTGCTGCTGCTGACTTGTATCGCTACGCTGAACGTCAGAGACAGAAGCGCCCCCTAAAAGACCTCCTGCTGCAGCAGCAGCATCGACAGCAGCAACAGCAGCAGCAGCAGCAGCAGCAGCAGCGGGAGGTGTCTCTATAACAGTCGATCCCCCTGGAACTGTCTCCTCGGGAGTCGACTCCTCCCTTGCTGCGGCGGTGCTGTCTCTGCTGCTGTCTGCTGCTGCTGCTGCTGCTGCTGTGGGGTCCCTAGTAGGATCTTCTGCTGCAGCAGCAGACAGCAGTAACAGGAACACAGCAGCAACAGCAGCAGCAGCTACAGCAGCAGCAGCAGCAGCAGCAGCAGTTGCTATACGGATTCCTAACGAGGCCCCTACTCCTAAAGACAGGCACGGGGCTCCTTGACTGCTGCTTCGGGGTCCCTGAACCTTCATACTAGCTAGCTACTGCAGCAGCAGCAGCACCTGCTGCTGCTGCTGCTGCTGCTGTTTCACTTACTTGGGCCCCCACAGTCTATCCCTGCTGCAGCGGCTGTCTCCTCCCCCTCAGAGCACCCCGGGTGTCTCCTCAGCTCTTCCTCTGTCTCCTTTGTCTTCGTGTCTTCTCTCTCTGCAACATCTAACTCCCCACTACTATCTAAAACAGACGCAGGGGGCCCCTCAGGGGGCCCCTCAGGGGGCCCCTGAGGGGGCCCCTCAGAAGACCCTTCTGGGGCCCCTTCAGAAGACCTTTCAGGGGGCCCCCCAGGGACATCCACATAAGACTCTGCATGGGGTCCCTCAGGGGGCCCCTCAGGGGGCCCCTCAGGGGGCCCCTCAGGGGGCCCTTCAGGGGGCCCTTCGGGGGGCCCCTCAGAAGACCATTCAGGGGCCCCCCCAGAAGACCATTCAGGGGGCCCTTCATGGGGCCCCTCAGGGGGCCCTTCAGGGGCCCCCTCAGGGGGTCCCTCAGAACAACCATTTGGGGGCCCCTCAGGAGACTCCGCAGCTTGCGCCATAGGGGGCCCCTCAGGGGCCCCTTCATGCGACTCGACAGGGGGCCCCTCAAGGGGCCCCTCAGGGGGCCCCTCGGGGGGCCCCTCGGCGTTTGTGTAGTAAGTTGATGAGTTGATTGTGTCTTGATGTTGTTGGGTTTTGTATTTTTGTATATAATCTTCTTCCTGAGGAGACAGAGAAATACTAAAGAAGAAGAAATACACTAAACCCTAAACCCTAAACCCTAGTAAACCCTAGTAAACATTACTGAACCCTAGTAAACCCTACTAAACCCTACTAAACCCTAGTAGACCCTACTAAACCCTAAAATAACCTAACACCTAAACCCTAGTAAACCCTAGTAAACCCTAGTAAACCCTAGTAAACCCTAGTAAACCCTAGTAAACCCTACTAAACCCTCCTAAACCCTACTAAACCCTACTAAACCCTACTAAACCCTATTCCTCTAATCTTAGGGTTTGACGGTCAGCTATGCTATAGGGTGTTAGGGGGGTTCGCCTACCTCAGGGGCCCCGGGGGCCCCCTCATTTAACTGCAGCAGCGGCTGAGCTGTCTCTGCTGCAGGGGCCCCCTCCTGATGTTCTACTCCTAAGGAACAGCAACCACCTTCTTTCTCTTCTCCCCTGGGGGCCCCCCCCAAACCCTCGCTGCTGCCTGCTGCTGCTGCTGCTGCTGCTGCAGCAGCAGCAGCTGTTTCTGCAGGTGTGGGGCTGTCGCTGGGCGCTGCAACCGCAGCAGCAGCAGCAGCATCAGCCACAGCCACAGCAGCAGCAGCAGCGGCAGCAGCAGCAGCAGTCTTATCAGGATCCGAGCGTCTCTCTGCGGTGTATGAGTTTGAGGGTATGTTCGTGTTTACAATGGTGGGGTTGTTGTAGTCGACGATAAATGAGGTATCTGAGGAGACAGGGGGGCCCCTGGGGGCCCCCATATATCTAGCAGAGCTAATTGTCTTAATGGGGGTTAATAGACAAGAGCTTCCTGTATTCTTAGGGAGACTATAAACACGAGACGACAATGACTGCTGCTGCTGCTGCTCCTGCTGCTGCTGCTGCTGCTGCTGCTCCTGCTGCTGCTGCTGCTGCTGCTGCTGCTGCTGCTGTAGATGCAGCCGCAACGGGGGTATGATAGAACCGCGTAGACTATGAGGACTTCCAGGGGGCCCTTCAACACCTGCAGAGCATACACATCAACACTCAAATCTGCTGCTGCTGCTGCTGCTGCTGCTGTTGCTGTTGCTGCTGGTGCTGTTGCTGTTGCTGCTGGTGCTGCTACTGGTGGTGGTGCTGCTGCTGTTGGGGTTCCTATTGCTATTGCTGTTTGTACTGATGTTGCTGCTGCTGCAGAAACTGCAGCAGCAGCAACAGCAGCAGCAGGAACAGCAGCAGCAGCATCAGCAGCAGCAGAAGGAACAGCAGCAGCAACAGCATCAGCAGCAGCAGGAACAGCAGCAGCAGCAGCAGCAGTAGTAACAGCAGCAGCATCAGCATCAGCAGCAGGAACAGCAGCAGCAGCATCATCAGCATCAGGAGCATCAGGGAATGTTAGTATCACCTGTATCATATATATCTGTATTATTTTTATTGATTATATGCGCGTTAGGATTATGAGTATAATCTTCTTTTATTTTCTTTTTTAACAATGACTCCGCAGTATACTCTCTCAATTCTCTGTATGATAATGGTCTACAACACTCCTCAGCCTCAGATATATCTCTGTCTCCTTTTATAGAAGGAGACACCTCAGGAGAACACCATACACTCCGTCCCAAGCCATTAGAATTACGAGGGGACCCTAAACACATTAAATAAGAAGAAGAGGGGGGGCCCCCAAGACCAACATACCCTTGGGGGCCCCCATGCGATGGGGGGCCCCCAGGGGATAGGGGGCCCCCAGGGGATAGGGGGCCCCCAGGTGATAGGGGGCCCCCAGGGGCCCCATGGAGTGAGGGGGCCCCATGAGACCCAGGGGATGGGGGGGCCCCCCCAGTACCCTCATGATAACCCCCTGGGGGCCCCTGGGGGCCCCAGGGGCCCCCAGGGGCCCCCATAGAATGGGATGAGCGTATATATGCTGGTGAATGCTGCTGCTGGTTGGTTGTTTGTTTCATATTATTAAGAGGAGAGTTTGTTTGCTTGTGTGTTGATATAGAAATAGTATTATTGTTTATTTGTGTTGTCTTTCTTTTAATAAACTCATCTATACATTGTAATAAAGGGCTTAGAGGGCCTTGAAGAAGAAGATTTTGCTGCTGCTGACCGATCTCCTGCTGCTGCTGCTGCTGCTGCTGCTGCTGCTGATTTTGCTGCTGCTGCTGCTGCTGCTGCTGCTGCTGTTGTTGTTGTTGTTGTTGTTTAAGGGCTGTCTGCTGTTGTATAAGCTGGACACATCCTTGAATGTGGGGCCTGCATGCGTTGAGTGTTCTATGGCTTGCTGCTAGCTGCTGCTGCTGCTGCTGCTGCTGCTGCTGCATCCGAGTTGATAGCTGGGAGGCATCGTCTTGTATATGTTTTAGGATATCTCCTATAAGATGTGATGCTTTGTCTTGGTGTTTCATATTATTTTTTATTTTAATTAATATCTTCTCCTTCATTTGATCTGTCACTCTTCTTTCTTCATTTATATTATTTACGTATTCTAAAACACTATAACTCTGTTCTTCTAATACAGTAAATATTCGTACTATCTCGGAGGTGTCTGTACACCCCAACAACACACAAACAAACACAAACAAACACAAACAAACACAAGACAAGACACACACACACACACACACACACACACACACACAGACACACAGATTTAGAGATATAGATACATACAACACAAAGATAAGCATACTCTACTTCTTGCTTCTGCTTCTGATGCTGTTGCTGTAGCTGCTGCTGCTGCTGTTGCTGTGGGTGCTGCTGCTGCTGCTGTGGGTGCTGCTGCTGCTGCTGTAGTTGCTGCTGCTGCTCTCTCTTCTTTGAGGATACGGATGTTTGTTGTTTAAGGTAGCTGTCTGCTGTTGAA
>OY986951.1:2026646-2034146 GCA_963920595.1 Eimeria praecox
ACAAGAATGATAATAAGAATAAGAATAAGAATACCCTATATATATATATATATATATATATATATATATATATATATATATATATATATATATATATATATATATATATATATATATATATATATATATATATATATATATCCCGCCCTTGCATGCCCTGCAGCAGCAGCAGCAGCAGCAGTAGCAGCAGCAGCAGCAGCAGCAGCAGCAGCAGCAGCAGCAGCAGCAGCAGCAGCAGCAGCAGCAGCAGCAGCAGCAGCAGCAGCAGCAGCAGCAGCAGCAGCAGCAACGGGGACCCACCCTGCCGTAGTAAGCCAGACGAGCCTTCTGCGCCTTGCGGTCTCTTACTGCTACCTGCAGCAGCAGCAGCAGCAGCAGCAGCAACAGCAGCAACAGCAGCAACAGCAGCAACAGCAGCAGCAGCAGACAAACACAGAAGCCTTTCTCATGCTGTCTCTTTGCTCTTCTTCTCTGTGTCTCCTTTATCAACTCCATCTGTCTCTCTTGTCTCCTTCTACCTGTCTACTCTTTACTGTCCCTTACAAGAACCCCCTGGGGCCCCTCACCCTCGAACCCTTCAGGGGGCCCCTGGGGGCCCCCTGAAGGGTTCTTGGGGGGCCCCTAGGGGCCCCTGGGGATCATAGGAGGCCCCTGGGGGCCCCTGGGGGCCTTTGGGGGCCCCTGGGGGCCCTTGAGGGCCCCTGGGGGCCCCTGAGGGTCTGTAAAGGCCCGTGGGGGCCCCTGGTGTCTCTCTTGAGGTGCTGCTGTCTCCTCCTGTCTCCTCTAAATGTGTATTAACTGTCTCCTTACCTCTTTAAAGGCTAATTCATACTTTTCCTGTAGTCTATTTATCTTCACAGACGCCATCTCTACTGCTGTTCTAACCTGCAGAGCAGCAGCAACACAAAGGCTCAGGTGTACGTACACCTCAGACCCCCACCCCACATACACACACAGCAGCAGCAGCAGCCGCAGCAAAAACAACAAAAGCAGCAGGAACAGCAGGAGGAGAAGGATGCAGCAGCAACAACAGCAGCAGCAGCAACATCAACAGCAGCAACATCAACAGCAGCAGCAGGAACATCAACAGCAGCAGCAGGAACATCAACAGCAGCAGCAGCAACATCAACAGCAGCAGCAGCAGCAGCAGCAGCGGTATGAGGATAAGAACGTATATGTTTGTGTATACTTTTTGTATGAGTTTCTGTCTTTTTTCTGTCTCCTCTTTAATTATATCATGGGCCTCCTTCAACTGTCTCTCAACTGTCTCCTTCTCTCCCCTTAGAGCCCCACAGAGGGCACATGCTGTCTGTCTCCTTCTTTCTACTTCTTCTTCTTTACTATCATTCTTAGAGGAGACTACTCGACTCAACCTTCTTCTTAACAGACTCAGGGGCCCCTGTTTATCTTGCTTGGCTTCTGTCTCCTCTCGAGGGGCCTTTATACCCTCCTCCTCCTCTTTCGGGGGGCCCCCCTCTTTGGGGGGGCCCCCCTTATCCTTGGGGCCCCCCTTATCCTTGGGGCCCTCATCTTGGGGGCCCCCCTCTCTCTCCTCTTTCTTCTTTTTGTCTGAGGTTTGAACAGGAGAGACAGCTGCTACTCTCTTCTGCTCTTCCTGTGTCTCCTTCACATTCTTTTCTTCTTCTTCTTTGTGTTCTTCTTCTGCAGCTTCTGGAGGAGACAGCTCCTTTAAACTCTTCCTCTTAGAGACACCGTCACCACCAGCCTCTTCCTTAGGGGCCCCCTCCTCTTTAGGGGCCCCCTCCTCCTCCTTGGGGGCCCCCTCCTCCTCCTTGGGGGCCCCCTCCTCCTCCTTAGGGCCCCCCTCCTTTTCCTTGGGGGCCCCCTCCTTTTCCTTGGGGCCCCCCCCCTCCTCTTCCTTGGGCCCCCCCCCCTTCTCTTCCTTGGGAGCCCCCTCCTCTTCCTTGGGGGCCCCCTTCTCTTCCTTGGGGGCCCCCTTCTCTTCCTTGGGGGCCCCCTTGTCTTCCTTGGGGGCCCCCTTGTCTTCCTTGGGGTCCCCCTCCTCTTCTACTTGTTTGTCTTGTGTTTTATTTTGTTCTTTAACTTCTTCATGAGAATTCGTATATTGTTTTTTTAGTGTAGAAATATTTGATGTCTTTGGAGACAGTTGTTTATCTGTCTCCTTTCTACTATCTAGATCCTTTAAAGAAGGGGCCTTTGAGGGGCCCCTTGAGGGGCCCCTTGAGGGGCCCCTTGAGGGCCCCCCTTTAGTATCTGTTTCTTCTTCGTTAATATGTTTACGTGTCTCCGATGGAATGCGCTTTAATTGTCTCTCTAAATATACTACTTTATCTTCTGCCTCCTTCATCTTTGTCTCTAATTCCTCTTTCTCCTTCTGTAGATCTGATAGTTGTTTAAGAAGGGATTCTATACTCTTCTCTTCTGATGGGGGGGGGGGCCCCGGGGGCCCCCCCCCCTTCTCCTCTAATCCCTCGGGGGGACCCTTCTGAAGGAGACAGAAGAAACACATCTATAACAGATAATAACAATAATACACTCTATAAGGATGTATGTACATACATATATATATATATATATATATATAATATTATATATATATATATATATATAATTAATATATTTATAATATATAATACTATATATATATATATGATATATTTATAATATATATTATATATATATATATAATAGAATATATATATTGTATTTATGTATACCTCATCGGGGCTGGCGTTTATCTTCTCAACATCTTCATCCTAAAACACAAAACAAACAAACAAACAAACAGATATCTCGAGTATGCTTCTGCTGCTGCTGCTGTTGCTGCTGCTGCTGCTGTTGCTGCTGCTGCTGCATTTCTAGCAGCAGAAGTAGCAAGCAAGCAGCAGACGAAGCAGCAGCAGCAGCAGGAGCAGCAGGATATGTTGCTGCTGCTGCTGCTGCTGCTGTTGCTGCTGCTGCAGCAGCAGCGTTAGGGTGTTGTTATATTACAACCTGAGCATACACCTGAAGGAGACAGAGACACTCACCTTCTTCTTAGGAGGCTTCGCCGCTCCTTTCTTTCCTAAACAACTATGAAGATAACAAGACAAACAACAAAATAAATAAATAATTAAATATACATAAAATATAAATAATATCTCTCTCTCTCTCTCTCTCTCTCTCTATATATATATATATATATATATATATATATATATATATATACAAAGACACAGCAGCAGCAGCAGCTAACAAGACAAAACCCGCTTAACATGCAGACCTCGGAAGACAGCACTCAAAGAAAGCCAGCAGCAGCAGCAGCAGCAGAAACAGCAGCAGCAGCAGCAGGAGGAGCAGCAGATAAACAGACAGAGGAAGATAGAAAAGTAGTTTAAAGTAGAAGAGACAAAAGAGTAAGAAGAAAAAAGAAAGAGACAGAGGGACACAGACAACAGAATAAAATATATACATATATGTATATATATATATATATATATATATATATATATATATATATATATATATATATATATATTCTATTTGTCTGTCTGTTAATATATATATATATATATATATATATATATATATATATATATATATAGAGAGAGAGAGAGAGAGAGAGAGAGAGAGAGAGAGAGAGAGGGAAGCAAGAAGAGACAGCAACAAAGACAGAGGAGCCAGTACAAACAACAGAAAGAAGAGGGGACTCACGACATTATATTTTATTCTTCTCGGCTCCAAATACTTCAACCAAATTACAAATAAAACAAAGACAGCAGAAACAGCTGTCTAGACACCTCAACCGGCCCTTTACTATCACCTTCTAGGGGGCCCTTAGGGGGCCCTTAGGGGGGCCCTTGTAGGGGGCCCTTGTAGGGGGCCCTTAGGGGGGCCCTTGTAGGGGGCCCTTGTAGGGGGCCCTTGTAGGGGGCCCTTGTAGGGGGCCCTTGTAGGGGGCCCTTCTAAGGGGCCCTTAGGAGGGGGCCCGTGTAGGGGGCCCTTGTAGGGGGCCCTTAGGAGGGGGCCCTTAGGAGGGGGCCCTTCTAGGGGGCCCTTCTAGGGGGCCCTTCTAGGGGGCCCTTCTAGGGGGCCCTTCTAGGGGGCCCTTCTAAGGGGCCCTTAGGTGGGGGCCCTTGTAGGGGGCCCCTTAAATACCCGTTGGGGGTTCTTTAGGGGGCCCCCGATATGGGTTCAGGGGGCCCCTTATAGAATGTTGGGGGCCCTTTGAAGGCCCCTAGGGCCGCCGATATCACCGCGTAGGGGGGCCCTTAGGGGGCCCCTAGGGGGCCCCTCCTGTGGCTGCGGGAAGAGAGGGGGCCCCTAAAGACTTAAACCCTAAACCCTAAACCCTAAACCCTAAACAGAAGAAGGTCGGGGGAGAGCAGCAGCAGAGCAGCGAAGGACCTCAGAGGTTGATGCTGCGGGGTAGAACCGTTCTCTAGGGCCTGCTGCTGCTGCTGCTGCTGCTGCTGCTGCTGCTGTTGCTGCTGCTGCTGTACTGTTGAGAAACTTCAGAATCTCGATGACTGCTGGTGCTTCTGTTGTTGCTGCTGCTGCTGTTGCTGCTGCTGCTGCTGTTGCTGCTGCTGCTGCTGCTGCGTCGATGCGGACGGTCTCGATGTCGGCTGCGGTTGTTGTATGTTGTTTGTTTATTATTTATGAATAATAATATATAAAGAATGTTTATTTTATTGTATTTTGAGGTGTATATACACCTCAAATAGTTTATATTATATGATGTTGTTAGATTTATTTAGTTTTGCTTCTCCTTTACGGGCTCGATGAGGGCCGCTGTCGTCTGCGGTGTATGTTGTGTTTGTTTTGTTGTATTTGTTTGTTTCTTGATAGAATAATAATTTAATATATTATCTCCAACAATTAAAACGATTATTTACATTCATATAAACCCATTTAAGGCATATACAGCAGCAGCAGCAGCAGCAGCTGCTGCTGCTGCTGCTGCTGCTGCTGGTGTTGCAGCTGCTGCAGCAGCAGCAGCAGCATCGCGCAGCGATAGAACCTGCAGCAGCAGCACGAGATCATGGCGTATTTGTTTTTTATATATAAAATAGAAGAAATAAATAATTTATTTAATTAATTTATATAAAATATACAATTATTGTTTTTAATTTCGCCTCAAACACACATTCTCTCGCTCTCGAAGAGGAGCCCGAGATCAGGAGGCTAGCGGTGTACGTACACCTGAAAGTATAATAATATCGAGCAAATATCTTCTGTCTCTTCTTCTGTCTCCTTCTCTATCTATCTCTTTTTTATTTTCTGATAGGATAGATAATGAAGGAGGAGACAGAGACAGAGATATAGAGACAGAGACAGAAGAAGAGAGACACACAAACACAAAGACCTGTATCTGTACATACACCGTAGAGAAACATACAAATATTCTATGTCGATACAGCAACAGACACAGCAGCAGGAGCAGCAGCAGGAGCAGCAGCAGTAGCAGCAGCAGCAGCACGAGCAGTAGCATGAGCAGCAGCAGTAGCAGTGCAGCAGCAGCAGCAATAACAGCAGCAGCAGCACCAGCCGCAGCACTAGCAGCAGGAGCACTAGCACTAGCAGCACCAGCCCTACCACCATCAGCAGCAGCAGCAGCAGCACTAGCAGCAGCAGCAGCAGCAGCAGCAGCAGGCTTCGTGTTTGTCTGTGTCCCCTCAAATCAGCAAAGGAGACAGCAGCAGCAGCAGAAAGATTTAGTTTTCGTTTGTATGTTGCTTCTAGCTGTTATACATCCTACGGGGTGTACGTACACCTCAGCTAGCCAAAGGAAGGAGACAGTAGATTAATTAGTAGGAAGGAGACAGCAAATTATTGTAGCCCGTAGATCTTAATATAATAAAAAATATATTTGTATCTATGCATATTATACATATAATTATTAACAAATAGTAGTAATAAATAAATATATTATATATATATATATATATATATATATATATATATATATATACATATATATATATATATATATATATATATATATATATATATATATATATATATATATATATATATATATATATATATATATATATATATACTTAAAAATAAGTATATAATAAAAAAAAGGAGAAACTGTAAAAATTAGAGATATGTCTGCTGCACGATGGGGGGCCCCTGCCTATACACCCGAAGGCCTAGCTAGGGGGGCCCCTCTGCTGCAGGGAGACAACCTAGCAGCAGCAGCAGCAGCAACTGTATCCTTTTGTTTTAATTGTATATATAAATATTTATTTATTTATAAATATAATATATTTGCTGCTTCTCGAGGAGACAAACAACAAGGAGACACCTCAGGTGTACGTACACCTACTTCACCCTTAGTTTGCTGCTGCTGCTAGCTTGCTGCTGCTGCGGCAGGTTTGTTGCTGCTGCTAGCTTGCTGCTGCTGCTGCTTCTAGTTTGCTGCTGCTGCTAGTTTGCTGCTGCTGCTAGTTTGCTGCTGCTGCTGCTAGTTTGCTGCTGCTGCTGCTAGTTTGCTGCTGCTGCTGCTAGTTTGCTGCTGCTGCTAGTTTGCTGCTGCTGCTAGTTGGCGGCTGCTGCTAGTTTGCTGCTGCTGCTGCTGCTAGTTTGCTGCTGCTGCTAGTTTGCTGCTGCTGCTGCTGCTAGTTTGCTGCTGCTGCTAGTTTGCTGCTGCTGCTGCTGCTAGTTTGCTGCTGCTGCTGCTGCTAGTTTGCTGCTGCTGCTGCTAGTTTGTTGCTGCTGCTGCTAGTTTGTTGTTGCTGCTGCTAGTTTGCTGCTGCTGCTGCTAGTTTGCTGCTGCTGCTAGTTTGCTGCTGCTGCTGCTAGTTTGCTGCTGCTGCTGCTAGTTTGCTGCTGCTGCTGCTAGCTCGCTGCTGCTGCAAACTAGCAGGAAGAGCCCGAATAGCAGCAGTGACATCAGCAGCAGCAGCAGCAACAGCAGCACCGTGGACTGCAGCAGCAGCAGCAGCAGCAGCAACAGCAGCAGCACCAATTCATACAGCTGATTCTGCTGCTCCTGCAGCAGGTTGTAAGGGACAGATCTGGGGTGTATGTCTCCTTTCAAAGCAGCAGCAAACAGCTGCAGCTCTCTGCTGTCTCCTCAAGGCCTCCCTGCTTTATCCTATAGATGCATGCAAACCCTAAAGGCCCCCGAGGGTTTAGGGTTTAGGGTTTAGGGTTTAGGGTTTAGGGTTGTTTGTAAACCCCGCAAACGTTTAGGGTTTAGGGTTTACGAGAGGCAAGCATTCAGGGTTTAGGGTTTCATACAAACCCCACACATTTAGGGTTTAGGGTTTTTGTAAGGGTCTACAGGTTTGAAGGGGCCCCTTGGGGGCCCCCTGAAGGCCCCTGGGGGGCCCCCCTGAAGGCCCCTGGGGGGCCCCCTGAAGGCCCCTGGGGGGCCCCCTGAAGGCCCCTGGGGGCCCCCTGAAGGCCCCTTGGGGGCCCCCCTGAAGGTCCCTTGGGGGCCCCCCTGAAGGCCAATGGGGGGCCCCCTGAAGGCCCCTTGGGGGCCCCCCTGAAGGCCCCTGGGGGGCCCCCCTGAAGGCCCCT
>OY986951.1:2056646-2061646 GCA_963920595.1 Eimeria praecox
GCTGCGGGGGCCCCACACCTTCTCGTTGGCCTGGTGTTGGGGGGGCCCCCGAAGGAGTGAATCGTAGCCTCTGCAGCAGCAGCCGCTGCTCTTGCTGCTGCTGCTGCTGCTGCTGCTGCTGCTGCTGCTGGGGCCCTTCGATACGTCTACGCCTCGCCAAGGGCCCGTCTCCCCTAGGAGGGGCCCTCTTCAGGATAGCTGGCTGGAGGGGCCCCCTCTCCCTAGGGGGCCCCTCTCCCTTCCCAGACACAAGTGCTCCTCCCCCGCTACTGCTACTGCTGCTGCTGCTGCTGCTGCTGCTTCTGCTGCTGCTGGCTGCTGCTGCTGCTGCTGTTGCTGCTGCTGCTGCTGCTGCAGCAGCAGCAGGATCTACTAGCAGCTGAGCCCCAACAAACTCAACATCTCCAAGCACATCGGCAAGTGCAGCAGCAACCAGAGACAGAGGCATAAACTTTAAGGGTCCTTCATGGGGGCCCCTCGGGGGGGCCCCCCGCTCTTGGGGGGCCCCCCCTGAGGGCCCCACACCTGGGGGCCCCACACCTGGGGGCCCCCTTGTGTGTGTTAATCTAAGAAAGGGGGCCCCCAAGCTGCTGTCTTGCTCACGATTGAAGGGGGGCCCAAGGAACTGCAAAGCCTGCAGGGGCCCCTGGGGCCCCTGGGGCCCCTGGGGGCCCCCCTTTGTAGAAGGAGAGAGAGGAGAGGGGGCCCCCTGAGGAGGGTATAGAGGAGAGGATGATGAGAGGCAGGCCCAGGGTACCTCGTATGTCAACTGGGGGGGGGGCCCAACCTCTCCTTGGGGGCCCCCCGAAGGGGGCCCCCGGGGTCCCTCAGGGGTAGAGGGGCCCCCATACATTGTTGGGGGGCCCCCTAACATCAAGAGGGGCCCCCCAATTAGGGGAAATGAAAGAAAGCTATGGTAAGGTTGAATCTAAGGGGGGCCCCCCTTAAGGAGGAGGGCCCCTCGGGCGGGGGGGTGGGGGCCCCTGAGGAGACAGGTTTGTCTATAAATCTCTATTTAAATTGGAGAAGACAGCATAGAAAACATATTAATATAATAAAATAAAATAAAATAAAGAAAGAAAAACAAAGAGGGGGGCCCCCAAGAAGAGAAGGGGGGGGGGGGGGGCCCCCTCGAGGCGGAGAGGGTACGGCTGCTGCGCGCTTGATGTGAGGTGAAGATACACCTGAATTAATATTTATTGTTTTATTTTTCTATTTTTTAATTTAATTTAAATAAAATAATAATATAATAATTAATTATTTGTTTGTCTTCTCGGGTGTATGTACACCTCAAAAAAAGTCAATAAAATTTTTTAAAAAATTTCGATTGATAGATGGGAGAGGCCTCTGATGATGCTGTCTTGTGTTGTCTTTGATATTTATTTATTTATTTATTTATTTATTTATTTATTTATTTGTTTGTTTATTTATTTATTTATTTATTTATTTATTTATTTATTTTTATTTGCTTAATTTATTTATTTATTTATTTATTTATTTATTTATCTGTCTATCTATTGATTATTTATTTATTTATTTATTTATTTATCTATTTATTTATTTATTTATTTATTTATGTATTTATGTTTATTTATTTATTTATTTATTTATTTATTTATTTATATATTTGTATTAGTTAGTTAGTTTTATTTTATTTGTTTATTATTATTTTTTATTTGTTAATTACTTTAATTTAATTATTTACTCTGTTTGCTTCTCCTTCTTTTATTTTCTTTTGTTTGTTTTAAATTTATTTGTTGGATTTGTTTGTCTTTTTTATTTTTATTATTTTATTTTATTTTAATATTTTATTTTATTTTAATATTTTATTTTATTTATTATTTTATTGTATTTATTATTTTATTTTATTTTATATTTTATCTTCCTCTTTTATTTATTATTTTGTCTACTATTCTATTTTGTTTATTATTTTATTTTATCTATTATTTTATTTTATTTATTATTTTATTTTATTAATTATTCTAATTTGTAAATTATTTTATTTTATTATTTATTATACATAATAAATAATTGCTGAAATAAAATAATTTATAAAATATAATAATTAATAAAATAAAATAATTAGTAAAATAAAATATTAAATAAAATAAAATAAACAAAATAAAATAAAATAAAATAAAAATAAAATAAAATATTAGATAAAATAAAATATTAGATAAAATAAAATAATAGATAAAAATATATCACTTTATTTCTTTTCTATTTTTTCTGTCCTTCTCTCTTCTGTCTCTTTATATTTTTGTTTGTCTCCGTTTGTTTTTATCTGTCTCTTTATGTTGTTGTCTGTCTCTCTATGCTGCTGTCTGTCTCCTTTGTTTGTTTTCTATCTCTTTATATTCTTATCTGTCTCCTTTTATGTTTCTATCTGTCTGTTTATATATTTATCTGTCTCTTTATATATTTGTATCTGTCTCCTTCTCTTGTTATCTGTCTCTTTATATATGTTTATATGTCTCCTTCTATATTTTTATATATTTATTTGTCTCTTCTTATATTTCTGTTTGTCTCTGTTTATATGTTTATCTGTCTCCTCTTATGTTTATCTGTCTCCTTTTATGTTTTTATTTATCTCCTTTTATATTTGTATATGTCTCCTTTTATATTTATCTGTCTCTTTTATTTTTTTCTGTCTCCTTTTATGTTATGCCTTACAGTAATTGTCTGTCTCCTTTATCTGGTGTCTGTCTCCTTTTGTTATTTACAATATATATATATATATATATATATATATATATGTATATATATATATATATATATATATATATATATATATATACATATATATATTAAATACTACGAGACAGTAGACAGAAACACCAAACAAAGAGGAGACAGGAGACAGGGGAGAGGAGAGAGGAGACAGTTAGTCTCTATCATTCCTCTGTGCATACACCGTAGATACTTTGGGGCTTTTTCTTTGCATGCAAATTAATATGTCTTCACGTATTTATTTATTTATTTATTTATCTATTTATCTATTTATTTAATTTCTTTAATTAATTTATTTATTTATTTAATTTATTTATTTATTTATTTATTTATTTATTTATTTATTTATTTATTTATTTACTTAAGAGAGGTAATTAGACAAGAGCTAACAACAACAATAAAATAAACAAAGAAAGAGACAAATAAAACAAAAATATATTTTCTCGCCCTCAGTTTTGTAAACCTCAAACAAAGACAGAAAAACTACAGACCCTGCAGCAGCAGCAGCAGCAGCTGCTGCTGCTGCTGCTGCTGCTGTGGGGACAACGCTACTTTCTGCTGCTCCTCAGAATGAGTTGTTGCTGTTGTTGCTGTTGCTGTTGCTGCTGCTGCTGCTGCTGGTAGACTAAACGCATGCAGCGCTCGCTGTCTCCTGGAGCAGCAGCAGCAGGAGCAGCAGCAGGAGCAGCAGCAGCAGCAGAAGCAGCAGCAGCAGCAAACCCCTCAAACAGGAGACAGGAAGGAGACAGAAAAAAAGGAGACAGGCGTAGCGGCGTGTCTCTTCCTATAAGTAATTTGTAGACTACTAAGCTGCCTATACACCGCAGAGGTGTTAAAGAAGAAGAAGGAGACAGAGACTGTCTTTATTAGAGACAAAAACAAAAAAATAAACAGAAAGGAGACAGAAAGGAGACAGAAAGAAGACAGAAAGGAGACAGTATATAAATAAACAAACACAGAAAAACAGACGAAAGGATAGATAAACTTACTATTATTATAATTATATTATATTATATTATATTATTATTATTATTATTATATTATATTCGTTATAATGATAGAGAACAAACAAACAGAGACAGATTCAGCATTTCCTATGAGACATGTGTATTTGTCTGTCTCTCTCTCTCTCTCTCTCTCTCTCTCTCTCTCTCTCTCTCTCTCTCTCTCTCTCTCTCTCTCTGTCTATCTCCTTTTGTCTTTCTTTGTTTCTTTCTTGTTTGTTTTTATTTATGTTTGTTTTTTTTCTGTCTCCTTTTGTTTTTATTTGTCTCCTTCTGTCTCTACTTGTCTCTGCTTGTCTCCTTCTAATCCCGCTCTCTCTCCCTTCTGTCTCCTTTCTCTCTCCTCTTCGTTTCTGTCTCCTTTCTGTCTCCTTTCTGTCTCTCTCTGTCTCCTCTCTGTCTCCTCTCTGTCTCCTTTCTGTCTCTCTCTGTCTCCTTTCTGTCTCCTTTCTGTCTCCTTTCTCTCCCTCTGTTTGTCTCCTTTCTCTCTGTCTCCTTTCTGTCTCCTTTCAATCTCCTTTCTGTCTTTCTTTGTCTCCTTTCTGTCTCCTTTCTCTCTGTCTCCTTTCTGTCTCTTTTCTGTATCCCTTCTGTCTCTCTCCTTTCTCTCTGTCTCCCTTCTGTCTGTCTCTCTCTCTCTCTCTCTCTCTCTCTGTCTCCTTTCTCTCTGTCTCCTCTCTGTCTCCTCTCTGTCTCCTTTCTTTCTGCCTCCTTTCTTTCTGTCTCCTTTCTGTCTGTCTCCTTTCTCTCTGTCTCCTTTCTCTCTCTCTCTCTCTCTCTCTCTGTCTCCTTTCTCTCTGTCTCCTCCTTCTCTCCTTTTTTTCTGTCTCCTTAGTGTGTGTGTGTGTCTTTACGGCATATCTCTCAGTTGATAGAGAAGAACTTTCCCTGCTGCGTTGCCAACGGCAAAGAGGCCCCTCTTATCACTGCAGCAAAACCCTAAACCCTAAACCCTAAACCCTAAACCCTAAACCCTAAACCCTAGAGAGGGACAACTTGTCTAACAGTGAGTAGTTTGGAGACTGACAAATGATGAAGACAGAGAAAAGGAGACAGAAAGAGACAAACACGAAAAAGAAACAGAGACAGAGACAAAGAGAGAGACAGAGAGACAGAGAGACAGAGACAGAGAGGGAGAGAGAGAGAGAGAGAGAGAGACATAGGCAAAGACAGACAGAGACAGAGAGAGACAGAGACAGAGAGACAGAGACAGAGAGACAGAGATAGAGAGAGACAGAGACAGAGACAGAGAGAGACAGAGAGAGA
>OY986951.1:2074146-2084146 GCA_963920595.1 Eimeria praecox
TTGTTGCTGCTGCTGCTACTGCTGTTGCTGCTGCTGCTCTCTCCAGCTAATGCTTTTTGTATCGCCGAAGACAACAGAAACAAAATCTAAAAAACACCTCAGACGGCTTCATACAGACCAAAGAACAGCAGCAGCAACTCTGCCTATAATCGTACCTCCATCCAGTCTGCACAGCATAGAAGAGCTGCGAGAAGACAGATTATATATATATATATATATATATATATATATATATATATATAATTGCTGATCTTAAAGAAAGCCAAGGATTGTCTACTTACGCCAAGGATCATCTTGAACGCATTCCATGTTGTTTTCATCGATCTCAAGAGACACCGCAAATTCCTGATAATATATATATCGAGAACATTCATGAGAAGAAGAGAAAAACATGAAATGCGCAAAGATAGAATACTGCAAGCTGATGCGGTGAGTCTTTTCCTCTTTTTGTTTTTGTTTGTATTTCTGTCGGCGGGCATATCTTGTGAACCCTGATGAGATACAATATGATATAGGATATAATATATTAAACGTATTTTAATAAATATTACAGCTTTCGTACAATATATCGATGTAAGAAGATACTACAGGACACTGTACGGGCCTTCCATTCGCCTGCAGATCAACCAACATGATATGAAGATTGCATCCGAAAAAGTGGAAAGAGAGAAACAATTACAGAAAGATAACGAATGCGGCAGGCTTCAATATCTAAATGAGAAGAAGATAAAAAGAATAGAGAACAATCAACAATATGCAGCATACAAACCCGTATTCCTCTTTCTTATGACGCCTTCAACTCTTGTAGTTCTCCCAAATGATGTACAGTCTGTCTGTATTCATTTGAAATAAAAAACAATATATATATATATATACATATCTATATCTATATCTATATCTATATCTATATCTATATCTATATCTATATCTATATCTATATCTATATCTATATCTATATCTATATCTATATCTATATCTATATCTATATCTATATCTATATCTATATCTATATCTATATCTATATCTATATCTATATATATCTATATCTATATCTATATCTATATCTATATCTATATATATATATATGTATATATATATATATATATTGTATTGTTTATATATAAATATATGAATTTCTTACAAATTGACGGGCGGTTTCTCGTCCCTGAAAAGTTTTATATATGTTGTTGCATGCAAATAACAACAAACATGATAAAACAAACTTACAAATATTTGTTGAATTCTTTCTCTTATACTCCCTTGACCAGGAAGCTCCAAATGTAGACTTGTATCTGTTGTCAGAGAAATGCTGAGGAGGGGGGGGGGGGGGAAGGGGGGAAATAAAACAAATGTTTGAAAGAGTTTGATGGCTTGGTGTTTGTTGTTTTGTTCTTTATCAGCCTCACTCAATATCATATTGTGCCCTGTACAATAATAAAAAAGATAAATGATGGATGGAATGGGGCTGCATGCAATGGAATGGATGTTGTGTGTATATATTTCTTACATGGCTATACCAATTGTGAATTGTTGAATTGATTGTGTTTCTCGTCGTACATTCATCGCC
Source organism: Eimeria praecox (assembly GCA_963920595.1). NCBI lineage: Eukaryota > Apicomplexa > Conoidasida > Eucoccidiorida > Eimeriidae > Eimeria > Eimeria praecox. The sequence goes on from OY986951.1 coordinate 2,075,714, forward strand.
GTTCTCCTCACAGGACAATCTTTGAAGAAGTCCTTTAACTGTATACACGTTCCACAGGAATTCCTTGGGTTGCATGCAAATAGAATACAAGGATGTGGCAGAGAGAGAGAGAATGTTTGAGTGTTTCCTGCTTTGCGAGAGACTATATGGAGATCAGAAATGTTGGCAAGAAGGGATATATTCTCGGAGCTGCATAAGAAAGTTTCATTACATGAGAGAAATATAAAATAAATATTAATACATATCAAAATAAAGAAACTGAGAGTACCTGTTGTCTATTAGAGTTGAATGGCTGCCGGCTTGTGCCAACCACGAAGATTGTAACTCCGTCATTTCTGCCTCATCTAAGCCCTTCCTACATTGGCGATGAAGATGAAATAAAATGAAGAAGAAAGCTTCTTCAATTTCTTTTACGATTGGTGTGAAGCCTACCCATTGTCACTGACACTCAATTCAAAATCCCGAAAGTTAAGGTAAATATCAACTCGGGAGCTGGCAGAAGCAAGAGCTGCTTCCACAAGTCTAGCAGCAGCGCGACGGAAACTTGGATACAAATATTGAGAACGTAAGCTGTAGCCAGTGTTTCCATGCAATTTCTGAATGCTCTGCATTGTTGAACGAATGAGTACTTGTGCGTGAACAGCAGCCTGTCTGTGTCAACTGTACAAATACGGTAGTATCTAAACTAAACGTAGAAGTACTGAAAACAGGAAGAATAATTGATTTCACGAGTTCGAACTAAGAAGAAAATGCAAACAGCGCCTCCGAATGCCGAACAGGCACCAGCAGTGAGCTGCCTATACACTCCAGATGGAAGATTTGGTGACAAAAAAACAAAACGTCCTTCAAATAGAAGGTTGGTCCCTATGAACTCAACCGGTGGATAGGAACAAATTGCCTTTCGATCTTCAGATATTTATACAAGTTGTATTCTCACTTCATATTATTGTTACCTCATGATCATGTGCAATGAAACCCGAAACCCGGCCGTCGCCGGGAGCGGAAAGCTGATGGAAAGCTGACCTTCCGACCGTTATGGCTGGAGTATAACCCCCTCTTGACGTTGGTTTTCTTCTCTAGATTCTAATTCCCTCTCCTTGGATAGAAGAGAACGAAGATACTTTAGTTTCTCGGCCACTTCTTCTTGAGGTGCGTTCATCTGAAACGAGACGATATGCACTCTCTCACACTGCGAGTTTTCTTGTCGAATCTGCAGCAGAAAGTGACCCTGGACATTCTTCATCTTCTCTACAGCCGACATGGAAGGAAACAGCGACGTGTGGCGAACTTTCTGTATAATTTCATCCCCCAGATCTCCCCGCGTCACAGCGGAGAATACACGTGATCCATCTGTAACCAGCAACTCCCACTCAGCTCCTCGTTCTAAGCGTTTCCTTGCATTAATAACAGCTCCAAATACCCAGAAAGGGGCCCTCTCTTTGTCAGCTGGCTCACTCCCTCCCTGGCTCTGCACTGCAACAGGGGGCCTCTTAATGTCTGAAGCCTGTAAGGCAATATGCGGTTCTTGTGGGGCTGATGAAGAAGAGTCATTCTGAGGTGTAGAGACACCCGGGCTGCTATCGCCTGGAGCAATCGGGCGCGGGAGAGGTTCAATGAGAGGCTCCTCTCCCAGCGCTGCTGCTGCAGGGCTATCCCTATAAACAACCTGCTGCACCGTCTGTACAGGAGCTGAATCCCACTGAAGGGAGCCCGGAGGGGGCACATGGCGCTCGAATTGAATATCAGTTCTGGCGTGAGGTTGTGACTCCTGAGGAGACGACTTCGGGGGCCCCTGAGGGGGCCCCTGAGGGGGCCCCTGCAGAGTTTGGTGTTGGTGGACCCAAGAGGCCCCCTGCTGATGACCCGAGAAGGGGCCCTGCTGGTTTATCGGTGGGGGGCCCTGGGCCTTCCACGAAGGAGGGGCTGCCTGCTGTGGCGGCGGGTCTTGTCCGAAGGCATCTGCAATATCATCTAAGTCAAGAAGAAGAGAAGAATCATCTTGATCAACAGTGTTTGAAGAGCTGAGGGGCCCCTGAGCAGCTGCCGATGAGGGGGGCCCCTGCCAGGTGTGATGTGTATCTCCAGGCCAAGTACGAGGCGGGCCCCCCCCCACAGCTCCCCCAGAAGTCGCTATCGGCCCTGGGGGCCCCTGTCCAGTGTTGAAGGGCCTCTGACACGGGAGTGGGGCCCCCCCCATCCATGTGGATGGGGGCCCCTGCCCACGGCCTTGGGGCCCCCCGTGTCCAATGCTGGGAGTACCCTGCACCGGCGTGGCGAGTTGCTGCTGGGGTTGCTGAGGGGCCCCTGAAGCAACTGCTGCTGCAGCTGGTGTTTGAGGTGCGGGGGCCCCCAATGCCCCGAAAGCAGCGCCATTGGGGTTGAAGGTACGGGAAGCTGCTGCAGCAACTCCTTGGGCAGACAGCGTTGGAGTCGGGATCTGCTGCTGCTGCTGCTGTTGCTGTTGCTGCTGTTGTTGCTGTTGTTGCTGTTGTTGCTGCTGCAGCAGCAGCGCCTGAGATGCAAGCAAACACATAGGGTATATGAGGATGGTTATATGGATTCTGAGGTGTATATGCAGCTGTATGTGCTGTGTGTATCTATACACAGGAAAGGTAGAGAAGATAGTCTTACTACTGTTTTACTGTCCTCAGCATCGTCGCTTTCTTTAGGTATAAGGATTCCCCCCCATAGAATTTGTATATTCTGAGGTTGAAGGAGGAGGAGGCCCCTTCGTATTTCTGGGTGTCCATACACCAGAAGCTTAGCCCCAAGTCCTAAGGTATTTTCTTTTAGTACATGAATTCTTTTATATTCTATTGCTGGCAACACCACATGGCCGTCAGTTAAAGCAAGCTTAAGACAACGATATTTACCTTGGTGTATATGATTACGGGTTTTGTGGGGCTCGTTAATATTTATAGCTGTTAACACCTGCAGTACGTACACCCCAATTAATCTCTGTCGATGCCAAGAACACACAGAAACTGGAAGTTGAGGCTCTCCAGATTCCCTCAAATCTGAACGTAAGAAAGATGATGTAATTGCCTCTTTAGCTCCATCTTCAGAACACCATTCGGGGGCCCCTGGGGGCCCCTGGCTGCTCCTTTCCTCTAGCCAACGACACACCCACGATGTGCTCACAGGAAGACCTACAGAACGCAGGGAGGCCCCCACCGCATCACCGTTTACTGTTCTTGACATCCCCAGGTGTATGTACACCCCACATACCTCAGCAGCGGATTATATAACCCCCGCATACCCCCAAAACAAACCCCAACATCATCGTAGAAAACAGAGAAGGGGGGGGGGGCCATCGACCTCCGCCGATTCGGCTTAGATACATTTACAAGAAACAGAAGAGAAAAGAAGAGTCAAAGAAAACAAAAATAAAGATATAATTAATGGCACAGACAAACAAATAAACACAAAACAAGACAATACATACAACAACAAACAAGAAACCCGGCAGCCACCCACCCGAGTTCTCTAAACCTTATACACCCCTAAACCCTAAATCCTTAACCCTAAACCCTAAACCCTAAACCCTTTGCTACGAATAAAAGAAGAAACCTAAAAACATAATGTTAACATCCTTTCATGGGCTTCTGCAGCAGCAGCTGCAGCAGCAGCAGCAGCAGGGGGGCCCCACCAGCTACATCCGGTTGGACCGTAGTGATGGGGCCCCCCAGGAAGGGGGGAGGGGGGCCCCTGTTGCTTCTTTGGTTTCAGGGGGAAGAAGAAGAAATATATTCAAATTATTTTTAATATTAAATTAATTAATCTTGTAGTTATACAGGGTGAAGATATACCCTCTTAGATTCGTCCATAGTTATCGCCATCTAAGGGGGCCCCGGGGCCAGAGAGCTGCCGACCCCATGTCCTAAACCCTAAACCCTAAACCCTAAACCCTAAACCCTAAACCCTAAACCCCAAGGGATAGCCGACAGGGGAAGGGGGGAAATGGCGCCCCGAAACTGCGTGCCGGTCTTTTGTCACTTGGACCTGGTGCGCCTTCTTCTTCTTCAAATCCTAAACCCTAAACCCTAAACCCTAAACCCTAAACCCTAAACCCTAAACCCTAAACCCTAAACCCTAGACGCCTTTCGACTAACCTTCCTGCAGGTAGCTGTCTCTCTGTCGAACTATCCAGTCGGCTAGCCACCTAGCTAGCTAGCTAGCTAGCTAGCTAGCTAGCTAGCTGCTAGTTAGCTGTAGGTGGTGTTGAGGGGTCTGCTGTTTGCGTTTTCAGGACTGCTTCTACTGCCAGGTTGAACATAGACGCCTGGGGATCCCCCGCCATGAGCCCCTCGCTGTGAGGCAGGTGAGGCTACAAACCCTAAACCCTAAACCCTTAACCCTAAACCCTAAACCCTATACCCTAAACCCTAAAAACTAGACCCTAAACCCTAAACCCTAGTGGCGGTTTTCTGTTTGCTTTCGTCTATATTACTTCAGGGAGGCAAACACCCTCCCTTTATCCCTGTTGCTCTTTCAAAGAATCTGCTGCTGCCGTTGCTGCTGCTGCTGCTGTTGCTGCTGCTGCTGTTGTTGTTGTTGCTGCTGCTGCTGCTTTCTTGTTGTGCCTCCTGCTGTTGCTGCTGCTGCTGCTGCTGGTGCTGCTGCTGCTGCTGCTGGTGGTGGTCTTGCTACAGTGGGACAGCGTCATAGCGGTAAACTACCCAGCACGGGCGATGGGGGTTAAGAGGGGACAGAGAGTGGAGACAGTAAAAGCTCTCTGTCCCTCTATTAAACTAGTTCATGTAGAGACACTCAACTCAAGAGACAAAGGAGACAAAGGCCAGGTCAGAGACCCCACATACTCGCAACGGGTAGGGTATACGGTTTAGGGTTTACGATTGAGAGCGCTTAAGACCTTCCTTCAAGGGTTTAGAAGGCCTAGGGTTTAGGGTTTAGGGTTTAGGGTTTAGGGTTTAGGGTTTAGGGGTCGATAGCGGTTTTGGAAGCCTCACGCACTCCTCTTACCAAGAGCAGGCGCAGCAGATCCCTTGAAAAGCTAGGGTTTAGCGATGGGGGATAGGGGAGAAGAACAGGGCTTAGGGGGTTTAGGGTTTAGGGCTTAGGGTTTAGGGTTTAGGGTTTAGGGTTTAGGGTTTGTACTGCGGGGGCTTTGCAGCCCGACTGGAAGACAGACAAAGTGACGCTGCAGCGATACCGAGACGCCTCCGCTGAGGTGAGGGTTTGTGGTTTGTGGTTTAGGGTTTAGGGTTTAGGGTTTAGGGTTTAGGGTTTAGGGTTTAGGGTTTGTTTCTCAGGTTTTGTCTCTGTTATTAGATTACTGTCAGCTAGTAGAGAAGGCTTCAGTAGATGAGGTGTATGCTGACCTCACCCCTCACGCTGCTGCTCTTGTCCTCTCCCTCATAAACGAGGGGCCCCCCTCAGACGCAGAGGATGGGGGGCCCCCCCAACGTACTACTAGCCCTCTTCCAGGGGGCCCCACAGGCTCCTCTGCTTGTGTCAAGGGGCCCCCAGAGGGTATGCCCGGTGTTGTGAATCATAAAGAGAAGGGGGCCCCTACGGGGGGCCCTCAGGGGCCCCCTGAGGGGCCCCCTGAGGGAGCTCCTGAGGGGGCCCCTGTAGGGCCCCCTGGAGGCCCCCCTGAAAGGGTTTCTGTGGCCGCCTACCCCGAGGGGGCCCCTGGGGGGCCCCCCCAGGAGCCCCTTAACTTTGCCCCTGGGGGGCCCCCTGAGGAGGCCCCTAAGGAAGAAGCCTCTGGGGGGGGGCCCCCCTCTTTAGAGGCTTCTTCAGGTACCCAGAAGGAGCAAGAGGGGGCCCCAGAGGCCCCCGTAGCCCCAGGGGCCCCCCTAACCCCAGGGGCCCCCGTAGCCCCAGGGGCCCCTGTAGCCCCAGGGGCCCCCGTAACCCCAGGGGCCCCCGTATCCCCAGGGGCCCCAGGGGTCCCCAGTGTGTCTGCAGATTTACCTCAGAGTCGTAGGCCCTCTGGTGAGGGGGGCCCCCCATACGAGCCTGAGGTTGTTTGTGTCTCCCCTGATTCTAACACTGCAGCAGCACGGGGCCCCTCTACCCCCTCTTCTTTGAAGGATATCGAACAAGGAGACCGACAGGAGGGCCCCCCCGGGGGCCCCCCTGCTGCTGCTGCCTCTTCCTATCCTGAAGGGCCCCCCGGGGGGCCCTCGCCTCCTTGTGGGGCCCCCCAGGGCCTCCCCAACGGTTCTCACAACCAGTACCCCTCAGACGGCTCTTTTTTGTTTGACTTCGGCAACAGCCCGCGTGATGGGGGCCCCCAGGGGGGCCCTCGTGGGGGCCCCCAGGGGGGCCCCTCCTCTCCCAGCGTTAGAAAGGGGGGCCCCTCCTCATCTTATTGTTTGTTCCCTGCTTTAAGAGACACATCGTTGCTTCCTCCTCTCGAAGAGCAGCAGAGGCTTCTTCCGTTGCTGCGGCGAAGGCTACTGAGGCGGTTTGGTCTTGGGGACCCTCAAATCCTACATCGTGTTGCTGCTGCAGCGCGAAGGAGACCCCACAACATTGTACCTACACCCACGAACCACCACCACCAGCAGCAGCAGCAGCAACAGCAACAGCAGCAACAGCAGCAACAGCAACAGCAGCAGCAACAGCAGCAGCAGCAACAGCAGCAGCAGCAGCAGCAAACACAAACAGCTGCAGTTGCATGCGATAATACGCAGACAAAATCTGCTGATGCTGAACGATCTTCCTTTGGGGGCCCCTCAGGGGAGGGGCCCCCAAGCTCAGCTGCAAGAGCAGACACAGTGGGGGCCCCCCTTAATACATCTTGTCCCCCTCAAAGTCCCTCTATGGGGGCCCCTGGGGGGCCCCCTGGGGGGCCCCCTGTGGGGGCCCCTGGGGAACCTGTTGGTGGTACCCCTGGGGAGGAAGGTGGGGGGCCCCCTATGGGGGCCCCCCCCTTGGGGGCCCCCATAGGGGGCTCCCCTAGGCCTTCAAATGTGTTGGATGTGGGGTGTACGTACACCGAAGTGTTGAGAGAAGATGAGTGGACGGCAGAGAGTTTGTGGTTGGTTTGTGGTTCTGTCTTTGTTTTTTTTTTAAGGAGAGAAATTCATAAGAAGTTAAATTTTACGATGAGTGGGGGGATAGCACATAATAAGGTAGGGTTGAGGTGTATAGGGAGACACCCAAAGATAGAGGAGATAGGAGATATGTGCTTGTTCTTAGAGGGAGAGGCCCCTTAATTTCTTCTGTCTCCTTCTCTCTCCTTCTGTCTCCTTCTGTCTCCTTCTGTCTTCTTCTGTCTTCTTCTGTCTCCTTCTGTCTCCTTCTGTCTCCTTCTGTCTGATGCTGCCTCCCGCTGTCTTTGTTTGTTTCGAAGATAGCATTAACTAACTAATTAATTAATTAATTAATTAATTAATTATTAAATTTATTTATTTATTTATTTATTTATATTTGTTAGTTAGTATTTGTGTTTCTTGTATTGTTTGTATCGAAGATAGTCGTAATTAAATAATTAAATAATTAATTAATTAATTAATTAAATAATTAAATAAATAATTAAATAATTAAATAATTAAATAATTAAATAAATAAGTAGTTAACTAATTAAATAATTAAGGAATTAACTAATCATATATATATATATATATATATATATATATATACAATGTGTGTGTGTCTGTTGTATAGTTTGTATCGAAGGTAGCCGCAATTAACAAACTAATTAACTAACTAACTACTTAATTAATAAAATTAAAATATATATATATATATATATGTATATATATACAATGTGTGTGTGTCTGTTGTATAGTTTGTATCGAAGGTAGCCTCGAGTCATTTCAAACCTAACATGCAAGTAATCGTCCCCAAGTGTTTAGTATTATCTTTTTTATCTGGGTTTATATTAAATTGTTTGCCTGGGCTGAGAGGGACGAGGGGACAGGCTGTCTCCTCTCTCTTCCCTAATATTAAATATGTCTATCAAATGCAGCAATGGTCTCTTTTATATTTACAACAGAAATTGGGAAATGAGGAGGGACGATTCGTATATAATCTTATTAGGTATGATAGGGTTTAGGGGCTAGGGTTTAGGGTTTAGGGGTTAGGGTTTAGGGTTTAGGGTTTGAGGTGTAGGGATCAGGGATAGAAACATATGTTGGCTTTAGGGTTTAGGGTTTAGGGTTTAGGGCTCCAGGCTCTACTTCTCCCTCATCGGCGTCTTCTTAACTCCCACCCTAGGCTTTAGGGTTTAGGGTTTAGGGTTTAGGGTTTAGGGTTTAGGGTTTAGGGTTTAGGGTTTAGGGTTTGTGTTTTAGGGGATGCCCAGAAGGTAGCGACAGCGTCAAAACAAACATAAGAGTAAAATCTATGCTAGCATTTAAATCCCTAGAGGCCCCGGGGGCCCCCCCTGGGGGCCCCCTCGTTTTTCGGTGGTTGTGTACACTTAGTAAGGAGTTGTCTGATAGAGCACAGGAAGAT
>OY986951.1:2089146-2101646 GCA_963920595.1 Eimeria praecox
AACAGCAGCAGCAACAGCAGCAGCAGCAGCAGCAGCAGCAGCAACAGGGAGCAGCAGAAACAGCCAGAATTCCCAAGGGCCCCTCTCCCTGTACCTGCTGCTAGCCCGAGGAGGCCTCGCGATCCTGAGTATGAGAGTTTTTTCTTATCTGCTGCTTCGATGAAGGGACAGCAGGGGTCTGCTGCTGTCAGTGGGGGGCCCCCTGCTGTGGGGGGGGGGCCCGGGGCCCCCGTGTCCACCTCGGGGGCCCCCATGGGGGCCCCCATGGGGGCCCCCGAGGTGACCCTCTCATCTAAGGGGGCCCCTGAAGAAGACCAAAACCAGGCAGGAGGGGCCCCTGGGGGGCCCCCTGTCTCTGTTTGTGAGAAGAGGGGCCCCCAGGACCCTCCCTCTGACGCTGCTGTCTCCCCTAATCGAGAGGGCCCCCTTGATGGGGGCCCCCTAGATACAGGGAGAGGCATCCTATGCTGCTTAGCTGGGGTGTATGGGCAGCAGGGAGAAGAGGAGACACCTAACAAGGGAGAAGCTGCAGCGTTTCTGTCTCATACTCCCTGTACCCCCAGTCGTAGTTCTACTAAATCTTTACTGAGAAGGGCCCCCGTCCCTCAGGATCCTGTAAGGAGGCCTAGGGTCTCTCTTCTTCCCCAGGAGGTAGGGGGCCCCCTCCAACGAGATAGCTATGCCCCTACTACTACTACACATCGTATGGGGGGGCCCCCCTCGTCAACACCCTTAGCAGGGCCCCCACATCTAGGAGAAGGAGGGCTTATACAAGAAAAGGAGACAGTACAACAGCTTCAAGATAACTCAAAAGATTTAGAGACACCGAGGGGGCCCCCCTCTGATGATGAGGCCAAAGGAGACAAAGAGGGCCCCCTCGTCGAGACAGGAGGGCCCCTGACAGCAGCAGCAAAGGCCGTACCTTGTGGAGGGGGCCCCCCTTCTAATGCTGCAGCAGAAGATACACCCCGTGATATGCAGGAGCTGTCTCCTCCTGTCTCTTCAGAGGAGACAGAGGAGACAGATAGAAACAATACGTTGGTTGGAGGGTGTGGGGCCCCCAACGAGGGGGGAAGGGCTCAGCTTCTTGAAGGGGGGCCCCCCCCCCTAACATCTGCCGCGAAGGGGGCCCCCAAGGCAGCCACTGAGGAGAAGGAAGAGACACGTGTGGAGGAGGGCCTACCCCAGGGGACAGAGGGGCCCCCAGAGACACCTGAACAGGGGGCCCCTAAGCCCTCAGAAACCCTTCCTAGGGGCCCCGGGGGCCCCCCGACTATCTCAACCCCCTTACCTGACTTCCCACTACATCTAACAGAAGAAGAAAACATCATTGAGGGACGCAGCAGGGGGCCCCCTCTTCAACGCAGCAAAGGAGCCCCGCTGCCTCTTATAGACAACAACAAGCAGCAGCAGCAGCAGCAACAGCAGCAACAGCAGCAGCAGCAGCAGCAGCAGCTCAGTTCAAGTTGGGGGGAAGCTTATGGGGCCTCAGGTCCTGCTGCTGCGGGGTACTGCAGCACAACAAGGGGGGGCCCCTGTGGGGCCCCCCTACCTTCGTCTTGTTCTCCTGTTCAGCGGCAGGTCGGATCTGATATGGCTGCTGCTGCTGCTGCTGCTGCTGCTGAGCAGCAGCAGCAGCAGCAGCAACAGTTTGCTGCAGAGGAGAGACACATTGTTTCAGAAGGGAGACAGTTTGAAGCTTCTTATGGAGACAGTCCTCGCTGGGGGTCTTCTCCTGGTGTCTCCCTACCCGTAGGAGGAGGGGCCCCCCTAGGAGGGGGGGCCCCTGGGGGCCCCCCCCTTGTAACAAGGGCCCCTCTAGGAAGGGGGGCCCCCCTAGAAGAGGGCGTAGCCCCCCTGGGGCTGGGCTCACCTCAGAGACAAACCACACACTCCTTCTCAGTGTCTCCTGATAGAGAGAGAGGAAGCTTAATAGGCTTGGGGGCCCCTCAGTCTGAGGGCCCCTGTCTAGAGGGCCCCCCTTCCTTCAACCCTGGGGGCCCCCACGCCCATACCCCTCGACCAAGCAGCACTCTACTGCTAGGAGACCCTTCAATAGAAGCAGTAGCTTCAGCGAGGGGCCCCCTACCTCTAAGCAACCCCCCCAACACGCTGCAGCAGCAGCAGCAGCAGCAGCAACAGCAGCAGCAGCAACAGCAGCAGCAGCAACAGCAGCAGCCAATCGTGCTTAAGAATTATGCAACCGGGTGTATATACACTACAAGACACACAACAACAACATACAGCAAGGCTTCTACCTCCTACAAAACCCTAGGGGCCCCACACCCTCACACTCCTCCTCCCCCAGAGACTACCCGTCTCCTCTTCCAGCAGCAGCAGCAGCAGCAGCAGCAGCAGCAGCAGCAACCCCTGCTGCAGCAGGAGCAGCAGCAGCAGCACATAATCAACACTGAGCCCTTCCTGGGGGCCCCCCACAGGTCTCTAGTGCTGCCTGGGGGCCCCCCTCAGCCTGCTGCTGTTGGCTGTACAGAGCCGTACACCATCCGCACAGCAAGCGGAGCCTGGGGGCCCCCAGTGGGAACCACCCCCGTGGGGGCCCCCGTGGGGGCCCCCGTGGGGGTCCCCCTGGGGGCCCATCAGGGGGCCCCTCAAGGGGCCTCTTGCAGGAGGGCCTCTGTGGAGGCGTGGGTTGCTGCCCCTGTATCTGTTTGCGAGAGGGGCCTCTCAACCCCCAGGGGCTGTTGTCCCCTGGGGCCCCCCACCCCGGAGCAGCCTGATGTAGTCCCTGTGGGCCCCTTCGTGTGCTGCGGGGATACTGAGGGGCCCTTTAAGAAGAATACTAGGAAGGCCAGGTCAGCAGCAGCAGCAGCAGCAGCAGCAACAGCAGCAACAGCAGCAGCAGCAGCAGCAGCAGCCACCACCCCACGCTTGAGAAGCGTATCTGGGGCCGTCAAGAAGAAGTTGTTTCTAGGGGGCACATCTCGCATCTTCGGGGGACACAAGAGACAGGGCAGCCGCTGCCGCAGCACTACGGTGTCTCCCCAGACACCCCGAGCAGAAACAGCAGCAGCAGCAACAGCAGCAACAGCAGCAGCAGCAGCAGCAGCAGCAGCACAGTCAGCAACGCTCCTCAGGCCTATACGTGTTGCTCCTTTGACCCTAAAGGAGGAGAGAGTCCTTATCCCCCCACCCGTGCTGCAGCAGCAGCACCAGCAGCAGCAGCAGCGGCAGTATTATCTGTCTGAGCAGCAGCTACCCCCCCAGCCTTATCTGTTGCAGCAGCAGCAGCAGTATGTGCTGCAGCAGCAGCCCTCCCAGGGGCCCTATCTGGTGCAGCAGGAACCCGACCTGTGGCAGCAGCAGCAGCAGCAGCAACAGCAGCAGCAGCAGCAGCAGCAGCAACCCTACATAGTGAAGCAGGTGCCCTTTGAGTTGCTGCAGCAGCCACAGTATTACTATGATGTGGAGGAGGACCTACAGCAGCAACAGCAGCAACAGCAGCAGCAGCAGCAGCAGCAACAGGATTTAGTGCTGCTGGTTCCAGCGGAAGCAGCAGCAGCAGCAGATGTTGTGTATGGGGGCTTCTCATCTCCTCGTATTATAAGAAATATAGCTGAAGAGGCTTCTTCTCTTTCAGCTCCAGGTGTAGTTTGTTTGTCTCCTCAGGTGTCTCCTCAGGTGTCTCCTCAGGTGTATCCTCAGGTGTCTCCTCAGGTGTATCCTCAGGTGTCTCCTCAGGTGTCTCCTCAGGTGTATCCTCAGGTGTCTCCTCAGGTGTATGGATACCCATCCGATGCTGCTTCTGTGTATATATCTGAGGCCCCCCAGGCTTCTTCTGCTGTCTCTCAAGCCCTTACTCTTACAAAGAGGGCCCTCATAGTAGCAGGAGACAGCCTAGCCTCAGGTGTTGGGGCCTTTATAAAAGACGTAGGCTGCGCTGTAGCTAAGGAGACACTTGACCTGCTGCGGAATGGGGTAGAGGTAATGCAGCAGCAGCCCCCACTACCGCAGCTGCAACAGCAGCAGCAGCAGCAGCAGCAGCAGCAGCAGTTATATGCATGCAGAGGGGCCCAGCGAACCCTGCCTGCAGCAACAATGGGGGCCCCTTCTAGGGTATCATGGGAGGGCATTGAGGGGGGGGCCCCCTTAGAAGAAAATAATGAGGGGTTTATTATACGAGATGAGGGGGGCCCCTGTGAGTTGTCTTCAGAGGCCCTTTCGTATCAAGAAGAATATTTAATTGAGAAAGATAATAACCGGGGTTCGAACCCGTGCGGGAGAGGGGCCTCAGCTGTCAAAGAGGGCCCAATGCATGCAGAGAGGGGGGCCCCACACCCCCCTTGCTCTAGAAAAGATGCGGGGGCCCCTGAGTCTGTTAACATTGTGGTGAAGGGTCAAGAAGAAGGTAACACAGATATTTTGATGGGGCCCCTTGATGAAGAAGAAGGACACGAACAGCAGCAGCAAGAAGAGGGGGGCCCCCCAACAACTACTACACAGGTTTATAATGCCTCTCAGGAAGTGTGGGGCCCCACAGGCAACGGTGCTGCTGCTGCTGCTGCTGAAGAAGAAGAAGAAACCCTACCCTCGATTATAACACCTTCCCCTAACGTCAGTAGCAAATGCCAGCAGCAGCAGCAGCAGCAAGAGCAGCAGCATCAGCAGCACGAGCAACAGCAGCAACAAGAGCAGCACCAACTGGAGCAGTACCAACTAGAGCAGCAGCAGCAGCAGCAGCAGCAGCAGCAGCAGCAAGCAAGACCTGCCCGGTGCTCTGTCCCTCTGCCTCCCTTACCTATAGAAGAGATAACAGGGGGCCCCGAGGGGCCCCTAGAGGAGCTTGAAGAAAGGAGACAGGCAGGCGAGAGACTTGCGTCTCGCTGGAGAACGTCTCCTAGGCTACACTATACCATGGGGGCCCCCCTTGAAGCCATGATACCCCGGGGGCCCCCCTTGGGGGCCCCCCCCCCTTGCAGAGGGACGATAGGAATGCTGCAGCCGACCTCTCCCTAGGGCCTTAAGTGTATCGTCAGCAGCAGCAACAGCAGCAGCAGCAGCAGCAGCAGCAACAGCAGCAACAACAAAGCTTTAGGTTTGGGGTTTGTTGGGGTTTGTGTATATGGGCTTCTTTGCCCTCATATAATAAACTGCATAGAGAGAATATATATATATATATATATATATATATATATATATATATATATATATATATATATATATATATATATATGGTGTCTACCATACTATAGTATAGCTTTATATACGTAGTTTCTTATATATATAATCCTGAGCCTGCATATTCATCCTGAGGCATCACTACATATATTTAATATACATTCATAAGTTAACACACGCATACAGATGTATTATACATATGCATACTATATATATATATATACATATATATATATATATGTATATACTTTTAGTTAGTTATATGTACATTTCATATATATACAGCATATTATATATCTATAGAGTATATATATATATATATATATATATATATATGACGTTCCTTACGAAGAGGTGGAGCCGTTGACTGGGCGTGCAGCCCTAAGGAGACGTTTTCTTGTGTACATACACCTCAGCTAACTCGTGTTTGTCTTTACTTATTACTTATTAAATATATATTAGAGACAGTCTAATATAACAAAACCATGAAGGTGAAGAGACACTTGAAAGGAGACAGACAGATGCTTAGAGGCTAGAGAAGGAGACACAGGAGGAACAGCTACAACAGACAGAAGCGAGATAGAAGAAATAGATAGATTAGAGACAGATATAACATATAAAAGAGAGACAGATAAAACAAATAAAAGAGAGACAGATAAAATAAACACAAAGAAGACAGAGACAAAGCGGAGCCCCTAAGAAAACAGCCGTAGGCATAATCGTACATACGGCGCAGGGGCAGGAGAGGAGACACCTCAGGAGACACCTCAGGAGACACCCTGAGGTGTCTCCTCAGGTGTCTCCTCTCAGAGGAGACACCTCAGGAGACACCTCAGGAGACAGGTGTCTCCTCAGGTGTCTTGTGAGGTACCTCAAGAGACACCTCAGGAGACAGGTGTCTCCTCAGGTGTCTTGTGAGACACCTGAGGAGACACCTGAGGGGTAGAGGGGCTTTGCTTAGGTGTCTCCGACACCTGAGGAGACACCCGAGGAGACAGGTGTCTCCTCAGGTGTCTTGTGAGACACCTGCGGAGACACCTGAGGGGTAGAGGGGCTTTGCTTAGGTGTCTCCTTTTCTGTGTGCATGCTTAAGACACAGCGAATACACTCGCCGTGTCTGAGGAGATCGAAGGCTTCTTCAATATTATCGAGAGACAGACGATGAGTTATATAACGTTCTAAGCTGTCCATACACCCCAGCACAGTAGCAAGTGTCTCCTTTTTTAAAAAAAAAATAAATATTTTTATTTATATTAATATGAGAAGAGAGGAGGCAACGACTGTCTCCTACTTCTTACTGTATCTACAAACTGTCTCCTGTCTCTCCTCTATGTGTCTCCTACACTAACAGTAATAGCCTCAGACAGGGTCCCTGACCTGCTGTCTATCTATCTGTCTCTTCTTCTACTGTCTCCTCTGTCTCTTTATCAAGTGTCTCCTCAACTAGAAGACAATTTATTAGAGTCCTTAAGGTCTCCTAACTCGCTTTCTTCTGTCTCCTCTCTCTCTCTCTCTCTCCCTCTCTCTCTTCATAAACAATTGTATAAACAGATATTTAATTTATCTGTATGTGTCTCCTCATCTATCTATCTCCTCGGCGTTCTTTAACAATTAATTTTTTATTATATCTTTACTATATGTTCGATTGTATCTGTTCGGCTGTATCCTCTTCTATGGAGACAAGTGGTAGACTGTCTCCTCTTCTAAGAGCTCTGTCTCTCTGCCTCTAAAGGAGACACCTTCTTTTCTAGTCTCTGAGGAAACTACTCTCTCTCTGTCTCTCTGTCTCTCTGTCTGTCTCTCTCTCTCTCTCTGTCTCTCTATCTCTCTGTCTGTCTCTCTGTCTCTCTCTCTCCCTGTCTCACTGTCTGTCTCTCTGTCTCTCTCCCTGTCTCACTGTCTATCTCTCTGCTTCTTTGTATGTGTATCTCTCTGTCTCTCTCTTTCTCTGTCTCTCTGTCTCTTTGTCTGTCTCTCAGTCTCTGCGTCTGTCTCTCATTCTGTTTGTTTGTATGCTTGTGTCTCTGTCTCTCTCTCTCTCTCTGTCTGTCTCTCTGTCTCTCTGTCTCTGTGCTTTCTTGTATGTTTATCTGTCTCTCCGTTTGTTTGTGTTATCTATCTATCTATTCTTCTATTTGTTTGTTTGTGTGTCTCTCTGTTTGTTTTTATATCTTTCTGTCTCTTACTTTTTATGCTCTGTCTCTATTTATTTGTATATTGTTTATTAACGTACTCGATTGTATGATTAGTACTTGTTATTAATTTATTACTTAATTATTTAATTAATATTTATTATATTATTACCTAATTATATAATTAATATTTATTATATTACTACTTAATTATACAAATATTATTTATTATCTTACTACTTAATTATATAAATATTATTTGCTTTCTTTCTGCTTAATTATATAATTAATATTTATTATATTACTACTTAATTATATAATTAATATTTATTATTTTACTACTTAATTATATAAATATTATTTGTTTTCTTTCTACTTAATTATACAAATATTATTTATTATATTACTACTTAATTATATAATTAATATTAGTATTTGTTAATATACTTAATCAATTATATGTTTTATATAATTAATAATATTTGTTATCTAACTCTCCTATTTAATAGAAAATAATAATAAATAATATATATATAATATAAATATAATATAATATAAATATAATATAATATAAATATAATATAATATAAATATAACAAACAGTATGTCTTAAATAATTTGATTGTAAGATAATAAGGAGTAGTATTTATACTAAAGTAAGTGTATAATATGTATAGATATAATACTAATAATAATAATTAATAATTAATAATAATAATAATAATAATAATTAATAATAATAATAATAATAACTAATAATAATAAATATTACTAATAATAAAATACAAATTAATTAGTAATTATACTAAACAAATTATATAATATGTAGAATAAATTATATATATATATATATATATATATATATATATATATATATATATATATAACTTACTCGATTTTTTTATCTTTATTTAAATTAACTAGTTTATTCATATCTGTTCGACTTCTCCATCCTCCAAAGGCAGAACCTCTCAACTGTCTCCCTACGATGAAGTTAAAGGGCCTCGTGCTTATCTCTTCGCCTCTTCCTGCTACTCTGAAGAAATAAAAAAGGAGACAGAAGAGATAATAGAGGAGACAGAGGAGACACAGGAGACAGGGGAGACAGAGGGAGACAGGGGAGACAGAAGGGAGACAGAAGGGAGACAGAGGGAGACAGGGGAGACAGAGGGGAGACAGAAGGGAGACAGAAGGGAGACAGAAGGGAGACAGAAGGGAGACAGAAGGGAGACAGAAGGGAGACAGGGGAGAGCAGACAGGGGAGGCAGGAGACAGGGGAGACAGAGGAGACAGAGGAGAGGGGGGAGAGGAGACAGAGGAGACAGGAGACAGGGGAGAGGAGACAGAGGAGACAGAGGAGACAGGGGAGACAGAGGAGACAGGGGAGACAGAGGAGATGAAGAAAGAGAGAGGAGATAGAAGAGAAGAGACAGACGAAAGGAGACAGACGAAAGGAGACAGAAGAGAGGAGACAGAAGAGAGGAAGCAGAGAAGGGGAGACAGAAGAGACAGAAAAGACGAGAGACAAATGAGGGGAGACAGATGAGAAGAGACAGCAGAGACACACGAAAGGAGACAGAAGAAAGGAGACAGAAGAGAGGAGACAGAGGAGACAGAGGAAAGGAGACAGAAGAGAGGAGACAGAAGAAAGGAGACAGAAGAAAGGAGACAGAAGAAAGGAGACAGAAGAAAGGAGACAGAAGAGATAGAAGAGAGGAGACAGAGGAGACAGAAGAGAGGAGACAGAGGAGACAGAAGAGAGGAGACAGAAGAAAGGAGACAGAAGAAAGGAGACAGACGAAAGGATACAGAATAAAGAAGACAGAAGAAAGATAGAAAAACAGCAAGAGAGACAGATATATATAGCGAGCATATAAAACAACAAGAGAGACAGATATATATAGCGAGCATATAAGGAGACATACAACACCACAAACCTAAGAAAGGAGACACAACAACAGCAACAGAGACAGAGACAGAGACAGAGACAGAGACAGTTTAAAGGAGACAAATCTATCTGTCTCCTACCCTAAGACGACGCAGACACCCCAACCCCTCATCGTACACTCCAAGGCAGATCGCATCACCGTTACATTCCCTGTACATTCAAAAGAAAAGTCGACGCCCCCTGCGAGCAGCAGCAGCAGCAGCAGCAGCAGCAGCAGCAGCAGCAGCAGCAGCAATAGAAGGAGCTACAGGAGCACGTATGCGCGGCGTCAGCGAAGGAGCAGCAGCACAGGCCTTATACCCTAACTCTAAACCCTAAACCCTAAACCCTACATCCCCCGTATAGCTAAACCCCAAACCCTAAACCCTAATCTTTCGTGTCAAACCCTAAACCCTAGGTCGCCTCCGTAAACCCTATACCTGATAGACAACACCTAGCTAGCTCTTGTGCCTCCATTCTTCTAAACCCTCAGCTCTGAAACCCCAAACCCTCAGGACAATATGCCTTAGGAACCGTGCGGTTTAGGGTTTAGGGTTTAGGGTTTAGGGTTTAGGGTTTAGAGTTCAGCGCTAAGGATACCATGTTTAGGGTTTCAAGTTTCGGGTTTCGTATTCCTTCTTTCATTCTTAGGGTCTAGGGTTTAGGGTTTAGGGTTTAGGGTTTAGGGTTTAGGGTTTAGGGTTTGGCTGTACCATTAAAGTGTCTGATGATAACATCTTGTATTTTTTCTTGTTTATAATCCTCAGGACAGATAAAATCTGTGGCACCAAATAATAAAGCTTTATCTCGTTTGTTTTTATTTCTATCTATCGCTATTATTAATGAAGCACCTGATAGACGAGAAGCCTCTATACACGCTAGACCGACGGCCCCTACACTAAACAAACACAAATATATTTATACAAGGATTATCTTATTATGTTGGTATTATATTACTATATTATTATATTATTATATTATTATATTATTATATTATTATATTATTATGTTATTATATTACTATATTATTATATTATTATATTATTATGTTATTATGTTATTATGTTATTATATTATTATATTATTATATTATTATTATATTATTATATATTATTATATTATTATATTATTATATTATTATATTACTATATTATTATATTATTATATTATTATATTATTATATTATTATATTATTATATTATTACATTATTATATTATTATATTATTATATTATTATATTATTATATTATTATGTTATTATATTATTATATTATTATATTATTATATTATTATATTATTATATTGTTATATTATTATATTATTATATTGTTATATTATTATATTATTATATTATTATATTATTATATTATTATATTATTATATTATTATATTATTATATTATTATATTATTATATTATTATATTATCATATTATTATATTATTATATTATTATATTATTATATTATTTTATTATTTTATTTTATTTTATTATTATTATTATTATTAAAGAAGCAGAAGAGAGAGGAGACAGAAAAAGAGACAGAGACACAAGATAAATAATTTGAGAGATAAGAATAAGAAAGGAGACAGAGAGAGCATCAGAGGCACAAGAGATATAATAAAAGGAGACAAGGGAGACAGAGACACAGTTTATTATTATTAATAAGAAGATAGAAGAGACAGAGAAGGAGACAGAGAGAAAGGAGACAGAGATAAAACTTACTATTATTATTAAAAGATACAACAGACAGAGACAGAGACAGAGACAGAGACAGCAGGGACCTAACTAGACATAAGAAGGAAGAGAAAGAAGGCAGAGAGACAGAGAAGGAGACAGAGAAGGAGACAGAGAGGGAGACAGAGAAGGAGACAGAGAGGGAGACAGAGAAGGAGACAGAGAAAGAGACAGAGGAGGAGACAGAGAAGGAGACAGAGAAGGAGACAGAGAAGAGAGAGAGGAGAGAGATAAGGAGACAGAGACAGAGAAGGAGACAGAGACAAAAAGGAGACAGAGACAGATAAAGAGACAGAGACAGAGAAGGAGACAGAGAAGGAGACAGAGAAGGAGACAGAGAAGGAGACAGAGAAAGAGACAGATGAGGAGACAGAGAAGGAGACAGAGAAGGAGACAGAGAAGAGAGAGAGGAGAGAGATAAGGAGACAGAGACAGAGAAGGAGACAGAGACAAAAAGGAGACAGAGACAGATAAAGAGACAGAGACAGATAAGGAGATAGATAAAGAGACAGACACAAGAAAGAGACAGACACAAGAAAGAGACAGATACAAGAAAGAGACAGAGACAGATGAAGAGACGGAGACAGATAAGGAGACAGAAGGAGAGACAGCGGCAGGGAGAGAAACAGAGACAGACAAGGAGACAGAAGAAGAGACAGAGACAGAAAGAGAGACAGACACAGATAAGGAGACAGAAAGAGAAAGAGAGAGAGAGCGAGAGAAAAAGAGACAAACCCGAAGACAGCAACGGTGTCTCCTTTCTGTATCTTCGCTGTATTCCACACAGCCCCTAGACCTGTAGAGACACCGCAGCCTAGCAGACAAACCTGAGAGAGACAGCAAACAGAGACAGACACCTGAGGAGACACCTGAGGAGACACCTGAGGAGACACCTGAGGAGACACCTGAGGAGACACCTGAGGAGACACCTGAGGAGACACCTGAGGAGACACCTGAGGAGACACTTGAGAGACAACTAAGGAGACACCGGAGGGGGAAGGCGAGGAGACACCCGAGCAGACAACTAAGAGACACCTGAGCATACACTTGAAGACACAACTAAGGAGACACTTGAAGCTGAGGAGACAGCTGAGGAGGCGAGTGAGGAGACACTTGAGGAGACACAGCGACAGCCGCTGGGGCCGCAAAAGCTGAGCAGCAGCAGCAGCAACAGCAGCAACAGCAGCAGCAGCAGCAGCAACAGCAGCAGCAGCAGCAACAGATGAAGGTTATAGGGGCTCAAAGAAACAGCAACAGCAGCGGCAGCAGCAGCATCCATAGGAAGCGCAACGGAGACAGACACTGCATGCAGCAGCTGTGAGACAGCAGAGTGTCTCTTACTGTCTCCAACGGGGCTGTGGGGTGTATCCTCGCCACCGCCTCTTGATGAACTACGGTGTACTGAGAGAAGCTGCACAGACACCAGAAAGAGACAGAAGGAGACACCCCACACATGCAGCAGCTGCAACAGCAGCAGCAACAGCAACAGCAACAGCAGCAGCAGAAGAAGAAGAAGAAGAGAACAACACCTGCAGAGACACCGCGGCTGTATGAATCTGAGATTTACTAA
>OY986951.1:2106646-2121646 GCA_963920595.1 Eimeria praecox
TGTGGGGGGCCCCTTGTGGGGGGCCCCTTGTTTAGTATGGGGGCCCCTAAGAGGGTGCTTGAGGCCCTTCGGATACTACAGGGGTTAGGGGGCCCCTCTAAGTTTTCATATTGCAGACAGCTAGTTAACTGACACATCGACATCGAGGGGCCCCTGGGGGCCCCCCCCCCTTGGGGGCCCCCTGGGGGCCACCCCCCTTGGGGGCCCCCTGGGGGCCCTCCCTCCTCTCCTGAGTAGAAGGGGCCCCTGAGACCCCTCTTACTGAGGGTTTTGAGGGCCCCGCGGAGGCCTCATCAGGCGAACCCTACCCTGCTGCATGCAGGTTACAAGCAACAATGCTGGGGGCCCCCTTATGGGGGCCCCCTTATGGGGGCCCCCATAAGGGGCCCCCATTTGAGGGGGGGGGAGGGGGGGCCCTCATAAAATTAATAAGAGTACACTATCAAGGCGCCAAGACATAGCTCGCGGCAGACTGCAGGCCGCCTAGCTAAACCCTAAACCCTAAACCCTAAACCCTAAACCCTAGACTAAAGTATAAACCCTCATGGGGGAACGCTAGAAGAAGAAAACAGTAGAGTTGCTGATGTCTTGATTACTTGCTTAAAGCCATCAAGACAGATAATAAGACACACAGCAACGAGGCCCCAGCATACACTGCACCTCAAAGGGGGGCCCCCTGAGGGGCCCCGTGGGGGCCCCTCAGGGGGATGAAGGGCCCTCCCCCCCCGCCCCTCAAGGAGACACCTTGTGAGTTTGTACTACATCTGCCCGGGGGGCCCCCTGCTGCTTTAAAGTAGATCTGCTGCTAGGGAGATATGAGGGGGGGCCCCTCAAATGGGGGGCCCAGGGCCCCCCACACTTGTTAGTGTTGGTAAGGAGGGTTCAGGGGGGCCCCCCTTGGGGGCCCCCAGCTACAGGTAAACAACTTCAGGGGGCCCCTAGCAATAAGGCCTATCTAGACCCCCCCTAGAAGAGCCTTAGGCCCGAACAGCTCACGAATATTACTGATGCCGTACTTAATCATCGTGGGGCTGCATGCATGTCAGAGACAGAAGAAGAGAGACAAGAGAAGGTACACTCAAAGAAACAGAAAAGGGTAGGAGGGAGATAGGAGACACCCGAAGAGACAGAGGAGACAGACACGACAAATAGAGATAAACTGTCTCTTTAGAAAAGATAGAGGGACACACACAAATATCTATATCTATATCTATATATCTATATCTATATCTATCTATCTATCTATCTATCTATCTATCTATCTATCTATCTCTCTCTCTCTCTCTCTCTATATATATATATATATATATATATAATACTTCTTAAAGAAACAAGAAGAGAGTATATAGCTGTCTCTCTTCAGTCCCCTCTCTTCATTTAACTGTCTCCTTATAAACTGTCTCTTTGCAGCCTGGTTTAGGGTTTAGGGTTTAGGGTTTAGGGTTTAGGCTCTCTATCTCAATATTTTTCTATCATTTCTACTTTAATATACTTTGTTGTGTCTCCTTTTATTTAAATCTAAACAAATGCAGGTGTCTCCCTTTCTCTCTCTCTCTCTCTCTCTCTCTCTCTCTCTTTCTATCTGTATATATACTTGTCTGTCTCTGTCCCCTTAGAGCCTATCTCCTTTGTTTTGTTGTCTCTTTATATACACTAAGTCGCTGCTATCTGTCTCTGTCTCTCTCCTGCTGCGTGTGTCTCTCTGCTGCTGCTGCCTGTCTACTTTATCTGTCTCCAGCAGCAAGAGACACCATCTAACTGTCTCCTTTGTAGCTGTCTCTCATGTCTGTCTCCTTCTCTCCTTTATATGCTTGTATTCATAGTTAAGATCTCCTCCTAGTGTTTATTACTAGTGTCTCCTTTGTTTGTTTATTTTTATTTATAGTGTCTCTTGTGTCTGTTTCTTTCTAGTGTCTCCTTTGTTTGTTTGTTTTTATTTCTAGTGTCTCCTCTGTCTGTTTGTGTCTGTTATTAGTGTCTCCTTCGTATGCCTGTCTTAATATTATTAATGTCTCCTTTATCTGTTTGTGCTTGCTCCTTGGGCCTCCTCTCTGTACCGATAAGTAGTGTCTCCTTTACGTGTCTCCTCTACGTGTCTCCCCTAACTGTCTCCTCCGTTTGTTGTTTTATTCTTATTCTCCCCCCCATCTAAGTATATCCTCTGCCTCTTTATCTTAAAATGAAAGTGTCTCCTTCCTCAAAGTGTCTCCTCCCTCAAGGTGTCTCCTCTATTTATAATAAAGTATCTCCTCAATCTAAGTGTCTCCTTCTTCAAGCTGTCTCCTTCCTCAAAGTGTCTGCCCTATTTATAATAAACTAAAGTGTCTCCTTAATCTAAGTGGCTCCTTCGTCAGAGTGTCTCCTCCATCTATCCTAAGGTGTCTCCCCCCTCAGAGTGTCTCCTCCACATATACTAAGGTGTCTCCTCCCTCAGAGTGTCTCCTCCCTCAGACTGTCTCCTCCCTCAGACTGTCTCCTCTACCTCCCCTAAGCAGTCTCCTCCCTCAGAGTGTCTCCCCTATCTCTCCTAAGGTGTCTCCTTCCTCAGAGTGTCTCCTCCACATACACTAAGGTGTCTCCTCCCTCAGAGTGTCTCCTCCACATATACTAAGGTGTCTCCTCCCTCAGAGTGTCTCCTCTATCTCTCCTAAGGTGTCTCCTCCCTCAGAGTGTCTCCTCCCTCAGAGTGTCTCCTCCCTCAGAGTGTCTCCTCTACCTATCCTAAGGTGTCTCCTCCCTCAGAGTGTCTCCTCTATCTCTCCTACGGTGTCTCCTTTCTCAGAGTGTCTCCTCTGTGTCGGCTCACCGTTCTAGAGACAGTCCCCACGCTATCACGGAGACATCTTCGGGGAGGCCCATGGGCTGTAGCATCTCGGGCCTAAACATTCCGCTGTTACCAACTTCGATCCAACTATATTATATTATATATATACACACACACACACATACACAAGTTTTTATATTTATTTATTTTATTTATTTATTTATTTATTTATTTATTTGTTTGTTTGTTTGTTTGTTTGTTTTATTTACTTTGTTATTTTTGGGTTTGAGTTTATAGTTGTGTTTATATTCATTTATTTATTTGTATTTAGGCTTGTGTCTGTGTATGCTTTTATATTTATATTTATATTTATATTTATATTTATATTTATATTTATATTTATATTTATATTTATATTTATATTTATATTTATATTTATATTTATATTTATATTTATATTTAGATATTTATGTTTATATTATTCGATTATAACAAAGACGGTTGAATATATATATATATATATATATATATATATATATATATATATATATAATGTTAAATATACAATTAAATATTAAACAGGCAATTAAATAACAAAGACAAAATAAAACATTATATACAACAAACCCTTGAAGGCAACAAACCCTAAAGCAGCACTAAACCCTAAACCCTAAACCCTAAACCCTAAACCCTAAATCCTTAAACAACCAAGAAACCCTAATACATACAGTTAACTCTTAGAGACACAATAAACCCTAGACAGTAAACCCTCCGAGACAGAATAAACCCTAAACCCTAAACCCTAAACCCTACCGTTTCAGTCCTGGATGATATCCGAATATTTCCATGGAGGGTTCGGTATAGGGGTTGAAGGTTGGTTTAAACCTGACTCAAGCCACAAACCCTAAACCCTAAACCCTAAACCCTAAACCCTAACCCTAAACCCTAAACCCTAAACCCTAGTTTGTTTTAAAATATCTTTTTTAAAACATACTTGAGTTCTTCAATCCCAATGGCTTTATAGAATGTTTCCATAACCCCCATAAGATGTCCTAAAGACAAATCCTTATCAGCAACAACTCCTTCTACCTGCGCATACACCCCAAACCCTAGATGTTTTTATTATATTGTTTGTATTTAAATGCTTGCATATATATATATATATATATATATATATATATATATATATAGCTTCTAGGGTTTTAGGGTTTAGCCATTAGGGTTTAGGGTTTAGAAACTAGGGTTTAGGGTTTAGGGTTTTGGGTTTAGGGTTTGTAGTAGCTTGCCTGATGAAACTCTGCTAGGTGTGTGGCGTCTAAGCTTTCATTCCTAAACACTCGATCGATCGAGAAGAGCTTTCGAGGTCTAAACGTCCCCGTCTGCAGTACAAACCCTAAACCCTAAACCCTAAACCCTAAACCCTAAACCCTAAACCCTAGACCCTAAACTATAACTTGCGCAAAGGACTCTTTAAAGCTCAACAACATCCGCCTGCTCCTGCTGCTGCTGTCGTTAAGAGAAGCGAAAGCCCCCTCCCCCACCCCCCCTCCCAAAGCAGCAGCAGCAGCAGCAGCAGCAGCAGCACCCGCAGCAGCATCTGCAATAGCAGGGCCATCTGCAGCAGCTGCAGCATCGGTGTCAGCAGCAGCAACAGCAGCAGCAACGGGAATATAAGCAGCAGCAACAGCAGCAGCACCATCGGCATCATCAGCAGCACCAGGAGTATGAGCAGCAGCACCAGGAGTATCAGCAGCAACAGCAGCAGCAGCAGCAGCAGCAACAGCAGCAGCAGCAGCAGACCTCCTTGTACTCTTGCGCCATCTGATAGAGCATGCGGGCGGAGACAGAAGTAGTATGTGTACGCATAACATTCTTTAAACCCTCCTTCAATGACCTGAGCAAACAACAATTAGGGTTTAGGGTTTATTGAACATCATAAGAAGTAGTCCTTACAGAAGTGGGGCTGCATGCATGCATGCATGCATGCATGCATGCATGCATGCATGCAGCCCCACTTGTACGTCATGATTGCATGCAGTAAACAAACCCCACAAATAGAACAGGGGGACGCATGCAGCCCCAAGATGTGCATGCAGCCCCAAAATCGCATGCAACTTCGGGAGGAGGCGCATGCAGCCCCAAGATATTTGCATACAGCCCCAAGATATATTATTTGCATGCAGCCCCAAGATAATTGCGGTGTCACCCCACACTCACCAGGTGTATCCCCAACCTGTTGAGCCGCTGCCTCCTTTCTCATGCATTTGTTTAACGGCAGAGATGAAAGACTCAGGAAGGAGAGCGACATTACTCTGCTCGGGGTTCTGAGACACTCAAAAACCCTAAACCCTAAACCCTAAACCCTAAACCCTAAACCCTAAACCCTAAACCCTAAACCCTAAACCCTCATCTCCCTAATGACTGTTAAGCAAACTTAACAGCACTCGAACAGATGCGAAGGACAGCGGTGGCATTGAAGGCAAATACGCCTCCTCTAAACCCTAAACCCTAAACCCTAAACCCTAAACCCTACACTTCCCACACAGCTAAACCCCAAACCCCACTCCTACAGTAAGTATATCGTCTACTTGGGCCTAAACCCTAAACCCTAAACCCTACGCCTTAACCCGTAAACCCCAAACCCTCAATCCTAACCCCTACCCCCTAAACCTTCACCCGTAAACCCCCAACCCTAAACCCCCAACCCTAAACCCTAAACCCTAAACCCTAAACCCTAATAAATACTTGTATGAAGAATGTATCTTGCGCATCTCTCGCAGGATGTTGTTGCGGCATATAGAGAGCATCAAAACACCAAAACGACGGATCTACATAATTGTTTGTGCTCATCTCCTAAAACAAACAAACACACACATATACAATATACAAAGACATACTACAGCCCCATACATGCATGCATGCATGCATGCATGCATGCATGCATGCATGCACGTATGGGGCTGTGGGCCCAAGGGCCCCACGTACACCCCAAAGCTCACTGTATACACAAATCTATACTCGGGATATGGAGGCAGCAGCAGCAGCAGCAGCCTGCTGCAGCAGCAGCAGCAGCAGGCAGCAGCAGCAGCAGGAGATGCAGCAGCAGTAACAGAAGCGAGAGGCTACAGGCTATGCGACCTCGCATAGCCGTGAGCCCCCCAAAGGAACCCTAAACCCTAAACCCTAAACCCTAAACCCTAAACCCTAAACCCTAAACCCTACCTCGAATCCCATGGTAGTTAGGATGTGCCTGAACTGCTTCTGTACGAGCATGAGAGGGTGAGGGGCCCCCCTCCTTAATCTTTTGCCGCTAGCAAAGAAGTTGTAGGGCTTCAACTCTAGCAGAGCCAACACAAAACCCTAAACCCTAAACCCTAAACCCTAATCCCTAAACCCCAACCCCTAACCCGTAAACCCCTAAACCCTAACTCCTACCCCCTAACCCCTTAAAACCCTAAACCCTAACCCCCTAAACCCTAAACCCTAAACCCTAAACCCTAAGCCCCTAGACCCTAAACCCTAACCCCCTAAACCCTAAACCCTAAACCCTAATCCATCTAATACCTTTCTGTTTCCACTGATCTGTAGCAATTAACTTGGCGTCAATATCAGCTAAGGGTTTACAAATTTCTAAAGCAAACTTAGGTCCCTTCGATATTAAATTATATTTTATCTTCTTCTCTTCTATTAACTTTCTTCTCTTTAGATCCTGTTAAGTAAATCAAATAATTATATACTAATACAATTATTTATTTAAATATATATATATATATATATATATATATACACATATACATATATATATATATATATATATATATATATATATATATATATATATATATATATATGTATATGTGTATATATATATATATATATATATATATATATATATATATATATATATATATATATTAAATAAATAATTGTATTAGTATATATATATATATATATATATATATATATATATATATATATATATATATATATATATATATATATATAATGCAATAAACAAATATATGTTATTAAAGAAACATATAATTATATTTATATAATATTATATTATTATATTATTAATATTATATTAAATAAATATAATTATATAAATATGTATAACTATATAAATAAATAAACTTAAATAAACACAAACAATCAAATATATAAATAAAATTAGATAAGTAAATACAATAAAATAAACAAAGACACAAACAGGATAAACAATTAAAACAAACAAATATATATAATAAAAACAAGCAAATATAATAAAAACAAACAAATATAATAAAAACAAACAAATATAATAAAAACAAATATAATAAGAACAAACAAATATAATAAAAACAAACAAATATAATAAAAACAAACAAATAAAATAAAAACAAACAAATATAATAAAAACAAACAAATATAATAAAAACAAACAAATAAAATAAAAACAAACAAATAAAATAAAAACAAACAAATATAATAAAAACAAACAAATATAATAAAGAGAAACATGTATAAAACAAACAAAAACAACAAAACATCTAAACGATAATCGACAGCAACACTCCTCCCCTCCATTCGCCCTCTGCTGCTGCAGCAGCAGCAGCAGCAGCAACAGCAGCAGCTGGAGCAGCAGCAGCGAAGGAAACAGCAGCACGAGCATCAACAGCAGCAGCACAAGCAGCAACAACAGCAGCAGCAGCACGACCAGCAGCCGCAGCAATAACAGCAGCAGCAGCACGACCAGCAGCAGCAGCAGCCGCAGCACGACAAACAGCAGCAGCAGCGCGACCAGCATCAGCAGCACGAAAAGCAGCAGCAGCAGCATCACGATCAGCAGCAGCACGACTAGCAGCAGCCGCAATAACAGTAGCAGCAGCACGACCAGCAGCAGCAGCAGCAGCAGCACGAACAGCAGCAGCAGCACGACCAGCAGCATCATCACCAGTATCAGCAACACGACCAGCAGCAGCAGCATCATCACGACAAGCAGCAGCAGCAGCATCACGATCAGCAGCAGCATCACGACCAGCAGCAGCATCACGATCAGCAGCAGCAGCACGACAAGCAGCAGCAGCAGCAGCATCACGATCAGCAGCAGCAGCACGACAAGCAGCAGCAGCAGCAGCACGACCAGCAGCAGCAGCAGCACGACCAGCAGCAGCAGCAGCACGACCAGCAGCAGCAGCAGCACGACCAGCAGCAGCAGCAGCAGCACGACCAGCAGCAGCAGCAGCACGACCAGCAGCAGCAGCAGCAGCACGACCAGCAGCAGCAGCAGCACGAGCAGCAGCAGCAGGGCTAACCTGTAATATTTTTTGTGGTTTTTGTGTGGGGTCTATTTGCTGCAGCTGCTTCATGAACTCGTCTTGTGTGTCTGTTTCTTCTCTTTCATTATTCTTCTCTCCCCACAAATTAATAAAACATAATATATCTTTTATTGTATCTTTGATATCAGGAGAAGATATATTTGTTTTTATTTTTTTGGTTGTTTTATCTATCCTACATAATCCTAATCTTAATGCATGCGCGAGGCCTATATCTGCGGCAGCCCCAAATCTTTCTTGTATGACAGACATATCAACCCCATCAGCCTGCAGCAATATACACAACAAACTCCTTCTCCTGCTGCTGCTGCTGCTGCTGTTGCTGCTGCTGCTGCTGCTGTTGCTGCTGCTGCTGTTGCTGCTGCTGTTGCTGCTGTTGCTGCTGTGAGTGAGGCTGGGTGTGAAGTGTTTGCGCGGGTGTTTAGGTGATATTATCTAGGGTTTAGGGTTTAGGGTTTAGGGTTTAGGGTTTACTTGTTTAGATTGATATATATACAGTGCAAGTGTAGCTTCGGGGGATCCCTTGTTTGTATATTCTATTGCTTCTTCTGTTAGGGAATAAACAATTTTATCTTGAAGAGACAGAGTGATATATTGTATATATTGTAAACCCCTACATAAACCTATTATCTTATCATGTCCCCCCCATTCAGGGTATTGTCTAGCTATATCTAATGTTGTTATGGTCCTTCCTGTATTAAAATAACTGTCTAGACACCTCAATAATAATAATAATGTGGCCTCGTCCGACATCCTCTAACCCCCCAAAAAAAAAAATTTTAATTAGGGTTTAGGGGTTAGGGGTTAGGGTTTAGGGTTTAGGGTTTAGGGTTTAGGGTTTAGGGTTTGCAGTGTGTCGGTGGGGGGGGTTTATGGCTGGCTTCAATAGGACTAAACCCCAGGGATATGATATGTTCAAGTAAAGAAAATATAGAATATAACATAACAATCAGCTAGGGTTTAGGGTTTAGGGTTTAGGGTTTAGGGTTTAGGGTTTAGGGTTTAGGGTTTAGGGTTATCGAGTCTATAGCCCCGACGGGGCCCCCCCTCAATTGTATGAAGTAGGGTTTGTGGTTTTGTTTGTTTTGTTTGTTTCTTTGAATGCTTATACTCAATTTATTTTATACTATTTAATTAATATAGTATTTGTATATCCTAGGGTTTAGGGTTTAGGGTTTAGGGTTTAGGGTTTAGGGTTTAGGGTTTTGAAGATGGTGCGTTCAGTATTATTTGTATGTTTAGGTAATGTCAATCGTTCCCCAACAGCAGAATATATCTTTCGTAAAAAATTAAATATAAATATAAAAGATTTAGATATAAATAAACAAATAAATAATATAAATAAAAATAATTATATTATTGTTGCTTCAGCTGCTACAGGAGGGCATACAGAAGGGGACCCCGCAATGAGGGATATGATAGCAGCAGCAAGAAAGAGAGGAGTTGATCTTACTCCTCATAGAGCGAGACAAGTAAGAGCTACAGGTAGGGTTTAGGGTTTGGGGGGTGGGGTTTAGGGTTTGGGGGGGGGGGGGTTAGGGTTTAGGTTGGTTAGGGTTTGTTGGGGTTTAGGGTTTGGTGGGGGTTGGGGGGTTGGTGGGGGTTTAGAACTTGTTGAGGGATCGAGGGTTTAGGGTTTAGGGGATGAGAATGGAGGGTTTGGGGTTCTAGGGTTTAGGGTTTAGGGTATGACGATGTAGGGTTTTGATTTCTAGGGTTTAGGGTTTGTCTAGGATTTAGGGTTTGTTTAGGGTTTGTGTAGGGTTTGTCTAGGGTTTAGGGTTTAGGGTTTGTCTAGGGTTTAGGGTTTGTCTAGGGTTTAGGGTTTGTCTAGGGTTTAGGGTTTGTCTAGGGTTTAGGGTTTGTTTAGGGTTTGTCTAGGGTTTAGGGTTTAGGGTTTGTCTAGGGTTTAGGGTTTGTCTAGGGTTTAGGGTTTAGGGTTTAGGGTTTTGTGTGTAGATTTTGAAGATTTCGATCTTGTAGTTGCTATGGATAAATCAAATCTAAGAAATCTTTCTTCTATTTGTCCCCCAAATAAAAAATATAAATTAAAATTATTATTAAGAGATTATGCCCCTGATTGTGGGGTTGAGGAGGTCCCCGACCCGTAAACCCTAAACCCTAAACCCTAAACCCTAGTTTGTTTTAAGAGATTATATGTTTAACAGGTCCCTAACCCTCCTTTCCTCAAAACCCTAAACCCCAAAACCCTAGATATATATATAAACCCCGTTTTTGATGTATGTTGTATATACACTACAGAAGGGTTTAGTAGGGTTTGTCTAGGGTTTAGGGTTTAGGGTTTAGGGTTTATCTAGGGTTTAGGGTTTGTGTTTTATGTTAGGTATTATGAAGGAGGGCATCTAAATGTATTTGATTTAATTGAGAGAGGAGTCGAAGGCCTCATACAACAAGAGAAGATTGCTGCTGCTTGATCTAAACCCTAAACCCTAAACCCTAAACCCTAGTTAATAACCCTCCTCAGCTATATATAAAATATAAACCCTCGTTCTTGTCTGTCTTTTATATTCAAATCTAACTATCGCAAATCTCTTAATAAACCCTAAACCCTAAACCCTAAACCCTAAACCCTTAAACATCTTCAGACACAAAACCCTTTATATAAAGAAGCTGTATTGGGGTTTAGGGTTTATATATATAACCCTCATATTAGGTGTACGTACACTGCAGGTTTGAAGCAGCCCCGCCCTAAACCTGCAGCGAAAACCCTAAACCCTAAACCCTAAACCCTAGTTGGGGTTTATAGGATAACAGGGTGTACATACACCGCAAATACGGTGCTGTATATTTATAAACAGCATCTGTTCGGGTGTATATACAGATAAAGCATTAGGGTTTATAAAAACAAAAACCCTAGCTATATTCCTCATAAGAAACTCCTATCAACACCCCCGAAAGCCCCCAACTTTATTTATTTATTTATTTATTTATTTATTTATTTTATTTATTTATTTATTTAGTTTGTTTGGGAAGAACAGCCCCAAATCTGTTTGTTTTAAGGGAGTAGACTTCAGAGACTCCGATAACATCACAGACTCCTCACAAAATCGATAGTTTACCTAAACCACAAACCCTAAACCCTAAACCCTAGACCCTAGACAATAAACCCTAAACCCTAAACCCTAGACAATAAACCCTAAAGGCCCAGGGCCTCAAGCTATTCCCGTCTCTACAATCAAAACACTATATCGCTAAACCCCATAGAATCGCACGCATCCAACGAAACCCTAAACCCTACCCCCCAAACCCTAAACCCTAAGACCCCTAAACCCTAAACCCCTAAACCCTAAACCCTAATTTAATTGCTTACAGTCATCATATACCAAATAGGTAGAGCTGTGAGAGCAATACTGAACAGATTCAAGTAGTACAGTCGGGCTCTGTCTGCTTCAAGCATATTTGGCTGCAAAGGGCCCCACACACACACCAAACCCTAAACCCTAAACCCTAAACCCTAAACCCTAGAATGTGCGATATATGAGATAACAACCCCTCCTTTATGTCCCTGTGAGCGAAAGTATGTTGATGCTCTGTCTCCTCTTCTCTCCCCTGTCTCCTTCTCCTTCTTCTTCTCTCTCTCTCTCTCTCTCTGCTGAGCGTCCTACCCCAACCCCCTCCCCCTGCTTGAGGCCTTAGGGTTTAGGGTTTAGGGTTTAGGGTTTAGGGTTTAGGGTTCTTACTCGTCTGAGGAAGCGATCTCGTGTGAATTGGGGCACCGGCAGCTGCATCCTTGCAGCCCTTGAGAGAAACATCTTCGCAGCAGCAGCAGCAGCAGCAACAGCAGCAGCAGCAGCAGCAGCAGCAGCAGCAGCAAGAACTGCAGCAGCAGCAGCAGCAGCAGCAGCAAGAGGCGGCAGCAGCAGCAAGAGCAGCAACGGGTTGAAAAGGGTTGAGGGTATGATATAAACTTTATTTTTAGATTAATATATATGTTTGTATTTGTTTATAATAGAATATAAATAAATTAAATAATAATAAAGCAATAAAATAAGAAAGATATATAATTATACAACTCTCTCAACCCTCGGGGCTGTATATACAGCATAGGGCTGCGCTCCCTATGCTGCTAGGCCTGAGATCGAAGCCATCAATGTTTCTTCTCTCTCAATCTTTTCTTCTTTTATGTTTATTAGGTTTTGTTTCTTCCTCTAAAACAATTATAAAGGCCTTATTAGGCTGCTTCTCCCCTAAATATACATATAAACACAAAAAATATCGTGCTGCTGCTGCTGTAGGAGCAGCAGCAACGCCTGCTGCAGCAGCAGGAGCCGCAGCAACAATCCCAGCATCAACTGCAGCAGCAGCAGCAGCAGCAGCAACATTCTAAGATTTATCTGCTTCTTCTCTTTCAAGTTTATTTAATTAATAAGGGGGTTTGAAGAGAGTAGAGGGGAAGAACTACAACCGCCTTATCTTTGTGCTCCGACTCATTAGGGTTTAGGGTTTAGGGTTTAGGGTTTAGGGTTTAGGGTTTGTGCTTCAGCAGCAGCAAGAGAGCTGAGAGCGTTGCTTTTGTTGCTAACACAAGCAGCAAAACCCCCTCACAGGCTTCTCTCTTGCTGCTGCTGCCGCTGCTGCTGCCGCTGCTGCTGCCGCTGCTGCTGCTGCTGCTGCTGCTGCTGCAGTTGTATAATAACGAGAACACGTTGTTGATGCTGCTGTAGCTGGAGGCCGCCTAGAGGCGGCGTCGCTTGCTCGATAGCAACGTTATAAACCTTAGCAGCAGCAGCAGCAGCAGCAGCAGCAGCAGGAGACGAAGAAGGATTCGAAGTAGAGGCAGCAGGCTATCATCATCAGCAGCAGAAGCAACAGCAGCAGCAGCAGCAGCAGCAGCAGCAGCGTGGTGGTGCTGCAGATGAGGCCTTTACCTCGTGCCGCCTCGGCGGCGTCCTTCTCTCACTTCTTCTGTCTCTCTTTCTCTCTCTTCTGTCTCCTTCTCTGTCTCCTTCCTCACGCATTTGCTGCTGCTTCTTCTTCAGAAGAAGCAACAGCAGCAGCAGCAGCAGAAACAGCAGCAGCAGCAGCAGCAATCCCCGAGAGCAATGCAGCAGATTTCGAAGCAGCAGCAGATATGCAAGTTGCTGCATCAGATCTAGCAGCAGCAACAGCAGCAG
Organism: Eimeria praecox; assembly: GCA_963920595.1. Lineage (NCBI taxonomy): Eukaryota > Apicomplexa > Conoidasida > Eucoccidiorida > Eimeriidae > Eimeria > Eimeria praecox. The sequence goes on from OY986951.1 coordinate 2,119,864, forward strand.
CAGCAGCAGCAGCAGCAGCAGATCCAGCAGCAGCAGCAGCAGCAGCAGATCCAGCAGCAGCAGCAGATCCAGCAGCAGCAGCAGCAGCATTAGAAGAACGTATAGAACAGCTGCAGCAGCTAGTTGATGATGCTGATAGAGAAGAAGAAGAGAAGAAGATACAGACCCTAGCAGCAGCAGCAGCAGAAGAGATAACGCCGGGGGTTAAACCTCGCCGTCTTATGTACGTATATAAACCCTAGTACTAAACCCTAGTACTAAACCCTAATACTAAACCCTAGTACTAAACCCTAATACTAAACCCTAATACTAAACCCTAATACTAAACCCTAATACTAAACCCTAATACTAAACCCTAATACTAAACCCTAGTACTAAACCCTAATACTAAACCCTAATACTAAACCCTAATACTAAACCCTAATACTAAACCCTACCCCTACTACTAAACCCTACCACTAAACCCTACTACTAAACCCTACTAATAAACCCTAATACTAAACCCTAATACTAAACCCTAGTACTAAACCCTAGTACTAAACCCTAATACTAAACCCTAGTACTAAACCCTAGTACTAAACCCTAATACTAAACCCTAATACTAAACCCTAATAATAAACCCTAGTACTAAACCCTAGTACTAAACCCTAATACTAAACCCTAGTACTAAACCCTAGTACTAAACCCTAGTACTAAACCCTAGTAGTAAACCCTAGTACTAAACCCTAGTACTAAACCCTAATACTAAACCCTAATACTAAACCCTAATACTAAACCCTAGTACTAAACCCTAGTACTAAACCCTAGTACTAAACCCTAGTACTAAACCCTAATACTGGACCCTAGTACTAAACCCTAGTACTAAACCCTAATACTAAACCCTAGTACTAAACCCTACTATTAAACCCTACCCCTACTACTAAACCCTACTACTACACCCTACTATCCCTAGTATTAAACCCTACCCCTAAACCCTACTAAACCCTACTACTAAACCCTACTACTAAACCCTTCGCCTTAACCCTACTACTAAACCCTAGTACTAAACCCTAAACCCTAGATGCGATTGTTTGTAGAAGGGGGGTTAGTAGTTGTTGTTTTATAGTTTTGCGGTTTGTTCTCTTGCTGCTGCTGCTGCATCTGCATCTCCTGCTGCTGCTGCTGTTGCTGCTGCTGCTGTTGCTGCTGCTGCTGCTGCTGTTGCTGCTGCTGTTGCTGTTGCTGCTGCAGGGCAGCAGCAGGTGCAGGGTTGATGCTGCTAGCGGGTGGGGCTTTGATTCACGAGCACTTTGGCTCTATCTTCCGGGGACTACAAACAATCGCAAACAATCTTAAATGTAAGGGTTCAAAACATACATACGATTAGCTAGCTAGCTAGATAGATAGATAGATAGATAGATAGATAGATAGATAGATAGATAGATAGATATAGATAGATATAGATAGATAGATAGATAGATAGATAGATAGATAGATAGATAGATAGATAGATAGATAGATAGATAGATAGATAGATAGATAGATAGATAGATAGATAGATAGATAGATAGATAGATAGATATAGATAGATAGATATAGATAGATATAGATAGATATAGATAGATAGATAGATAGATAGATAGATAGATAGATAGATAGATAGATAGATAGATATAGATAGATAGATATAGATAGATAGATAGATAGATAGATAGATAGATAGATAGCCTTCTCTGTCTCTAGCTAGCTAGATAGCTAGGTAGCTAGCTAGATCTCCTTCTAAGTAGCTAGCTAGCTAGCTAGC
>OY986951.1:2134146-2141646 GCA_963920595.1 Eimeria praecox
TACCTAGCAAGGGATGCTAGGGGCCCCAGAGGAGGGCCCTCTCTCTCACAAGCTGCTGTAGAAGCAAAGTAGATCCGAGTTTTCTCTTGTTCTTGTAAAAGGGTTTGTTGAGCTAACTCGTGAATTGTTGAATATGACAATGGAAGAAACAAAATATCTTCTTATTCAACTTGCAGACTAAGTAGTAGACACAATTTGGATTTGTGCTGCTGCCTGCCTCATCAAGCCCTGACGGAGGCGGTCTTGTGCCCCCCTCCCCCCCCCCCACCCTCCCTCTAAGAGCTAATAAACGTATTGATCGGCTTCCGGCTTCACTCTCTGCTGCTGCTGCGTCAAACGCAGCTTCAGCTGCAGCTGCGAGCCTGCATGCATCCCTGGTGCTTTCTTCTCCTTCTTCTCCAGTGCATGAGCAAACATCGACGAGGAGTAAGGCAATAATTATCTGCTGCTGACTATGTTGCTGTTTCCTGCGACTCCGATGCTCCTGCCGCTGCTGCATTGCAGCACCATCAACTCCAACAACTGAAGTTCCTGTTTCTGTTGCAGCAGATCTCTTTACGTGCTGCTGCTGCTGCTGCTGCTGTTGCTGCTGCTGCTGCTGTTGCTGCTGATAAAGTTGATGTGTTTGGTGTTACCATTGCTAACGTTGACGCCGTTGCTTCTAGTTGTGGCCTAGCAGTATTGTAGATCTGCTAGAGGAGGCAAGCAAATTCGTGCAGCATTAAACAATCCTTGAATTAAGAAGATAAGAAGAAAAAACTGAAGATAGCTTCTGACGCCTCTCTTCCCTCCCCCCCCCCCCCCCGCCCCAACCCCCCCCAAAGGCTCTCTCGGGGCGAAGGCCCACTCCAGAGTCGTATGCATCTTGTCTCGATACGCTGTGATCTTCAAAGTGTATTAGAGAAATCAAAGGGTGAAAGGAGTAATACACCCTTCACGCCATCGTGTAGCAGCTCGATCCATAACATAGGAAGCCTACTTCATCCCTTTAATTATGTTGAGGGGTTACACTTCTACTCAACTGTCGCACCTCCCGCGTCATTTCTTCCCCAGCATCTGAGTGTGTCCAAACAAACTACTTAAGTGTTAGACTTTGTTTTTTTTTTCTTAGCAGTTCGTTTGCTTGCCGCTGGGCTTCTTCTTCAAGATGCGGAGGTCATATGCTCCTGGCGCTAAGAGTAAGAGTAAGGCCGAGGGAGGCGTCAGTTCGATACAGTGCAACGAGCATTCAAGGGGACGGCTATGAGATGGCAGCCAATAGAAACCCCGTGGCAGCTCCTTGTTATCGAATGCGTCTTATACATGCCCCTTCAACTGCTTCAGTTTCTCTTGTATCGACTGCATCGACTGTATCCTAAACTGCTCTTTTCGTAAGGCCATCATCATGACAGAGTGCATGCAAGTCTCCATTGTTAATGGAAGACTCTCTACATTATGTTGAAGTCCCCTCGCTCTCTCTCTTCTTCTTCGGCCACTGGTTCCACTCCTCTTACTTCCAGAGGCTGCAGAAGCTGTTAGAAAAACGCTGAGAGATAGGCTCCTTACTTGTTACCCTCCTCCTCCACACAGCATCACAATTCTCTTCTAGAAAGTGCAGGCCCTCTCTTTCTTGTGTTATCTACAGCAAACCTACGATTACGATGCGGTGAACGTCTCCAACGTAGAAAATCCACTTAATAAAAAACGATGCAGCTTACCAATTCAAGGGTTTAGGGTTTAGGGTTTAGGGTTTAAGGTTTAGGGGTTAGGGTTTAGGGTTTAGCGAACCGTAGCCACCTACAATGCGCCAGTCAGTAGACAAGCAGACAGCACCACTTTCCCATAGCTTCAGACATCAGCTCCTCTCTGCAGCATACGTCGGTACGGCTATGGGCTCCTAGCTTTTATGAAGAGCCTGGTAAGACAATATGCTGACTGTGGGGGGATCTGAAGGTGCGGCTGCCACCTCTTCCAGCTTCATCGTTGCTTCGTACGCTGTGCGGGGGCTACGATCGTCTCCTCGATAACCGTCTTTGCCCCTTTTCTACTACTGCTCAAAGTCGAGCTTCTTCAGCTCCTTAGAATCCTTTCAGGGGCCAACAGTATCAACTTCTGTCAGACCTTCTTTGTTGCAAAAGAAACAGATCCGCCGCTGTTCTGTACGCCCCTGAGGACGGGGTTAGCTGGCGTTTTATACTTTTCTGGCAGAGCTCGCATTCACAGCCCCAGTATTTATGGGCTCTGTGTCTGAGTCATTTCCAAGCCATTCTTCTTCCTCCTCCTCTAAGGGGGCGGCAGTGAAGAGCTTTCTCTCCTTGGTGTTAACGTCTCTAACCCTCCCCCACGTCAGTTCCCCTTGGCTGGCCGTACAGTTGGACATATCCTCTCTAAAGGAAAGGAGAAAGCCCTGCTCGCTCTCTCCTTTATATATATATATATATGTATATATATATATATATATATATAGAAATATCAAGAAGGCTGATGGTTCAGGGTTTAGGGTTATAGAAACCCTAAACCCTTAACCATCGGACTTCTGTTCATCAGGCTTTGGCATTTCTCGAAGTAAGCCTCTACTGATAGCCGCCCTTTTTTAGGGTTTGTTTGTTGTGCCATAGCTTATTGTATTGATGATGTGCAAATAAACCTACATCACAATGCACCCTAGAACGCTTCAAATATATATATATATATATATATATATATATATATATATATATATATATATATATATATATATATATATATATATATATATGTTCCGGGGATGTATCACCCCTGCTTAGAGATACAGCCCCCCTTCCCCGGGCTCCCCTTCTAATAGAGAGAACGCACTTACCAGCTATAGAAGAGTCCTCAGAAATTTCTGGCCACTCTTCCATCCTCGAGAAGCCGTGGGCTCAGTAGCACAAGGGAAGGGGGCTCCTACGTTGGAGAGGACGCCTCCCCCCCCTTAACTGCTGCACCCCTAGCTGCAACCCCTACTGCAGGGCAGCCCCATAAGCAGCCAGAGCCCAACACCCTATTGCTGCATGCACTGAGACTGTAGACAGTTGTTTAACAACTGTGGGGCTTCGCCCTCAGAAGCCAGCCTGCATTCAAGTAGAAACAGTGCGTTTACGCCGAAACTTAAAACCCTAAACCCTAAACCCTATCTGCCTTACTACTTTGCTTCGTGTTCTCCTTAAGACAGTCAGAATGACTCTAAACAATGCTCCTTGTAGGGATAGAGAACCCACACTCTCCAACCTACACTCTCTGCTGCCTTCTTCATCGACTCTACCCTTGTGCGTACGTCTCACATTAGTAAGGGCTCCTGTTGTTTACTGCTTTGAGGTGTATACTGAGGGAACCCTAAGGAGACAAATGCGGTGTATGTCTGCTGTGCACTGCACGAAGGAGGCTGACAGACTCTCCTGTCTCCTCCTTCTACAACCGCTCGCCCCCCCCGCCCCCACCTCCACGCTGCATTCTCTGTAGCGGGCCCCCCCAATGGGCCTCCAAGGATGGGGCTGCATGCAGGAGTGGGGCTGCATGCAGCATTGGGGCTGCATGCAGCAAGCTGCGGGGTTCCTAATAAAAAGGAAACGTCTATCCATGTTGTTCTCTCGATAGGACAACAAAAGGAGACAGCTCTCCATACATTATCACGGAGTGTACGTACTCTAAGGTGTTAATAAATACGATGACTACAGCTAACAACTCTAAAGCACTAAGAAAGTATTAACTCTGCTGTCTCCTTAGTTTGTTAACTCAACCCCTGTCTGCTCTGTCTGCTGTCTCCGAGAAGATAAGATAAGAAGAACCATCAACCCCTAGAAGAGAACAGGCCACAGCCTCTGCAGCACCAAAGCCACAGCGGTGACACCGCAGTGCTGCTAGGGCGTCTCCTCTTAGGAGCAAATGTGCCGCAGTCTGCTGCTGTTGCTGCTGCTGCTGCTGCTGCAGGGCTGAACTGCTGTTTCTCCTCTCTGAGAGACAGGCCCGAAAGACACTGTACACAGGCAACGCTGGGCCTCCTCGCGTTGGTTGAAGTGTCTCCGTGGTGTCTCCGTCAACTGCTCTGCTGTCTCGCAGTCCGCTGCTTGTTGCTGCTGAGTTTGGAAGCTCTGTTGCTGCTGCTGCTGCTGCTGCTGCTGCTGCCGTTTGTGCCCCGCTGGAGCTACTGTAGCTGCTGCAGCCGCTGCAGTCGCCGCACGAGAGACACCTGCCTCGAGAAGCAAAGAATGCTGCAGACAGCACAAAGACACAACAGGGCTGTATCTCTACTGTCTCCTTATAGTCCCCTCACCAGTTCTGTCTCCTCCTGCTGCTGCTGCTGCTGCAGCAACAGCAGCAGCAGCAATAGCTGCTGCTGCTGCTCTGACGCCCCACCTGCAGCTATATTAGCCCGGACGATTCTACAAGACGCCGGCTGACCCAGAAGTCTCCCCCTGCAGCAGCAACCGCAGCAGTGTCTCCTTCTGTCTGTCTCTTCTGTCTCCTTCTGTCTGTCTCTTCTGTCTCCTTCTGTCTGTCTCTTCTGTCTCCTTCTGTCTGTCTCTTCTGTCTCCTTCTGTCTGTCTCTTCTGTCTCCTTCTGTCTGTCTTTTGTCTCCTCTTGTTTATTTGCTTGTGCTGTCCCTTCCCGCAGCAGCATGCCCACACTACAGCCTATGTGGCGAGACTAGCTGCTGCTGCTGCTGCTGCTGCTGCTGCTGCTGCTGTAGTAGTTGTTGTTGCTGCTGCTGCTGCTGCTCACCTGTACATCCACCGCAGCTTCATAGTGGGGCGCACGCTACCAAGGACAACGGGCTTTAACAGCATCTCGCACTGCAGGCACCGCATGCTGCTGCTGCTGCTGTTGCTGCTGCTGCTTCTGCTGCTGCTGTTGCTGCTGCTGCTTCTGCTGCTGCTTCTGCTTCTGCTTCTGTTGCTGCTGCTGCTGCTGCTGCTGAGGACGCTGCTAGGCCGGATGCAGAGACAGTTCGGACACCGAAGACGAGTAAGGATGCTGTCTGCAGCAAAGGAGACACCTAAACCCCTAAACCCTCGGGGGTTTAGATGTTTAAACAGCCGACCCCACTCGCCTACCTGCTAGAGTATACACCCTACCCCAAACCCTAAACCCTAAGCCCTAGACCCTAAACCGTAGTTTGCTAGCAGCAGATCCCGCAGCTACACTCACCCAGCATCCCCTCCTCCTCCAACTCAATCACGCGAGCAGCTGTCCCTAGAGACACCCCATCCACTACTAGCTGAGGAAGCACCATATCTGCAGCAGCAGCAGCAGCAGCCTTGTTTGCTGCTGCATCAACTGCAGCAGACAAGCAGCAGCAGCAAACGCACAAGACTCGACTCCGGCAGCACTGCTGCAGTCTCTCCTGCTGTATCTGTCTCTTTGGAGACACCTGATAGTTCGGCTGCAGCAGCAGTGTCTCTCTTACCACCTGTGCTGTGTCTTCTGAAGCCGCTCTTCATAAGCATGGGGCCCCTATGGGGCCCCCGTGGGGGCCCCCGTGGGGGCCCCTGTGAGGGCCCCCTCTGGGGCCCCCGTGGGGGCCCTTGTGAGGGCGCCCTCTGGGGCCCCCGTGGGCCCCCCCCCTCAGAGCGAAGCCCGTGGGATCCTGATGAAGTGAGCAGCAGCTGCTGCCTGCATAGACGCTGCAGCAGCAGCACGTCGTGCAGCCCCAGTGCTGCAGCAGCAAGCAGTCCACATACTCTACAGAGAACGTCAAGCAACCCCCCACTACCCCGGGGGGCCCCCAAGGGGCCCCCCTAGCACACAGAGGCCCCCCAATGCTACCCTGGGGGCCCCCCAAAGGCCTTCCCCACCGCTGCCCCGGGGGGCCCTTAGCCGCGGTAGTGGAGGGCCCCCCACCGCTACCCTGGGGGGCCCCCCACCGCTACCCTGGGGGGCCCCCCAAGCCCCCCCTCTAATAGTGGCCCCCCCCCCCCATCGCTGTGCTGGGGGCCCCTGCTCTAGCCGAATAGAGGTGATAGTAGGATAGCAGTATATACCTGGTGTTAGTGCGAGGTTTGTATCTAGAAAGAGATAAACAACTCCTTTACAATCTAATAAATTTAATAATTGCTGGGAAGCTGAGTAGGCCTGTCGACTGGCAGAAAGGGTGTCTCCTATTAGCAGCACCTAAAGGAGACAGCAGCAAGAAAGGAGACAGCAGCAGTTAAGACACCAGACAATATACAGACAGCAACAAATCTAGAGGAGACACACAGCAGCAGATAACAGCAGCACAGACACAAACCTCTGCTAAGGGACCCTCAAAAAACGCTGCTGTATCCGCTCTTCTGCTGCTGCTGCTGGTGCTGCTGGTGTTGCTGCTGCTGCTGCTGCTGCTGCTGCTTCTGATGCTGCTACTGTTGCTGCTACTGCTGCTGTTGTCGTTCGCTGAAGAGCCACCTCCTCGATCGGTAGGTAGTGCTGCTGCTGCTGCTGCTGCTGCTGCTGTCTCGATTTGCTGCTTGTAGCTTCCCGTGCGTGCCAGCGAACGTCTAGAGAAGAGGCGGGCGATGCTGCTGCTGCTCTGCTTTGTCTCCTGTTGATCCTGCTGCTGCTGCTGCTGCTGCTGCTGCTGTTGCTGCTGCTGCTGCTGCTGCTGCTGTTGCTGCTGCACAAACTCTCCAACAATTGTCTCCTGCAAAGAAAACAGCCTAAGAGCATCAGCGCCCCCTTCCTGCTGCTGCAGTGTGGGGCCCCGCCGCTGCAGCTCGAAGACTTCCTGCAGCAGATCCATCGTTGTCTCCCCCCATTCTGCTGCTGTGTCTTCTTGCTGCTGATGCTGCTGCTGCTCTCTCGACAGCAGCAACTGCTGCTGCTGCTGCTGCTGCTCAGCTTCTCCTCTCAACGTGCTGCTGCCTATCGTTAGCTGCTGCTGCATCTCAGCTGCATGCAGCTGGTGCTGCTGCGGGCCCCCGCAGCAGCCATCACCACTCTGGTGCTTCACTGTCTTCGTTGCTGCTGCTGCTGCTGCTGCTGCTGTTGCTGCTGCTGTTGTGTTTCTCTCCTGTTTCCCCCACAAGCAGAATCTATGAGGCCAGCTCTTTGGCTGCTGCTGCACATGTCTTAAGGAGGAGGGTCTGTCTGCGGTGTCTGCATGCACGCACCTCTCAATGCTGTGGCTGTTGTGGCTGCTGCTGCTGCTGCTACTGCTGTTGCTGCTGCTGCTGCTGCTGTTGCTGCTGCTGCTGCTGCATGCGCTTCTACTTGTTTGTAACGGGCCCAGAGGCACGCAGAGTCCGCTAGAACTATCTAAGCTTCCTTGCGGCGAAAGCCATCTGCTGTCGCTGCTGCTGCTGCTGCTGTAACTGCTGCTGCTGCAACTGCTGCTGCTGCTGCTGCTGTTGCTGCTGCTGCTGCTCTTGTTTACGCTACGGGATTTGACACTTCTAAAGAAGTTGCTGCCTAACCTGCGAAAGAAGAAACAGCGAGGCAGCGTTGGCTGCGCGCTGCTCATTGTGGGTTTAGGGGGGCCCCACGAGTTTCTGCTGCTGCTGCTGCTGCTGCTGCTGCTGCTGCTGC
>OY986951.1:2149146-2159146 GCA_963920595.1 Eimeria praecox
CAGCTGCTGCTGCTGCTGCTGCAGCAGCAGCAGCAGCAGGTGTAGAGGGGGGTAGCGCGGAGACAGAGGGGCATCAGCTGACGCATCCGCCCCTGAGCCTTAGCAGAAGCAGCAGCAGCAACAGCAACAACAGCAGCAGCAGCAGCACATGCAGCAATGGCACGGTGTACCCTGATAGGAGTTTAGAAAGAGACAGACAAACGTATGGGGGACGATTTGCTGCTGCTACCTTTGTGCAGCAGCAGCAGCTGCAGCAGCAGCTGCAGCAGCAGCAGCAGCAGCAGTCGCCAGCTTACTCTGTAGAGAGAGCTGCATCGTCTCCTGATTCAGCAGCAGCAGCAGCAGCAGCAGCAGCAGCAGCACTAAACATGAGCGGAAGAAGCCGCCGTATGTTTTCTTTTGGTACGCACAGAGATTTGAACAGCAGCAGCAGCAGCAGCAGCAACAGCAGCAGCAGCAGCAGCAGCAGCAGCTGGGTTCCTATAGCCGGCCCAGTCCAGATTGGCCATGCTGTTAGCAGCAGCGACAGCAGCAGCAGCAGCAGCAACAGCAGCAGCAGTTATCAGGGTTCAAGTCGGCGTCATAGCGCCACCCGCGGGGGCAGCAGCAGCAGCAACAGCAGCAGCAGCAGCAGCAGCAGCAACGCGTCTGCACTCTCGTTTCGCTTCAGCGGAGAGCCCTTCCCCTCAGCAGCAGCAGCAGCAACAGCAGCAGCAGCAGCAGCAGCAGCAGGTACGAGAGACGATTACTACGGAGCTTCGTCTTTAGGAGCACCACCAAGGAACGCAGCAACAGCAGCAGCAGCAGAAGCAGCAGCAGCAGCAGCAACAGCAGCAGGCCTGCGTGCTGCAGCACATATGCCAGCACGATGCGATTTCAGAGAAGCCCCAGCTGCTACCTGGCCAGCTCCTACTGCTGAGCAGCAGCAGCAGCAGCAGCTGCTGCTGCTGCAGCAGCAACAGCAGCAGCAGCAGTGGCAGCATCCGTACTATCACCATATGCAGCACCAGCAGCAGCAGCCGCAGCAGCTGCTGCAGCAGCAGCAGAAGCAGCAACCCCCCTGTGATGTCATGACACCTGCTGCTGCAGCAGCAGCAGCAGCTCCAGCTTCTTTGCAGGAATGCCTACGTGGTCCGCTGCGGGAGGGCGGTCTTGCTGCAGCAGCAGCAGCAGCTGCTGCTGCAGCAGCAACAACACCAGCAGCAGCAGCAGTCGGATCGCGCGCAGCAGCAAATGCGCCCTCTGTATCAGCAGCAGGAACGACAGGACCAACACCGAGAACAGCGGCAGCAGCAGCAGCAGCAGCAGCAGCAGCAGCAGCGCACGCTGCATGCAGCCCCGGAGTCAGCGATGAAGGAGGGGAAGGCCATCAATGTGTGGGGGGATTGGGGCTTCCCGATATTGCTTCTTGCATCTTAGGAGGGCAGCAGCAGCTAGCTGCTCTGTCGCTGCAGCAGCAACAGCAGCAGCAGCAGCTGCAGCAGCAGCAGCAGATGGACGAGCAGCAGCAGGAAGGATTCCTGCAGTTTATGCGGGAACAACCAGGCGAGGCGCAGAGGGTATGGGCTGTGCAGCAGAGAAGCAGCAGCAGCAACAGCAGCAACAGCAGCAGCAGCAGCAGCAGCAGCAATGTCAACAACAGCAGCCGCAACAGCAGCAGCAGCAGCAGCAGCAGCAGCAACCCGCACAGTCATCAGGGCCTCTGCAATACATGCGGCCCTTGGTGTCCCTCAGGCAAGCCCTTCGGCGTGTCAGGGAGTGATGCAGCAGCAGCAACAGCAGCAGCAGCAGCAGCAGCTGCTGCTGCTGCTGCTGCTCCTTGTACACCTTCTGGTATGTTGGAGGCTTTCTCTGCTATTCCTGCGGCTCAACCAACAGCAGCAGAATCCCCAGGGCTGCAGCAGCAGCTGCAGCAGCAACAACAGCTACAGCAGCAACACCTGCAGCAGCAGCAACTACAACAGCAGCAACTGCAGCAGCAACACCTGCAGCAGCAACACCTGCAGCAGCAAGACTGTTTTTCTGGTGTCTGTCAATACCAGGGAGGACAACACCAACCTGATGGAGCAGCAGCAGCAGCAGCAGCAGCAGCTGCTGCTGCTGCTGCTGCTCCTGCGAGTCTATTTCGCGGGGAAGGCTGCTACTGCTGGCAGTGGTCTTCGCAGCAGCAGCAGCAGGAGCAGCAGCAGCTGCAGCAGCTGCAGCAGCTGCAGCAGCCGCAGCCGGTGTATGCAATATTGCGTGTTGTTCCCTCAGATGCACAGATCTGTCAGCTGCAGTGGTGTTGGGGGGGAGAGCTGACTCCTTGCTCTCAGCAGCAGCAGCAGCAGCAGCAGCAGCAAGATAAGGAGTACGGGCTTGCAGGCATACAACAGAGGATGTCTCCTAGCTCGTTCAACTACATCGCAGCAGGGCAGCAGCAGCAGCAACAGCAGCAGCAGCAGCAGCTGCTGCAGCAGCAGCTGCAGCAGGAGATGGTTTGCTACGGTGGCGCCTCTGTATGCGCGCCTCCCTGTGTCTTGAATGACAGAATAAACAGCTTCGGAAGCAGCAGCAGCAGCAGCAGCAGCAGCAGCGAAGCAGCAGCAGCAGCAGCAAGTGCTGCTCCTCCGCAGCTACTTCGCTGTCACAGGGGAGAGAGCGTCGAGGTGTATATACACCACAAAAGCGGCTGGCTCTTCGGCAGCATCCATGGACAGCCACACAGGTGCTGCTGCTGCTGCTGCTGCTATTGCTGCTGCTGCTGCTGTTATTCCTGGTGCTGCTGATAGGTGTCTTCTTGTTCCTGCGGTGTATCTGCAGGTTTTTTATGTTTGTTTCATCGTTAATATCTGTAGTATTGTCTCTTTCTTTTTAGAAGGGGACAAGTTGTTGTTGATTTAGAAATAAAAACTGTCTCCTTCTGTGTGTTTGACTGTCTCCTTCTGTATGTATTTGACTGTCTCCTTTTGTGTGTTTAACTCTGTCTCCTTTTGTGTGTTTAACTCTGTCTCCTTTTGTGTATTTGACTGTCTCCTCCTGTATGTATTTGACTGTCTCCTTTTGTGTGTATTTGACTGTCTCCTTCTGTGTATATTTGACTGTCTCCTTCTGTGTATATTTGACTGTCTCCTTCTGTGTATATTTGACTGTCTCCTTCTGTGTATATTTGACTGTCTCCTTCTGTGTATATTTGACTGTCTCCTTCTGTGTATATTTGACTGTCTCCTTCTGTGTATATTTGACTGTCTCCTTTTGTGTGTATTTGACTGTCTCCTTTTGTGTGTATTTGACTGTCTCCTCAGGAGGGGCTGGTTCCCGTATTATTTGCTGCATCATCCCCTCCGTTTCGTACTGTCTCCTTCTGTCTCTGCACCAAGCAGCAGCAGCAGCAGCAGCAGCAACAGCAGCAGCAGCAGCAGCAGCAGCATGAACAGACGGGGAGATTCCAACGCATTCGGGGTGCTTATTGCTTGAGCAGCAGCAGCAGCTGCTGCTGCTGCAGGTGCAGCTGCTGCAGCTGCTGCTGCAGGTGCTGCTGCAGCTGCTGCTGCAGCTGCTGCAGGTGCTGCTGCTGCAGCTGCTGCTGCAGGTGCTGCTGCTGCGCTGGGGTTTAGATTTGCCTGATACGCCAGCAGCACGCTACACCAATAGAGAAGGACCTACAAATTCTTGCTGCTGCTGCTGCTGCTGCTGCTGCTGCTACAGCAGCAGCAGCAGCAGCAGCAGCAGATGTTGAAGCAGCAACTGTCCTTTTGCAGCATCTTCTGCAGATTTAATATCTGCAGCAGATAATGATATTAGTATATATATGTATATATAATGTATATTTATACATGTATAATATAAATATATATTTATATTTATAATAATAATATAAATATATGTTTATATATATTTATATCCATGTATATATATTTATATTTATATATTTATAGAGACTGTTGTTGATTTTATTGTTAGATGTAGAGAGAAGAAAGCTACAGAAACAACAAGACACAGAAGCTGCAGCCAGCAGCAGCAGCAAGCAGCAGCAGCAAGCCGCAGCAGCAAGCAGCAGCAGCAAGCAGCAGCAGCACACAGCGGCAAGCAGGAGACAGTGCATGCAGAGAGAGTACAGACACCAGAAAATTAATAAATCATAAATAAATAAATAATATTTATTTGAAAATAATAATATATAATAAATAATAAAACATTAAATAAATAAGTTAATTAATTAATATTATTTAGTAATAATAATATATAATAAATAAAAATAAAATAAAATAAATTAATTAATTAAATTAGGAGGAGACAGTGCAAGCGAGACAGCAGCACAGCAGCAGAGGAGACAGTTAGATATTGATAGATATAGTTGATAGAGAGACAGACAGAGGAGACGAAGGAGACAGAAGAAGCAACAACCCCACAGAGACAGACGAAGGAGACAACACAGGGGGTCTGTCATCTACTTTGCTACAACAAATATTTGGGGCTTTGCATGCACAATCCAAAGCCCCAAAAATGCATGCATGCATGCATGCATGCATGCATGCATGCATGCTTGTTGTATTAGGGTTTAGGGTTTAGGGTTTAGGGTTTAGGGCTGTGTACTGTGAGGTGTATAGGCACTGCTAGTGTTTAGTGTGAGGTGTCTATACACCTTAAAACACACTAAAGAAAGCAGCAGCAGCAGCTGCTGCTGTTGCGTTCTTGGGCTAACACCAGCAGCAGCAACAGCAGCAGCAGCAGCAGCAGCAACTGCATGCAGGGGACAACACATTTTGTGTGTCTGCAGGATCTTATTCTAGTAGAGAATGCATTTAGCTACTATCTACTGACGTCTGCTGCTGCTGCTGCTGCTGCTGCAGCAGCAGCAGCAGCAGCTCTGCTGCAACAGCCCATGAAGCCTAACGTAGACCGCCTGGTGCTGCTAGTGTCTGCGCAGCGGCAGCAGCAACAACAGCAGCAGCAACAACAGCAGCAGCTACAACAGCAGCAGCAGCTACAACAGCAGCAGCAGCAGCAAACAACAAGCTGCCGTAGCTGTTCTCTCTACTTCTCAGCTGTACTGCATGCATGGCTGAAGACAATTCCTACTCCAATCAAATTTGCATGCATGCATGCATGCATGCATGCATGCATGCATGCATTAATATTAATATTAATATTAATATTAATATTAATATTAATATTAATATTAATAGTAATATTAATATTAATATTATAAATATAAGATCAAGTACTCGAAGATAAACTATCTTCAATATTAATTATAAATATTATATTAATTATTATTATATATTATAGTAAATACATACATACATGCATGCATGCATGCATGCATGCGTGTGTCTTGTGTACTAAATTATATATTAAATTATTAAATATTTGAGTTATTAAACAATCGTCAAGACAACATAATCCGAGAGAGTAAATAATACACAAAAAAGCAGATTCGAGGGCAGCTTGCTGCTGCTGCTGCTGCTGCTGCTGCTGCTGCTGCTGCTGCTGCTGCTGCTGTTGGTGTTGGTGTTCTTTCAGAGGCAGAGGATGCTGCAACGCTGCAGTGTATGTACACCGCAGAAGCCACATTTGACAAGAGTGCAACAAGAGAAGTAGGAGAATAAGTATATAATTATAATTATATAATTATATTATATAATTATAATTATATAATCTGTCTCCGTTGATATAGAGAAGGAGACACTTCATACTAAACATATCTTCTTTATCTGCTGCAGCAGATAGAAGCAGCAGCAGAGAGAAGCAGCAGCAGCTAGAATATAAAGGAGGATGGACTGCTTGATGCTGCATGCACTCAGTCAGGTGTACATACAACAACAACAACAATCTCCACTAGCAGCATTAGCCACAGCAGCAGCAGCAGCCACAGCAGCAGCAGCTGCAACGTTTACACTTGCTGCTGCTGCTGCTGCTGCTGTTGCAGTTGCTGCTGCTGTAGCTGTAGCTGCTACTGGAGCAGCAGGTGCTGCAGTTGTTGCACCTTCTGCAGCAGCTCCTTCAGGAACAACAACAGCAGCAGCAACAGCAGCAGCTGCTGCTCCAATAGCAGCAGCAGCAGCAGCAGCTGCTGCTGCTGCTGCAGCAGCAGCAGCAGTTATTTGCCTTTCATTGTGGGGAGAGCCAAGAGAAGAGGAGTGTGGGGCCCCACTCTCTGAATTAATCTCTCATGTTCTATCAAACGTCTTCTGCTGTATTCTAATAGAGCTGTAAAGAAAGATATGCTGCTGCTGTCAGTGTCTGCTGCTGCTGCTGCTGCTGCTGCTGTTGCTGTTGCTGTTGCTGCGCCCAAACTTGATCGCCGCCGCTCCTGCTGATGCTGATGCTGCTGCTGCTGCTGCTGCTGCTGCGAAGGGTAAGGACTCGAGTCCCCTCCAGCTCCTCCTATAACACTCTCTCCTCTGCTAGGCGAGTGCTGCAGCACGACAGATAGAGGTGCGCTGCTGCTGACTGTGTGCTTCCGCTGCTGCTGCTGCTGCTGCTGCTGCGGCATCTTCTGTCTGTTGTGCTGCTGCTGCTGCTGCTGCTGCTGTCGAGATAAGCGAGAGAGCACCGCAACGAACTGTCTTGCTGTCTCCTCATGCTGCAGCACCACGTTGCCTCCTACAAGGCTGCAGAACCACCACAGCAGCAGCAGCAGCAGCAACAGCAGCATAAACACATCTCCCTCCTGCTTATGACTGCCTATGCTCCTGCTGCTGCTGCTGCTGCTGCTGTTATGATAGGGGGGTCTTACCTGTTTAAGATAGAAGCACCGAGAGTAGCTGTCCGCTGCAGCGTTGTGTCTATTAGCTGCAGCAGACAATCAAACGTAATCATTGGAGGTAGAACGCCATCTAACTCTCTATCGCAGCAGCAGCAGCTGCTGCTGCTGCAGCAGCTGCAGCAGCAGCAGCGATCCTGGTCAGATGCAGCAGCAACAGAGCCGCAAACATTGCTGTCTTGATTTTGAAAGCAAGAGAATGTTGCTGCTGCTGCATCTGCTGCAGCAGCACATCGTCTAGATATCTTCATGCTGCTGCTGCAGCAGCAAAAGCAGCAAGGACTCTCGCGCAGCCGCAGCCGTCCGTACACCGCAGCTGCTGCTTGAGATCGACGCCTCAACGATGGGCTCACTGCCTGCAGCAGCAGCAGCAGCAGCAGCAACAGCAGCAGCAGCAGCAACAGCAGCAGCACCGATGAAGCTGCACTTGAGTCTATACAACAGCAACAGGCTCTCCATACATATGACGTTTCTACAGATGCAAGAGCAGCAAAACCAGCAGCAGCAGCAGCAACAACAGCAGCAGCAGTGGCAGCAACAACAACAGCAGCAGCAGTAACAACAACAACAACAGCAGCAGTAACAACAGCAGCAGCAGCATCATTAAACGAACTCGCTGTCTAAGAAGGACATGAGTTGCTGCTCCTTGAGAGACAGACAAACCCGCAACAGATACAACAGAAGACGGAGCGCCTCTGTAGAAACAACACACACACACATATATACGTATACATACAACCCCACATGCAGCAGCAGCAGCAGCAGCAGCAAAGCTGCAGCAACAGAACTGCAGCAGCAGCATAACAGCAACAGCAGCAGCAACAGAACACCGGCACAAGTAGAACTGCAGCAGCAGCAGAGATAGAGACAGCAGCAGAACTGCAGCAGCAGCAGAACCGCAGCAGCAGCACAACAGCAACAGCAGCAGAACAGCAGCAGCAGCAGAACAGCAAGTAAGTTAATGTCTGTCTCTGTGTATATTCATCTTACGCCACGCTGCTTCTTCTTTGTGTCTGATCGGGCTGAGAGGCTGTCTCCTCTTGCAGCTGCAGCACTGTCCCCTCAAGCACCAGCAGCAGAGACAGAGGCAGCAGCCGTTGATCTGCTGCTGTCAGAGCCTGCAGCAAACAAACCATAAAATATACAATATAATATATAATAGTATAATATAATATTATATACAAACACCCAAGAAAGAACGGAGCTGCTGCTGCTGTTTCTGTAGGTGCTGCTGCTCTTGCTGCTGCTGCTGTTGCTGCTGCTGCTGTTGCTGCTGCGTATGCTGCTGCTTCTGCTATGTGTCTTGTTGCCTCTGCCGCTGCTGCAATTGCTGCAGCAGCACCAGCAGCAGCACCAGCAGCAGCAGCTGCTGCAGCAGCAGCAGCAGCAGCAGCAGCGAGGAGCTCACACAGCAGACTCTCGTCTCCAGTTGATTTCCTAGATCTCTCGCTCGCTGCAGCACAGAAGCTGCGTTCGTTACTGTCTGCAGCAAACACCCAAACTGCAGCAGCAACAACAGCAGCAGCAGCAGCAGCAACAGCAGCAGCAGCAGAAGCGTCAAGAGTTGCTGCCTTTGGAAACAAGAGACAGCCTTCTCGGTGTCTCCTCCCGCTGTTGCTACTTCATGCTGCATGCAGCCCCGGGCCCCGCTGTCTCTAAGCATCTCTGTCTCTCTCTCTCTCTGTCTCTGTCTGTTTGCTGCTGTCTCTCTCTCTCTCTCGTGTCTGCCTGTCTCTGTCTGTCTGTCTCTCTGTCTGTCTCTCTCTCTCTGTCTCTCTCTGTCTCTGTCTCTATCTGTCTCTGTCTCTACTAGTCGCTGCGCTGCTGTTTCTGTCTCTGTCTTTCTTTGCTGCAGCCTCAGCGTACCCATTCAGGTGAGAGCTCTGTAAGAGCAGCATCTTCTTGTGTTGCTGCTGCTGCTGCTGCTGCTGCTGCTGTCTCGTCAGCAGCAGGTGCTGCAGCACGAAGCATAGAACCATTCAGCAAACCGAAGCAGACAGGACGAGGAGACGAAAGCAAGCAACTGTCTCCTTTTCTTCCTCCTCTTGCTGCTGTCCAGCTGTCTCCCCAGACACTCGGCTGCAGCACAGATGCTGCATCCTGCTGCTGCTGCTGCTGTTGCTGCTGCTCCTCCTGCTGCTGCAGCAGCCTTTGTGCAGTAGCCATAGCCCCCGCAGTATCAGACCCCAATAGCTGCAGATACTGCTCCGCGGAGACACACACTGCCGTCCCCGTGCTGCTGCTGCTGCTGCTGCTGCTGCTGCTGCAGCCCTGCAGCGGCAGCTGCAACGATGGAGGAGGCGGCAGCTGATGAGAGACAGGCAGCACAAGCTGCAGTGTCTGTACAGCTGATACGACCCCACAAACAATCTGCAACAGCAGCATGAGCCCCCGCTGCAGCAGATAACACAAACAAACATATGCACCCTGCTGCTGCTGTTGCTGTTGCTGCTGCTGCTGCTGCTGTTGATGGGTAGTAGTAGGGTTTGTTTGTGTGTCTCCTTCTCACCTGCTGCAGGACCGATGGGATGCTCGAGCGGCAGCCAGCAGCAGCAGCACCACTGATTCTGCTGCAGCAGCTGCAGCAGGCTCTGATTTGTTGTGTGTTAGCTAGGGTTGTGTCTGCTGCTGCTGTGCAGCAGCAGTTCTGTTTCTGCTGCTGCAGCAGGCGTTCGACAGCCCCCTGCTGCTGCTGCGAGCTGCAGCACTCTAATAAACTAGCAGCAGTCAGCGGCTGCATATTAGTAAACACCATAGCCTCAAGGCTCTTCACACTTTGCTGCAGCAGCAGCCGACCGCCACTCAACCACGCCCCCACCACGTGCTGCAGTAAGGAGACACCCAAAGGAGACACTCGTACACCCCAGACAGCAGCAGCAGCAGCAGCAGCAACAGCAGCAGCAGCAGCAGCAGGAAAATCATACTGTCAAATATACACTACACTAAACAGAGACAAACTCCTCTCTAAGTTAAATACTCAGCAACAGCAGCAACAGCACGAGCAGCAGCAGCAGCAGCACGAACAGCAGCAGCAGCAGCACCAACAGCAGCAGCAGAGCAGCAAACAGCAGCAGCAATAGCAGAGCGGCAACAGCAGCTGCAGCAGCACCGCATCCACCACTATAAGAAGCAGCTACACCATCATCATCAGCAGCAGCACCATCATTATCAGCAGCAACAGCAGCATCACGAGCAGCAGCAGCATCAGCAGCAACACGAGCAGCATCAGCAGCAACACGAGCAGCAACACGA
>OY986951.1:2161646-2164146 GCA_963920595.1 Eimeria praecox
CCCCACAGACGCTCTTGATGCTACACCTGACAGCACCCACGGTGTACAGAGAGACAGCTGGAGGAGGGGTTGCTGCTGCTGCTGCTGCTGCTGCTGCTGTTGCTGCTGCTGCTGCAGCAACTGCTGCTGCAGCAGCAGCGATGCGGGCCCCAGACGAGCACGCAGCAGACGCTCTTGCTGCAGGCTACAGTGAAGAGACAGAAGCAGCAACTGTCTCCTTTCGATACCGAAGGAGACACCTAGCTGGCTCTGTCCTGCTAGACAAACACTAGCGCCATCAACCTCCTTAGGAAGCAACAAGGGTGCCCTTGGCTGCTCTCTGCTGCACCTGTTGCTGCTGCTGCTGCTGCTGCTGCTGCTGCTGCTGTTGCATGCGTCAAAGCCCCACACAGAAACACCTCCTGCTGACTGCTGAAGCTCCCTATACACCTGAGGTGCTGCCTGCAGCAAACCGCTCCAGCATTCTGCTGCACTCTGCAAAGGCACCATCCCTGGGTTTAGCTCCTGCTGCTGCTGCTGCTGCTGCTGCTGCTGTTGCTGCTGCTGCTGCTGCTGGGGTTGCTGCTGCAGCGGAAGCAGCGCCTCGAGGAGAGCTCTGTCTGATGATAAGAACAGCAGACAATCAAAGAATGCTTCGTATTCGGCTGCGTCACTGTAGCGGCTGCTGCTGCTGCTGCTGCTGCTGCTGCTGCCTTTGCTGCTGCTGCTGCTGCTGCTGCTGCTTTTGTTGTCACGAAGAGCAGCTGGAAGGAACCGTAGCTGCGAGCGTGCTATGCTGCAGAGCGACTGCAGCGCCCCACACACTTCAACAGCAGCAAGTAGCTGAGCGCATGCATCCTCATCATCAGTGTCTTCGTGTTGCTGTTCTTCGCTGCTGCTGCTGCTGCTGCTGCTGCTGCTGTTGCGAGGGCAGCTGCTGTTGCTGCTGCTGCCGTCGCAGCGCGCATACAAGGGGAGATCTGCTGCTGCAGCAGACAATAACCTGCTGCTGCAAGCCACTGCTGCACTCAGCGGCTGCATTCGCTTCGCATGCAGGGGGCCTTGCTGCTGCTGCTGCTGCTGCTGTTGTTGTTGTTGCAGCTGCTGCTGCAGCAGATGCTGTAGAGGCCACAGCCCGCTGTCTTGCTGAGTCAATGCTATCTGCTGCTGCAACAAGCAGCAACCCCGCAGCTGCTCTGCTGCAGCAGCAAGCCAAGCCCTCCCAGAACCCCACAACATTCTCCGCCACTGCAGCAGCAGCAGCTTGCCTATCTGCAGCAGCAGAACCCAGCCCCCAGGGCCTCTAGGAGTCTCTGCTGCTGCAGCAGTTGTCTCTGTTCCTGCTGCTGCTGCTGCTGTTGCTCCGCTGTTGCTGCTGCTGCTGCTGCTGCTGCTGCTGCGGGGCACCTCCAGGCCAGTCTTGCTGCTCTGCTGCCGTAGCTGCTGCAGCGCTGCTCGCGGTCTATGAATGCAGGTTATCTGCTGCAGCAGCAACAAAGCCAGTCTTATGATTTTCGCCTGACCTAGAACAAGGCCGGTTTGCTGCTGCTGCTGCTGCTGCTGTTGTTGCTGCTGCTGCTGCCGTTGCTGCTGCAGCAGCACATCTAGCAGCACCTGCTGCGAGAACTGGACGGTAGCAGCAAAGGCAGATTCTTCTCCTGCTAGCAGCAGCTGCTGCTGACTGTCTAGAGACAGCAGCACGAACTGCAGCAGCAGCAAACGATATTCTAATAGCTGCTGCTCCTTGAAGTACAGATGACGCAGCAGCCTGCCAACAAGCTTGTCTGTGTAGAGACGCCGAATCCATCGTCTGCTGCTGCTGCTGCTGCTGCTGCTGCTGCTGCTGCTGTTTTTCTCAGCATCTGGCTGCAGCAGCAGCAGCTGCTGCTGCTGCTTGTCCTGAAGCAACAGCTGTAAGTCATCAGGCTCAAATGCAAGGGCAGCAGCAAGACACAGGGCTGCACTGCTGCTGCTGCTGCTGCTGCTGCTGCTGCTGTACACCCCATCCCATCGCCTCAGCTGCAGCATTTGCTGCTGGGCAGCTGCTGATCCCTGAGGGAGAGCGAGAAGCTGCTGCTGCTGCTGCTGTTGCTGCTGCTGCTGCTGCTGCTGGAGCAGCAGCAGCTGCTGCTGCTTCCAAAGGAGACAGAGCATTGTAAGGACGGAGACAGCTTCAACCTTAACACGAGAGTCTACAAAAGCAAAGACAGACTGAGCAAATGTTGCTGGGCACTCGAGCCCTTCAACTATATCCTCTGTGCTGCTGCTGCTGCTGCTGCTGTTGCTGCTGCTGCTGCTGCTGCTGCTGCTGCAGGGGTTTGTGAGGATGCAGTCGCCCGTGCTGATGCCGCTTGAAGCTACGAGAGACAGGAATTGCTGCTGCTGCAGTGCTGCTAGCAGATCTCCTTGATGGCCTGGGAGGCCGTCCCCCCATGAAGGAGACAGCACGCTATCTTGCTGCTGCTGCTGCTGCTGCAGCGAGAGACGCAGCAGCTCTGCTGCTAGCTTCTGCAGCAGCAAC
>OY986951.1:2166646-2169146 GCA_963920595.1 Eimeria praecox
CTGCTGCTGCTCCTGTTGCTGTTGCTGCTGTTGCTGCTGCTGCTGCTGCTGCTGCACTCTCTAGAGAGTGTCCATACACCTCACACGCTATGAAAGCTTCTGCTGCAGCGCGTGCAGCAGCAGGCCAAGCAGCAACACGCGCCCATAGTCCGCATGCAGCAACAAATGCCCTGCAGCAGCAGCAACAGCAGCAGCAGCAACAGCAGCAACAGCAACAGCAGCAGCAGCAACAGGATTGTAAGACTATCAGATAAACCCCACATCTGTCTCTGTCTCTGTCTCTGTCTCTGTCTCTAGTTGCTGCACACTCACTTAAATGCTGCAGGAGGGAGAGATGCTTTGCATGCAGCAGCAGCAGCATCTGTCTGCTGCTGCAGCCCCAAATCCATCAACAGCCATGCTGCCTTCAATAGAGAGAAACGGCGTCGAGTGCTGCTGCTGCTGCTGCTGCTGCTGCTTCTAGGAGTTAGAGGCCAACGCACTGCAAAGGTGCTGCTGCTGCTGTCGCTCCAGCAACAGCTGCTGCTGCTGCTGCAGCAGCAGCTGCTGCAGCTGCTGCAGTTGCTGCAGACTGGATGCCGTAGACTGACAGGCTCTAACCTGCAGCCATCAATCTGCAGACACCAGAAGGCCTGCTGCTGCTGCTGCTGCTGTTGCTGCTGCTGCTGCTGCTGCTGTGAGCGTGCAGTAGGAGTCGCCCACACGTCGCTTCCCTGTTGCTCTGTAATATCATCTTCGTATTCCTTCTGCTGCAGTTGCTGCTGCAGTTGCTGCTGCTGCTGCTGCAGCAGCAGCAACTGCTGCTGCTGCTGCAGCGCCGCCTCCGTTGCTGCTGCTGTCTGTACAAAGCGCCACAGCGGCAGCTGCACTGTCTTCCCTCTCGAGCCCGAAGGAATGAAAGACCAACACATAACGCCACCATTTGCTGCTGCAGCATCAAACCCTATTTGCTGCTGCTGCTGCTGCTGCTGCCGTCCCTGTTGCTGCGCGTCTAGCTGCAGCAGCAGCGCTAAGCAAGGTTCAACAGGAATAGGAGCTGCAGCAACATATGTTGCTGCTTTGTTGGCTGTGGTTGTAAGGCTGTTGCACAGCCCCTGCTGCTGCTGCTGCTGCAGCTGCTGCTGCTGCAGCTGCTGCTGCTGCTCATCCTCGGTTACAGCAAACACTAAACCTTCAACAGGAGGCAGCAGTATCTCTCGAAGAGGCTGAGCCAGCAGCAGCAAGAATTGGAGGGGAGGCCCCATGTCGATAATATCGCAGTCTGTGTCTTCTCCTCCCTGCTGCTGCTGCTGCTGCTGCTGCTGCGGCTGCGGCATGATCGCAGTTAGAAGCTGCAGCGTTAGGTGAGCGCCGTAAGGAAACAAAGATATATATGCCCTCAACAGCCGCAGCAAGCCGCTGCTGCAGCATTCATCTTGCTGCTGCTGCTGCTGTTGCTGCTGCTGCAACATCAGACCCTCTTGCTGCAGCAGACAAAACAAACGCTGCTGCTGCTGCGGCAGCAACGCAAGTAGCTCACAAGCGGAGTGTACATACAGCTCAAGACACTGCAGACCCTTTAGAGGGAAGACAGCAAGACAGGCGTCGAGCAGCAGCAGCAGCTGCGTAGCAAACTGCTGCTGCACTGGATCGAGCTGCTGCTGCTGCTGCTGCTGCTGCAAGAGTTCGTGCTGCAGCAGCTGCTGCTGCAGCGCATACGGCAGCAACGGCATCACACATTCTGCTGCTTGAGAGACAAATAAATCTATCTCTTCATCTGTCAGCCTGCTGTTATCATTATTGTTGCTGCTGCTGCTGCTGTTGCTGCTGCTGCTGCTGCTGCTGCTGCGTATCTTCTTATAAGCCGCAAGAACAGCAGCATGAGCAGCTAGCAGCAGCGGTGCTGCTGTAGGATGCTCGATATAACAGCTATACAGCAGGTCCTCATACACCCCACCATCCTGTGAAAAAACTGCTGTGTCTGCTGCAGCATTCTGCTGCTGCTGCTGCTGCTGCTGCTGCTGCTGCAGCGCCTCACGGAGGCCCTGTAGGCTGCTGCTCATAACATCTCGATGCAGGGAATCGAACCGAGGCCCCTCAACAAATGCAAGGAGATCCTCTCTGCTGCTGCTGCTGCTGTTGCTGCTGTTGCTGCTGCTGCTGCTGCTGCTGTTGCTGCTGTTGCTGCTGCTGCTGCTGCTGCTGCTGCAGATATCTGTGATTTGCTGCAGCGGGATGCCATATACAGCAGCAACAGCACAGGAGCCCCCCAGCTGCTGCGCCTGCCGCAGCAGCCTGCGGCTCTGCAGCAGACAGCGTCTCTCGCTGCTGCGAGCAGCAAGGGCCCCACAGAATCTGTCTTCATACACTAGAGAACAGAATCGATAGAAACTCTCACTGCAGCAAGTGCTGCTGCTGCTGCTGTTGCTGCTGCTGCTGCTGCTGTTGCTGCTGTTGCTGCTGGATAGAGAACGTGCTGCAAGACCTGCTGCAGCAAGACACAGCACTACAGCCTCCTGTA
>OY986951.1:2174146-2179529 GCA_963920595.1 Eimeria praecox
GGAGGTGCAGCAGCTGCTGCTGCTGCAGCTGCTGCTGCTGCAGCAACCTCCTGCAACGAAGTACACCAGCAGAGCTTTTGACAGAGGGGGGAGCCGCTGAAGGAGAGACAGTCAGCGGGCTGGTGCTGCCTATACACCCCAGGGTGTATAGGCAGCAGACAGGGTCGCTCAGCCCCCCCAGTCTTCTTCTTCTTCCTTCTTCTTCTTCTTCTCCTTTCCTATCTCTAATGATAAGCAGCATTATCTCAAATAATAGAAAAGAGGAGACAGAGCTGTCTCCTCTCCCCTGTCTCCTGTCATCTCTAACAATCTTCTCTTCGCCTCGAGAGGTGCAGCAGCAGCAGCAGCAGCAGCAGCATCTGCTGCTGCTGCTGCTGCTGCTGCTGCTGCTGCTGCTGCTGCTGCTGCTGCTGCATAAATGCCTTCGCGGACACAAACATCAATCAGGTAATATATGCAGACAAGAAGGAGACAGTGCAAATATGGAAGACCTGAAGCCTCCTTCGTTAAGTGTCTCCTTCGTCTTTCAAAGAAGAGACACAGAAGAGATAAACAAACAGAAAATATAAATAAGAGACGCCGCCTGCTGTATTTATTTTGGGGCTGCGTGCGGCTACCTGCATGCATGCGCTAGAGGAGAGAAAGAGCTGCTGCTGCTGCTATTTAAATTAATAAAGACACAACAAATAGAAGCAGATTTAGCTGTGCATACACCCCACATCTGCAGCAGCAACAAAAGAAAGTCCTGCTGCTGCATGCAGCAGCAGCAGCAGCAAACCAGAAGACATCATCAACATCAAAACAAAAGAGACACAAAAAAAAACAAACACAAGCATCTTCCTGCTGTCTCTTCACCCCTTCTCAGCCTGCACTCTCCTGCTGCTGCTGCTGCTGCAGCAGCAGCAGCAGCAGCAGCAATTGCTGCTGCTCCTTCACGTGCTGCTGCTGCGGCCCCCCACCGCAGCAGCAGCATCTGCTGCAGCTGCAGCAGCATTTGCTGCTGCTCGTTCACTTGCTGATGCAGCGTCCCCCAACGCAGCAGCAGCAATAGCAACAGCAGCAGCAGCAGCAGCAGCAGCATCTGCTGCTGCTGCTGCAGCAGCAGCAGCAGTGTAGAGAGGCATCTAAAGCCGTAGGGTATATAGTTAGAGTGATGAAGATGAGTTTGTTATGAACTGTCTCCTCATTATTTTTTATGAGAGGATCTGTGTCTCCTTCGTTTTCTTGACTGTCTCCTCTTCCCTACATCTAATTTATTAGGATCCCCTAACTTGTCTTGTGAGCTGTCTGTCTCTTCTTCTCCGTCATCATCATCATCATCTACACTGTCTGTCTCCTTCATCTTCTCTTCTGTATCCTCTACACTGTCTCTCTTCTCTTCTGTCTCGCCTTTAACTCCTACTATATCTGTCTCCCTCTTGTGTTCTTTATCTTCTATACTGTCTGTCTCCTTCTTATCTTGTTGCTCTTCTACACTGTCTGTCTCCTTCCTCTTGTGTTCTTTATCTTCTATACTCTCTCTCTCCGTCTTCTCTTCTTTATCTCCTACACTCTCTGTCCCCTTCTTCTTGTCTTTCTTATCTTCTATACTGTCTGTCTCCTTCTTTTCTTCTTTATCTCCTATACTCTCTGCCTTCTTCTTATCTTGTTTCTCTTCTACACTGTCTGTCTCCTTCCTCTTGTGTTCTTTATCTTCTATACTCTCTCTCTCCGTCTTCTCTTCTTTATCTCCTACACTGTCTGTCTCCTTCTTGTCTTTCTTATCTTTTATACTGTCTGTCTCCTTCTTCTTGTCTTCTTTATCTTCTACACTGTCTGTCTCCTTCTTCTTGTCTTCTTTATCTCGTACACTCTTTGCCTCCTTCTTATCTTGTCTATCTTTTATACTGTATGTCTCCTTGTCTTCTTTATGTTCTACACTGTCTCTCTCCTTCTTATCTTGTTTATCTTCTATACTCTCTGTCTCCTTCTTCTCTTCTTTATCTCCTACACTGTCTATCTCCTTCTTCTTGTCTTTCTTATCATCTATACTGTCTGTCTCCTTCTTCTTTTCTTCTTTATCTCCTACACTCTCTGCCTTCTTCGTATCTTGCTTATCTTCTAGACTGTCTGTCTCCTCCTTCTTGTCTCCTTTATGTTCTACACTGTCTGTCTCCTTCTTCTCTTTTCCTTTATCTCCTACACCCTCTGTCTTCTTATCTTGTTTATCTTCTATACTGTCTGTCTCCTTCTTCTTGTCTTCTTTATCTTCTGCACTGTCTGTCTTCTCCTTCTTATCTTGTTTATCTTCTATACTCTCTGTCTCCTTGTCTTCTTTATCTTCTGTGCTGTCTGTCTCCTTCTTCCTTTCTTTCGTATCAACTACACTGTCTGTCTCCTTCTTCTCTTCTTCTTTATCTCCTACACTCTCTGTCTCCTTCTTATCTTTTTTATCTTCTATACTGTCTGCCTCCTTCCTCTTGTCTTCTTTATCTTCTACACTGTCTGTCTCCTTCTTCTCTTCTTCTTTATCTCCTACACTCTCTGTCTTCTTCTTATCGTGTTTATCTTCTCGACTGTCTGTCTCCTTCTCCTTGTCTTCTTTATCGTCTGCATTGTCTCTCTTCTTCTTATCTTGTTTGAACGCTGGGGTGTCTGTCTCCTCCTCCTTTTTTTGTTTATAATCTACGCTATCTGTCTTCTTCTCTGTGTCTTGTTTGTATCTTGAGGTGTCTGTCTCCTTACTCTTGTCTTGTTTATCCTCGAGATTTTCTGTCTCCTCCTTCTTGTCTTCCTTATCTTCTAGACTATCTGTCTCCTTCTTCTCTTCTTCTTTACCTCCTGCACTCTCTGTCTTCTTCTTATCTTGTTTATCTTCTATGGTGTCTGTCTCCTTACTCTTATCTTGTTTATCCTCGAGATTATCTGTCTTCTCTTCCTTCTCTAGTTTGTCTTTTGAGGTGTCTGTCTCCTCCTCTTTGTCTTGTTTGATAGCTAGGGTGTCTGTCTCCTTCTCTGTGTCTTGCTTGTCCTTTGAGGTGTCTGTCTCCTTCTCCTTACTTGCTCTATCATCTGAGCTGTCTGTCCCCTCTTCTTTCTCCTGTTTAATCTCTAGACTGTCTGTCTCCTTCTTCTCTTTGTCTTCTATCTTCTCTACAATCTCTGTCTCCTTCTCTGTTTTGTGTTCGTCTTTTGAAGTGTCTGTCTCCTTCTCCTCTTCCTTGTCTTGTTTATCCTCTAGACTGTCTGTCCTCTTCTTCTCTTTGTCTTGTTTATCTTCTATACTGTCTGTCTCCTCCTTCTCTGTTTCTTCTCTGTCTTTTGGGGTGTATGTCTCCTTTTCCTTCTCTTGTCTATCCTCTAGACTCTCTGTCTTCTTCTTCTCTATCTCTTGTTTGTCTTTTGAGGTGTCTGTCTCCTTCTCTTTGTCTTTGTCTTTCTTAAGATCTGGGGTGTCTGTCTCCTTCTGCGTGTCTTGTGTGTCCTCTAGACTGTCTGTCTCCTCCTCCTCTGTCTCTTGTTTATAATCTCGAGTCGCTGCTGTCTTTTGCATGTCTTCTCGCTTCTCTTTTGAGGTGTCTGTCTCCTTCTCCTTGTCTTGTTTATCCTCTAGACTGTCTGTCTCCTCCTCCTCTGTGTCTTGTGTGTCTTCTGAGGTGTCTGTTGTCTTCGTCTTGTCTTGCTTGCCTTGTGGGGTGTCTGTCTCCTTCTCCTTCTCTTCTCTGTCCTTTGGAGTGTCTGTCTCCTTCTCCTTGTCTTGTTTATCCTCTAGACTGTCTGTGTCCTTCTTGTCTAGCTTAAGATCTAGACTGTCTGTCTCCTTCTCCTTCTCTTCTCTGTCTTTTGGAGTATCTGTCTCCTGTTCCTTGTCTTGTTTATCCTCTAGACTCTCTGTCTCCTTCTCCTTATCATGTTTGAGATCTAGACTGTCTGTCTCCTTCTCCTTCTCTTCTCTGTCTTTTGGAGTATCTGTCTCCTGTTCCTTGTCTTGTTTATCCTCTAGACTCTCTGTCTCCTTCTCCTTGTCTTGGTTGAGATCTAGACTGTCTGTCTCCTTCTCCTTGTCTCCTTTGTCTTCTGGAGTGTCTGTCTCCTCCTTTTCTTGTTTGTCTTCTCGAGTGTCTGTCTCCTTCTTGTCTCGTTTGAGATCTAGACTGTCTGTCTCCTTCTCCTTGTCTTCCTTATCTTTTGAAGTGTCTGTCTCCTTCTTCTTGTCTAGCTTAAGATCTAGACTGTCTGTCTCCTTCTCCTTGTCTTGTTTATCCTCTACACTCTCTGTCTCCTTCTCCTCGTCTAGCTTAAGCTCTAGAGTGTATGTCTCCTTCTGTTTGTCTAGCTTAAGATCTAGAGTGTCTGTCTCCTTCTCCTTGTCTTCCTTATCTTTTGAAGTGTCTGTCTCCTTGTGCTTGTCTTGTTTATCCTCTAGATTCTCTGTCTCCTTCTCCTTGTCTCCTTTGTCTTTTGGAGTGTCTGTCTCCTTCTGCTTGTCTAGCTTAAGATCTAGACTGTCTGTCTTCTCCTCTGTGTCTTGTTTTTCTTTTGAGGTGTCTGTCTCCTGCTTCTTCTCTTGTTTATCTTCTACACTGTCTGTCTTCTTGTCTTGTGTGTCTTGCATATCTTTTGAGGTGTCTGTCTCCTGTTTCTTTTCTTGTTTATCTTCTACACTGTCTGTCTTCTTGTCTTGTGTGTCTTGCATATCTTTTGAGGTGTCTGTCTCCTCCTTCTTCTCTTGTTTATCTTCTACACTGTCTGTCTTCTTGTCTTGTGTGTCTTGCATATCTTTTGAGGTGTCTGTCTCCTGTTTCTTTTCTTGTTTATCTTCTACATTGTCTGTCTTCTCCTCCTCTGTGTCTTGTTTGTCTTTTGAGGTGTCTGTCTCCTGCTTCTTCTCCTCTGTGTCTTGTATATCTTTTGAGGTGTCTGTCTCCTGTTTCTTTTCTTGTTTATCTTCTACATTGTCTGTCTTCTTCTCCTCTGTGTCTTGTTTGTCTTTTGATTTTGAAGTGTCTGTCTCCAGCTCGTTGTTTTGTTTGCTCATTGATGTGTCTGTCTCCTTGTCTGTGTCTTGTGCTTCTGTGTCTGTCTCCTCATCGCTGTCTTGTAGATCTTCTGAGGTGTCTGTCTCTTCCCCTGTGTCTTGTCCTTCTAAGGAGCTGTCTGTCTCCTCACCACTGTCTTGTATATTTTTTGAGGTGTCTGTCTCCTTTTTTATGTTTTGTTTTTCAAAGACGACGTCTGTCTCCTCATCGCTGTCTTGTAGATCTTCTGCGGTGTCTGTCTCCTCCCCGCTGTCTGACTCTGAATCTGAATCTGAATCTGAATCTGTCTCTGTGTCATCATCACTACTATCACTATTTTCCTGTTTTCTTGGTGTTGAGGTGTATCTCCCCTTGCGTATATCGTC
>OY986951.1:2179729-2184729 GCA_963920595.1 Eimeria praecox
TATTTCTTTTCTAATCCCTTGAATCTCTTCTTCTTCTTCCTCTTCATCATCATCATTATCTTCTTCTTCTTCTTTCTCTAAACCCCTAAATGCCTCTTTGTCCTTAAACGGTAACATTAAGAACTGCAATCTATTATAATGTCTCCTTGCTGCAGCAGCAGCAGCAGCAACCTCATCTACTTCTCTTGCTCTACGGGCCTTTCCTAAAGCAGTATAACAATCTTTCAATTGTTGTTGTAAGGAGACAGATTCAAATGTATCCTCTAATAACATCTCATCCGATATTATATAATTTAAATTTTCTGCTATTGTTTGTAGATCTTCTTCTAATATAATAAGTAAATCATATCTTACCCCTAGTAACCACGCATCCGATACAGCCCCCTCCATTTCTATAGCGTCTTCAACTGTCTCCTCAGCTGCTGTCTTTGCTTCAATCAAGGCCCTTGCTGGTGTCTCCTTTCCTAGGAGACAGTATGTCTCTGTATCTTGTGTATGTTTTTCTAAAGATGTAGATAATCGTTTAATAAATATTTCTAAATCTTCTATCTCTTTAACTACACTCTTCAAGACCTGTCTAGACACCTGATGACCCCACACTTTACTACTATCAGGTAAATCTAAAGAAGGAAACACATCCCCTAAAGAGCTATAGAGATGTATTAACTCTTTTTCGATCGCTAGCTTATCTTCATTAAATGTGTCTCTTGCATCCTTACTAACTTGTAGGATTATACGTTGTAATGATATATCTCCAAAGGGCATAATATGTTTTAATTTCGGTGTATCTTGAACTCCCTTCCATAAAATATTTAATGTAGTATGAAGTAAATCTTCAACATCTTTCGCATCTTCATTAACATCATATAATATATTTGGGGTTTTACTATCTTCTATCTTCTGTCTTAGATTATGGTGTATATTTATTAATTTATCTGATTTTTTTAATATACGTCGGACCTTCTCGAGCGTATTCGAAGCATTAAATGTATTTTGTTTCTCTCTTCTCTTCCATACAGATAATAATAAACCTCCTACAATCTCAAATTGTGTGTCGAGGTGTCTATACACCTCACTACGTTTAACAGAATAGATAGATTTAACTGCATCTTCTCCATCTTTTAAAAGTTGTTGAGCTGTACGTACACCCCGTTGAAGCTGTTGTAATCCTTCTAAGACGTATTCTGCTGCTGCTGCTGCAGCACGTAGATTAGATAAATCTTTTATGTCCCCAACAGAAACAATCTTCATAACTTCTTCTATTGCTGCGTATATTCGTTTATATAATATCTTATGTTCTGTCGCTAGACATCGTATAGTAACTGCAGCAGCAGCAAGATAATCGTGTCTTACTGCCTTAGTCTCTCCCTCCTCTTCTTCTTCTTCTTCTTCCTTATCTCCATCATCATCATCATCATCATCTTCTTCTTCTTCTTCTCTTTCTCCTTTCTCTTCTATAGCAGCCAACCACTTGTTTAATTTTATTTTATTAGATACACTAGCAACTGTCTCTTCCGCGGTTGATGTTACTAACTCTAATATACCTAACGCATCCTCTGCTACAGCTTGTAGCTGCTGCTGCAGTCTACCCCACATCTCTGCTGCTGCTGCTGTATCTTCAGCTGTCTCGGCACCTATACGTAGAGCTGTTGCTGCCTCTTCTATAGCATTTACTTCCCTTACTATATCTTCTTCTGTCTCCTTCGAACTAAACCCTGCTAGACGTCTACAGCTATTTAATAAATCTTTTATAGATATCATATCTTCAATTATATCTTGGGGGGCTTCATTCATACATATCTCTTCTTTTCCTCTATCTGCTGCTGCTGCTGCTGCTGCTTCTGCTGCTGCTGCTCCTGCTGCTGTTGCTGCTGCTGCACTTGCTGCGTTGCTTGATCTCCGTCCTGCTGCTGCTGCTGCTGCTGCTGCTTTTGCTGCTGCTGCTGCTGATTCTGCTGCTCGTTTCTTCTCAGCTTCGATAGAATTTGTCTCTGCTGCAGCAGCGTTTAGTTCTTGCGCCTTTGCTGCTGCTGCTGCTGCTGCTGCTGTTGCTGCTACTACTTCTGACTCTGCTCGCTTCGATGCATGCTTCGTCTTCTCTGCTGCTGCTGCTGCTGCTGCTGCTTTTGCTCTTGCTTTTCTTGCTGCTGTTGCATCTGCAGCAGCTGTTGCTGCTGCTCTACGTGCTGCTGCTATCGATTTCCTGGCTTGTATGCCTGCTGCTGCTGCGTCTACCGCTGCTGCTGCTGCTGCTGCCGCTGCTGAATCTGATGTTGCTGCTTCTCCCTTGCCGTCTCCACCACCTGATAGTGTTGCTTTCTCTCTTGCAGCAGCAGCTGCTGCTCTTGCTGCTTCTGCTGCTGCTGCATCTGCTGCTGCTGCTGCTTCTGCCTCTGTCTGTGCCGCCTTCGCTTCTTCTGCCTTCAAATGTGCGGCTGCTGCTTCTGCTGCTGCAGTATCTGCTGCTGCTGCATCTGCTGCTGCTGCTGTTGCAGCAGCTGCTGCTGCTGCTTCGGCTGTGTCTGCTGCTGCTGCTTCCGCCTCTGCAGGTGTTGCTTCTGCTGCTCGTGCTCTTGCTGCTGCTTCAGCTGCTTTAGATTCTGCTGCCTTTGCTTTTGCTGCTGCTGCTGCTGCCTCCATTCGTTCTGCTGCTGCTGTATATTCTGCTGCAGCAGCAGCAGCAGCTGCTGCTGCTTCTCTTGATGCTGCTGCCTTCGTCTCCGCTTCCTCAAATTTTTCTGCTGCTGCTTGAAAGGCGTCAACTAAGTCTGCTACTGCTGCTGCTGCTGCTGCTGCTGCTGCTGGGTTTGCTGCTGCTGCAGCATCACGTGCTGTTTGAGCTGCTGCTGCTTTCTCCTTTGCTGCAGCAACATCGTTTGCTGCTGCTACTTCTGCTGTATGTCTTGCTGCCTTTGAATCTGCTGCTCTTTTATTAGCAGCAGCAGCGTGTTCAGCTGCTGCTGCTGCTGCATCTGCTGCTGCTGCTGCTCGATCCTTTGCTGCTGCTGCATTGTCTTTCGCTTGTATAACTGCTGCTGCTTTGGCTTCAGCATCTGCTGCTGCTGCTGCTGCATTCTCTCTATCTAACGCTGCTTCTGCTGCTGCTCGGAGATACTCCCTTCTTCGTGCTGCAGCTCGCGATCTTGCTGCTGCTGCTTTTGCTGCTGCTGCAGGCAGCAGCCCTTCTGTCTCTTCTTCTGCTTCTACTTCTTCTTCTTCAGCTGCTGCTGCTGCTGCTGCTGTTGCTGCTGCTGCTGCTGCTGTTGTTGTTGTTGTTTCTGATGCTGCTCCTTCAGACGCTGCTACTGCTGTCTTTGCTGCTGTCTTTCCTGCTGCTGCTGCTGCTTTTGCTGCTGCTGCAGGTGCAGCAGCTGCTGCTTCTGCTGCTGCTGTGTCTCCCTGTTCTGCTGCTGTCGCCGGCTTCTTCTCAGGACGCACGGTTGTTGCTGTTGCTTTTGCTGCCGCTGCTGCTGCTGCTGTTGTTGCTGCTGCTGCTGCTTGCGGCGCTCTGACTTCGCTGCGAGCTCGTGCTTCCGTTGTTGCTGCTGCTGCTGTTGCTGCTGCTGCTGCTGCTGCTGAAGCAGGACTTCTTCCCTTTGATGCAGGTTCTCCCTTGGCTGCTTCTTGCTGCTTCTGCTGTTGCTGCTGCTGCTGCTGCACCTGCTGCTGCTCCTGCTGTCGCTGCTGTTGCTGCCACTGCTGCTCTTGTTGCTGCTGCTGTTCCTCCAGCTGCTGCCCTTGCAGCAGCTGCAGCAGCTGCTCCTGCGGCTGCTGTTGCTGCTGCTGCTGCTGCAGTCTCTGGTGCTGCTTCGCGCTGCGGCTGTCAACAAGGCGGAACACAGCAAACAGCAGCAGAGCAGCAGCAACAGCAGCAGCAGCTCCGACAGCTGTCTTACGATTGCTGCGGTTAGGTAGAGTGCTTGAGGTTGTTGTCGGTGGTGTTGCTGCTGCTGCTGTCTGCTGCTGGTGGTTTCGCTGCAGCAGATGCTGCAGCAGATCCTGCTGCAGATTTGAGAGAGGCCGTCGATGGCTTCCTCTTGCTGCTGCAGCAGAAGATTGCTGTAGGGTAAAGGTGGGATCGAGATCGGGATCGGGATCGGGATCGGGATCGGTGGTTGTTGTGGGGTGGGGATCAATGGGGAATATGGGATGCGCTAGAGGATTTGTTGTTGTGGGGGGAGAGGGGGGAGTTGTGGGGTGGGAGGTGGGATCGATACTGGGATCGGGATCGATAGCAGCAGGAAGAGAATCTATAGGAGACGATGCAGGGATACCTAAGACACAACAGTCATAGAAAAGAAAGTTAAAATAAAATAAATAAACACAACCCCGCATACACCGTAACCCCAGAGAAAGCAGCAGCAGCAGCAGCAGCAACATCATGTTGACTGCTGCTGCTGTTGCTGCTGCTGCTGCTGCTGCAGCAACAACCAGCTCCCTCAAGTTAATAATAGACAGACAGCAGCAAAGCAGATATTGATGATGTCTTTGTTGCTGCTGTTTCAAATAAAATCGCAGCTTCCTGCTGCTGCCGCTGCTGCTGCTGCTGCTGCTGTAGCTGCTGCAGCAGCAGCTTGTAATAAA
Source organism: Eimeria praecox (assembly GCA_963920595.1). Taxonomy (NCBI): domain Eukaryota; phylum Apicomplexa; class Conoidasida; order Eucoccidiorida; family Eimeriidae; genus Eimeria; species Eimeria praecox. The sequence goes on from OY986951.1 coordinate 2,184,314, forward strand.
CACTAATCTTAAATAAAATGTATAAAGGATTCAAATAACAATACAACCCCCGCTACAGCTGCTGCTGCTAGCGCCCTGCTATCAACACCTTGCTGGGGCCTCTCTCATAGCTTCTCGCAGCAGCAGAATATATAAAAATATGATATAAATACGTTGTTGCTGCTGCTGCTGCTGCGCGGGGGAACAGCAGCAACAGCAGCAACAACAGCAACAACAAGAGCCTCAGCAGCAAGCAACCCCAGTTGCTGCTGCTGCTGCTGCTGCTGCTGCTGCTGCTGCTCCTCGGGAACGACTGCTCTTTGCTGCAGCCTGAGCCCGTTATACTTATTTATATTTGGGGTTAAATCCCCCAGTAATCTCTAATAACATATTTAGAGATAAAAAGAAACAGATGAAGCAGCAGCAGCAGCAGCAAC
>OY986951.1:2194729-2197229 GCA_963920595.1 Eimeria praecox
CCTGGCTCTACAGCTGTCTCTCAAGCTGCTGCTGCTGCTGCTGCAGCAGCAGCAGCAGCAGCAGCAGGCTTCATAAGAATAAGAGACAATTAACTTTATTGTTTCTTCTTTATCTCCTCTGTCTCTTCTACTTTATTTTTCTTTCTATACAACCAACGTTGATATAACAATATCAAAAACACAACGTCATCACGGAAGACACTCATCCTGCAGCGCATGCAGCCCCAAACGCATGCAGCCCCAAAATGCATGCATGCATGCATGCAGCCCCAAACACATGCATGCATGCAGCCCCACACGCATGCAGCGGCACCTGCATGCAGGGAGAGCTGCATGCAGCGCCAAAGTACATGTGTGGAAGCCTAAGACTGTTGCTTCAGGGGCTGCTGCGAGAGCAGCAGCACGCTTAGAGAGGAGGAGACAAACAAGAGACAGAGAAGAGAGAGAGAAGAGACAGAGAAGAGAGAGAGAAGAGAGAGAGAAGAGAGAGAGAAGAGAGAGAGAAGAGACAGAGAGACACAAGGAGACAGAGATAGACTGTCTCTAAAGAGACAGCACATAAAGACGCACAGATATAAAGACAGGAGGAGATGAAGAAAAAGACAGAGAGACAAAGACAGAGAGACAGACAGAGACAGAGAGACAGACAGACAGAGACAGAGAGACAGACAGACAGAGACAGACAGAGACAGAGAGACAGACAGACAGAGACAGAGAGAGACAGAGAGACAGACAGACAGAGACAGAGAGACAGACAGACAGAGACAGAGAGAGACAGAGAGACAGACAGACAGAGACAGAGAGACAGACAGACAGCAAGAGAAAGAGATAGAGACAGAGACAGACAAGATAGAGGAGACAGTGTCTCCTCGTGCTTGGCTAGCTCAAGAGAATATACAGCACGAAAGGAGACAGACAGAGAAAGACAAAATAAAATAAATAAAATAAATAAAATAAATAAAATAAATAAAATAAATAAATAAAATAAATAAAATAAATAAAATAAATAAAATAAATAAATAAAATAAATAAAATAAAATAAAATAAATAAAATAAAGAGACAAACAGACACCTCAAATAAACAAATTAATCTGCATGCATACCCCACACCTTTACAGCTCCCTACGCAGCAGCAGCAGCACCAGCACTAACAGCATCAGCAGCAGCAACAGCAGCACTAACAGCATCATCAACAACAGCAGCAGCAGCAACAGCATCAACCCCAACAGCCACAGCAGCACAAGCATCATCATCAACAACAGCAGCATCAACCCCAACAGCCACAGCAGCAACAGCAGCAACATCAACACCAACATCCACAGCAGCAGCAGCAACAGCAACAGCAGCAACAGCAGCATCATCAGCAGCAACAGCATCAACCCCAACAGCCACCGCAGCAGCAGCAGCAGCACCATCAGCAGCCCCATCAGCAGCAGCATGTGAAGTGTCTCTAACCTGTGTATATTTGGCATTCTAATAATATAAGCAGCAACATCATCAATAAATGTATTAATAAACTGATAGATTAATACTCTCCACGGTAAATATTCTACTGTCTTCAAATAATAATTACGAAAGAGCTGAGGCGTCATAGCAACAAAACCAAGACAGTAGCAGCAAACTGCGGCGGATGTTATCAACCAAGACCACCTACACACAAACACAAATAGAAGAAGCAGCAGCAGCAGCAGCAGCAGCAGCAGATGCAGCAGCAGCAGCAGCAGATGCAGCAGCAGATGCAGGAGAAGGAGAAGCAGATGATGCAGCAGAAAGAGCAGCAGTATAAAAGCAGCAGCAGCAGAAAGAGCAACAGCAGCAGAAAGAGCAGCAGCAGCAGAAAGAGCAGCAGCAGCAGCAATAGCAGCAGCAGCAGCAATAGCAGCAGCAGCAACAGCAAGAGCAGCAGCAATAGCAGCAGCAGCAACAGCAAGAGCAGCAGCAGCAGGAAGAGCAGCAGCAGCAGCAGCAATAGCAGCAGCAATAGCAGCAGCAGCAGCGAATACAAAACATCTGCTGCAGGTAATAAGAGAACATAGATGTTAGGAGAGAGGAGACAAAGGAGACAGTTAAAGGAGACACCAACAAACAGAGACAGAAAACTTTATATATATATATATATATATATATATATATATATATATATATATATATATGTATGTATTTATATGTATATATATATACTAGAATTAAATAAAAGACAGAAAATATAAGAAAAAATAAATAAATAAATATAAGAGAAGGAGATATCTACTCAATGGAGACAGAAGCAATTAAAGAAGACAGAGACATTTTGTAAGAGGAGACAGACAGTTAATAAAAGGAGAGAGACAGTTTATAAAAGGAGAGAGACAGTTTATAAAAGGAGAGAGACAGTTTATAAAAGGAGACAGACAGTTAATAAAAGGAGACAGACAGTTAATACAGGGAGACAGACAGTTAATAAAGGGAGACAGACAGTTAATGAAAGGAGACAGACAGTTAATAAAAGGAGAGAGACAAT
>OY986951.1:2207229-2214729 GCA_963920595.1 Eimeria praecox
TATGTATATATATATATATGTATATATATATATATATATATATATATATATATATATATATATATATATATATATATAACTATAAAATTATAAATACAGCTAGCTACATGGAGAGACAGCTAGCTACATAAGGAGACAGCTAGCCATATATAGACAGCTAGCTACGACTAGGCCAGCTAGCTACATCTAAAGGCCTTTCGTCTTAGCAGTATACTAACACAGACACCTGAATATAAAAACCCTCTTCAAGTCTGTTTGACAGATTGCGGTGTATATACAGCTGTTACTGCTGCTGCTGCTCCTGCTGCTGGTGGTGCTGCTGCTGCTGGGGTTCGAACGCATGCGAAGCTGCAGCTAGAACATCGAGATTGCTGTTCTTGCTGCTGCTGCAGCAGCAGCAAAAGCAAGCTGTATATACACCATAAATAGCTACGGCCTGTAAGCCCCCTGTTGCTGCTGCTATGTATATTTGATCGATTAAATATGATAATAAATATAAATTTAAATATAAATATAAATTTAATATTAAAAAATAAAATAATAAAACATATATTCTAATAATTACGGTGTGTTATACACCTCAGCCTCACAGCTGCTGCCGCAGCACCGCTGGTCTAGCTGCATGCAATCATGTATTTGTTTGTTTTTTTTATATTTTAGAGTAAAATTGTCTATAATTTAAATTATTTATATTTATATTTGATTTTATATATAAAAAAGAATAATTAAACCTTCTATTCCCTCCAATTCTTCTCCCTTGTTGTAATACGGTCGGTTGTGCAATGGTCTGGAGATCTCGCTATTCAGGTGTATGCTCAGCTTTATTTTTTCTTGTTTTTCTTTGTTTTTTCATTTAAATATTAACAATTTTTTCTATTTAACAGAAAAACAGAGAAGAGTAGAGCACAGAACAGATATACCGGGGAGGGGGGCTGAGTCGTTTCAAACACATAACATAAAGATGTTTGATATAAACAACGTATGAAAGAGAAGAGAAGAAATATATTGACGTAGTGGATATACACCTCAAACCTGCAGCAGATCTTGCTGCTGCTATTCAATCTTTTCTATGTGTTTTTTTGAGAGGGGATAGAGAAGAAGAGCTACCCTACTGCTGCTGCTGCTGCTGCTGTTGCTGCTGCTGCTGCAGCAAGATGGGGGAGCCGCTGCTGGGGGCGGCGGAGGAGCGGCAGCTCTTTGCTGCTGATGAAATTCGTGCAATCATGCAATGGTGAGTTATCTACCCCTCAGCAGCAGCAGCAGCTGCTGCTGCTGCTGTTGCTGCTGCTGCTGTTGCTGCTGCTGTAGATGCTGCTGTTGCTGTTGCTGCTGTTGCTGGTGCTGGTGTTGGTGCTGCTGCTGTGGCTGCTGCTGTTGCTGCTGGCCAGTGAGGCTCTGCTTCTGCTGCAGCAACTCCTGCTGCTGCTGCAGCAGCTGCTGCTGCTTCTGCTTCTGCTGCAGCAGTTGCTGCAGCAGGTTTCTACTTTTTTTTAAGAGGATGTTTTATATATATGCGTATCTGTTGCTTCTCCTTCTTCTATTTCAACCATTTCCTATTTGCTGCTGCTGCTGCTGCTTCTGCTGCTGCTGCTGCTGCTGCTGCTGCTGCTTAGGCCTCCAGGCTACAGTGTAGATACAGCTGAGTGGACGACGGAGACGAATGACGCGTTCTCGAGATCTCTGTCGCATTATTCGGGAGAATTTCTATCTATCCGAGCAGCAGCAACTCCTGCTGTCCCTCTGCGCAGCAGCAACAGCAACAGCAGCAGCAGCAACAGCAGCAACAGCAACAGCAACAACAGCAGCAACAGGCAGCAGAAACAGCCTCCATGGTGGGCTTCTATGGTGAAGACGAAGGCTGCTGAGGGCCCAGGTTTGTTTACTGAGGCGTTGGTGTTGTCAAAGACAGATGATGCTGCTGCAGCAGACACAAACGTATATCCACGCTGCTGCTGCTGCTGCAGTATACACAACACAGGGCATAGAACCTCCTCCCCCCATCAGCAGCAGCAGCAGCAGCAGCAGCAGCAGCAGCGGGGGGGCGAGACGTTCAGAAGAGGAGAGGGTGTAGGTGGTGTTGGCTTAGGAGGGTATGATACGCTGCAGCGAAGCAGCAGCAGCAGCAGAGCCGTAAATAGCAGCAGCAGACGCAGCAGACGCAACAACAGAGCAGGGAGACAGCCTCTTGTACGAGCCCTAGGTGAGTAAGGTATATATGAAACTGCATATATATATATATATATATATATATATATATATATATATATAACAGCCGGTTTGGGGCTGCATGCATGCATTTATTTATATTTTGTTTGACTTGTGTTGTTGCACAGATAGAGAAGACACAGGAGCAGCAGATAGACAGCAAGCAGCAACAGCAGCAGCAGGACTCTGCTGTAGCTGCGGAGAAGGTGGAAGAGCAGGCAACCAGCAGCAGCAGCAGCAAAGAAGAGGGATATATAACGATGCAAGAGGAGGGGGGGGTGAGGCCCCCAGAGGCGATGCTGCTGCAGCAGAATCTTCATTCTTCAAACCCCACACTAATGCTGCTGCTGCTTGTCGCCTGCTGCTGCAGAGACAGAAAGACGTGCTGCTGCTGCAGCAGCAACAGGTAGAACAGTTAAAGAAGCAGCTAGAAGAACTCGAACACGCGCTAGCAACGCTGCAGCTACGTGAAAGGCCTAATAGCAACAAGCAGCAGCAGCAGCAGCAGCACGTGCAGCAGCAGCAGCAGCAGCAGAGGGCGTTCCCCCTACCATCAGGGTCGCCTCTTAGCTTGTCTGATCTTCTTCCTCCCGACTCTCGAGGGGAAGAGGACTCCGTGTGCTGGAGCCTTGACCCTAGAGACTACAAGTAAGAATATATATATATATATATAATATATATATATATATATATATATATATATATATATATATATATATATATATATATATATATATAATTCTATTATGCAGTATAGAATGATGTAATATATTATTTTGTATTATAATTTATATGTAGTATTGTAGAAAACACCTAGCGGTAGGAGGAGTTCTGTATAGTAGGCCTGGGTGAGTCATCTCACCTTTAATCTCTCTCTCTCTCTCTCTCTCTCTCTCTCTATATATATATATATATATATATATATATATATATAGAGAGAGAGAGAGAGAGAGAGAGAGAGAGACGTATATTATATATCTGTATTAGTATCTGTGAGGTTTCGATTGTGTCTGTTTAATTGCCTGACTGCTTCTTACTGCTGTTCGATGTCTTGCTGCAGGAGTCTGCCCGCCTCCTCAGTTAGTTGGATCCCCCCGGCAGGTATTCCCTCTCGTCATGCTTCTCATTGAAAAGGAGAAGAGGTATGGGGGCTGTGTTCTTATTGAGGAGCCTTCACGTCACTAAGGAGAAGTAGGGGCAAATGGAGAGAGACGATTTATATTGAAAGGATATAATAGAGAGGCTTACGAGAGAGAGAGCCGTATCTAGCCAGAAAACTATTCATTTGCAACATAGACAGCAAGCAGTAGCAGGGGAATCCTTATGCGGAAACGCCCCTGATATAGAGTGCGTGTTTCTTCTTCATTGTGAGAAGAAGCTGCAGCAAGGAAGGGAAGAAATAATAGTTAAAAAAAAACAAGCAGTAATTGAGTGATGTCATAGACAACATTTTTTCTAGTGTTGTTGAACTTGAGCGGAAAATCGCAATTTGAATTACGTTTCCAGGGTGTACAGACAGCTGAGCCAACTTTGCTAGCGGGGCATATTGAGCTGTTGCTGATTGTTAGGGAGGGTAATTAGGTTTGAAATATAATTAAAATTGTTTGAATTTGTTTTTTTCACGCATTTACAAAAGAGTTTGTGCAGAAGTTCATGAGAAAAGTGCTATTTTATAGAGGATCGAGCTCCCCAGCTTCGGAAGTTGAATATGTTGAATATGTTGAAAGGTATGACTGGGGGATGTATTCATGAAGAAAGCTGCGAGAAAGCGCGACATAAATAACTGATCTTTTCATAGAAATGTTTATAAAGATAAAATAAAACATTTGAATCAAAAGATCTGTTTAATTAATGTTTTTTTTCATAAAAACATTGCAACATCAACATCTTTCGGGGCTGTCTGTCAGTCATTCATCATTTTCACCCTCCAGCATATACCCCGCACTTTATTTTGAGCATTTCTTGCGTCTAATATCTTCATCTAAAGATGAATTTGAGGCTTATTTAACATGATTCATCCTTTTATCTCTTTTTAATTTTTGAAACGCCTCAATTAACTTAATACTTCTTCAGACTCCAAGAGAAGCGCGGGGCCAGCAAGCAAGTAAGCTGGGAAGCATCATGCGCTGTAAGGAAGGCTTTCTTCTTCTTTGCCTCTTTGAATTAAGCCGTTAGTTTCTTTTATATTGCTAATAACACTTCTATTGTATTCATATTTATCGTTTATTCTCTCATACAGATCTGAAGAACCCTATATTTTCCTCCTAGCTACTACTCGCCTCTTCAGCTATCACCCCTGCCGCTGCAGAGGGAATTGCCTATTTAACAGCCATTTGAACAATCTTCTTTTGCTTATCGAGTGGCTTGAGAGCCTAAGATAGACAGCAGTGTAGATACACCTCAACATCCCCTAGAGTAATTACTTGCTGCTTCTATTTCAGACAGAAGAACCTCTCAAACAATGGTTTTAGATTTGCTGCTGCTGCATCGATTCTTCCAGGGCTTCTCGGGGGACCGATAAACAGCAGCTTTACTTAGCCCTTAGTCTTCCTTTCAATCCTCTCTCCTTCCCCTGCAGCAGCAGCAGCAGCAGCAGCAGCAGCAATGGAGCAACAGCTGCTGCATTTGTCACCCCTTGGAGATCCGGTGAGTATGGATATCTGCTGCTGCTCTTAAGACTGCTGCTGCCACATCATTCCAGCAGCAGCAGCAACAGTAGTAGCAGCAACCCCACACAATTTTTTGCTGTTGTTTCTGCTGCTGTCTCGTCTGTCTGCCCTTCAGGTGTCTTTGCAGCTGCATGCGCCGCCTGCAGTTGCTTCAACACAAGCAGACACCGCTGCAGCAACAGCAGCAGCAGCAGCAGCAGCGTCTGCTGCTCCTTATAAGGACCTGAAGGGCCCCAAGGCCTATCAAGAATACGGAGGAGACAAACCTAGGAAGCGCCCTCGAGCAGCAGCAGCAGCAGCAGCAGCAGCAGCAGGGGCAGCTGCCCATACACCTCACAAGACACGTGCAGCAAACAACAGTGAGGGAGATACAACACAGAAGATATATGAAAAAGATAATAAATTGCCTCACTATGAGCATTATGCTCCGCATGCAGCAGCAACAACAACAGCAACAGCAGCAGCAGTAGCTGCAACTGCTGCAGCCGCAGCGCCAACAGCAGCACAACCAGCAGCAGCAGCAGCACCAGCAGCAGCAGCAGCAGCAGCAGCACTGCTAGGAGCACCATCAGCAACAGCAGCAGCACCACAACCATTACCAGCATCAACAGCACAAGCAACAACAACAGCACCAGCAGCAGCACCACCATCAGCAGCAGCAGCACCACCATCAGCAGCAGCAGCACCACCATCAGCAGCAGCAGCACCACCATCAGCAGCAGCAGCACCACCATCAGCAGCAGCAGCACCACCATCAGCAGCAGCACCACCACCATCAGCAGCAGCACCACCACCATCAGCAGCAGCACCACCACCACCAACAGCAGCAGCAGCACCAGCAGCAGCAGCACCAGCAGCAGCACCAGCAGCAGCAGCAACAGCATCGGTGGGCCCCTTACAGGCGTCAGGTGGTGCATGCAAGGAGGGTTTGGATGGTTTAGACTCTGCATCTTCGGGTGTCTGCGGAGCTTCTTCAACGTTGCGTGATACGAAGTCAACTGAAGAGGAGGAGACGAACGCCCCCCCCTCCTTATCTTCTCTCCCCTCAGTGAGCATAGTAGCTGCTGCTGTTGAGAGAGAGGGCTTTTACTTATCTGTGCTGTGCTGCTGTGTTGTTGAATCCTCTCATTGATTGTTATTGCTGCTGCTTTTGCTGCTTATGCTGCTGCTGTTGCTGCTGTTGCTGCTGCTGTTGCTGCTGTTGCTGCTGCTGCTGCAGATTCCTCAGCTTCAGGGGGTGTCTCTAGGCAGTTTGCGACGCGCTATATTCAGCTTCCTCCGCGACCTCCGTGCAGACAAGGGCGTCAATCTATCCAACACTTCAGGCCCTTCTTCTCAACCCGGGGGGCCCCCTGGGGGCCCCTCGGAGGCCTCCTCGGGTTCTGGGGGGGGCCCTGCTGGTTCTGGGGGGGGGGGCCCTGGGGGCCCCCAGGGGCCCCAGGGGGCCCCTGGTTCCTCAGGTGTTGGATGCAACCGATATATTCGTCATGTGTTGAATGTGATAGATGCTCGAGACGTATCAGATTTGTCTCCTTATGTGGAGATCTTCAGCGTCTGTCTTCGATCAGGTCTTAGCCCCCTTCGTCTGTCTCTGGAGGCGCGTAAGTTAATGATGAAGGGGTTGGAGGCTTTAGAAGGGGCTGGGTATTGTGTGCATGCAAGGAGAATATACGCAGAGTATAGAAGACTTAAGGAGACACTCAGACGGAGAGATCTGTTGCTTGCTCCTCTATGGAAAAACAACAACAGCAACAGCAACGACGACAGCAGCAGCAGCAACAGCAGCAGCAGCAGCAGCAGCAGTAATGACAGTGGCAGCAGCAGTACTTGCTGCAGCAGGAGCAGCTCTACAAGCATATCCAGCACAAGCACATGCAGCAGCCTAAGCAGCAGCAACAAGAACAGCACCATCAGCAACAGCAGCAACAACAACACGGACAGCAGCAACAACACGGACAGCACCAGCAACAGCAGCAGCAGCAACAGCAGCAGCAGCAGCAGCAACAGCAGGAGTGGTTGCAGCTCCCCTTCTCATGAGTCGCCTGCTGCTGCAGGCCCTGAAGATGCTAGATTAGCAGACTTATGGATGGAGGCGTATGCAGACGATCCAGCGGGAGACAGGGGAGAGCCCTTCGAAGGAGGGGGTAGATACAGCAGCAGCAGCAGCAGCAGGTGGGGTGCGTCCTGCTGCAAGTTCGGAAGACCTCAGGAGTATCTGATGCATTGCAAAGGCGTCGTCCTCACGCAGCTGCGGTCGCTTCGTCGCTTGGCGCCGATTTGGGCGTGTAGGATGCTGCTGCTGCTGCTGCTGCTGTTGCTGCTGCTGCTGTTGTTGTTGTTGTTGGTGGTGGTGGTGGTGGTGTTGCTGCTGCTGTTGGTGTTGCTGTTGTTGTTTTGTTGCTGCTGCTGATGATGATGCTTGTCGTACTCCTGCTTCGGTCGTGGGTGCTGCTGCTGCTGTTGGTGCTGCTGTTGTTGCTGCTGCTGCACTTGCCTTAGATGCTTCTGGAGTGTATGTGCTGCAGTGTTTGTGTCTTCTGTTTGTTTTTCTGTTTGTATAATAATTATACATATAATATATATGTATAATTATATACATACTAATTATAATTATAATTAATTAATT
>OY986951.1:2219729-2227229 GCA_963920595.1 Eimeria praecox
ACAGAAGAAGAAGAAGGAGAAGAAGAAGAGAGAGAGAGACGGAGCTATGAGCCTTAGGACGATGTAAGCAAACATTATTAGATATTTATCTATTAATAAATAAATAAATAAATAAATAAATAAATAAATTGATAAATAAATAAATAAACAAATAAAGAATATATATATATATATATATATACAGATGTTTATATAGATATTTCTACTGTTGGATATATATATATATATATATATATATATATATATATATATATATATATATATATATATATATATATATATATATATTGTTTATACACGGGAAGAAGAAAGAAGAAGAGAGAGACGCAGATCTGCGTGTCTCTGCGTCTGTTTCTGTTTATTATTTAAATATAAAAATAAATAAAATATATAAATATAATAAAATAAAATATAATATAAATATATTAATCTAAATGTCTCCTTGTTTGTTTCTGTGCGTATATCTGCAGACAGCAGCTTCTGTGCGGAGCGGAGACAGCAGCAGCTTTGGTTGTGGGGTCGGATGAGGGCTCGTGCTGCTGCTGCTGCTGCTGCTGCTGCTGCTGTATCTGCTGCTTTAGGACGGATTCATACACCGTCAACTGTTTGTAATGATGAGCAGTTTGCTGCTGCTGCTGCTGCTGCTGCTGTCTCCGTCTCTCTTGCTTCTCCCTACTCTTCCTCCTCATCTGCTTCTTCTTCTAAATCCCGTGCTGCTGCAGCAGCAGCAGCAGCTGCTGCTGCTGCTGCTGCTGCTGTCTCTACAGCAGGAAGCGACAGCCGTACTCAACTGCCTCAGGCTCTGAGCGACGCTTGCAAAATGCAGCAGCAGCAGCAGCAACAGCAGCAGCAGCAGCAGCAGGAGCAACAGCAGGAGCAGCAGCAGCAGCAGGAGCAACAGCAGGAGCAGCAGCAGCAGCAGGAGCAGCAGCAGGAGCAGCAGCAGCAGCAGCAGCTGAAGCAGGAACTGCCTTCTCCTCGCGCCTCTCCCTCTCTCCCTACACAGCAAGACATATCCTGCGGTTTCCCTGAAGCAGCAGCAGCAGCAGCAACAGCAGCAGCAGCAGCAGCAGCAACAGCAGCAGCAGCAACAGCAACAGCAGCAGCAGCAGCAGCAGAAGCAGAAGCAGCTGACTCAAGCATTCTCGCTGATAGCTTTCCTACGCAGCTGAAGATCGAGAGAGAAGAGAGTGGTGAGGAGAAGGAGACAGTTAGAGACAGAGAGGAGACAGTTTAGAAATAGAGAAGAGACAGGAGACAGACAGAGCTGCAGCAGCAAATACAACACTCGTCCATGCACTGTTAAAACCCCAGAAGCAGCAGCAGCAGCAGCAGCAACAGCAACAGCAGCAGCAGCAGAAGCAGCAGCAGCGACAGCAGCAGTGCCGCAGTAGTAGCAGCAGCAGTGCCGCAGTAGTAGTAGTAGCAGCAGCAGCAGCAGCAGCAATGTCTGTGTGTGTTTGTTTGTGTTTGATGCTTAGGGTGTGATGCTGCAGAGCTTCATACTTGGGGTGTATCGGCAGCTTCTGCTGAGGGTCCCCTGCTGCAGGCGCTGCAGCTGTCTCCTGTCTCCTCTTCAGCTGTCTCCTCAGCTGTCTCCTCAGGTGTCTCCTCAGGTGTCTCCTCAGGTGTCTCCTCAGGTGTCTCCTCAGGTGTCTCTGCAGCAGCAGAGGAGACAGCCAATATTTCTGTCTCCTTTGATGCAAATAAAATAAAAACAAATACAGATAGATATCTTGCTGCTCCTGTCTCCTCACATGCATCTAGCAGCTGTCTCCCTCTCTCCTCTGTCTCTGTCTCTGCAGCAGATCAAGCAGCAGCAGCAGCAGCAGCAGCAGCAGCTGCTGCTGCTGCTGCTGATGGAGACAGCAGCAAACAGACAGAAGGAGACAATCAACTGTCTCCTCAGCAGCAATCGTGCTTCTCTCTCTCTCAACGCCTATCTAACATCGATAGCCTCAGCCCCACGAGCTCCCCTCAGCAGCAGCAGCAGCAGCAGCAGCAGGAGCAGCAGCAGCAGCAGCAGCAGCCGGAGCAGCTGCAGGAGCCCCCGCAGGAGCAGCAGCAGCAGCCGCAGCACGAGCAGCAGCAGGACCAACAGCAAGAGCAACAGCACGAGCAGCAGCAGGAACAGCAGCAGCAGGAGCAGCAGCAGCAACAGCTGCAGGAGGAGCAGCAGGAGCAGCAGCAGGAGCAGCAGCAGGAGCAGCAGCAGCAGCAACAGCTGCAGGAGCCCCCGCAGGAGCAGCAGCAAGAGCAGCAGCAGCAGGAAAAGCAGCAGCAGCAGCAACAAGAGCAGCATGAGCAGCAACAAGAGGAGCAGCAGCAGCAGCAACAGCAGCAGAAGCACGAGCAGCACGAAGAGCAGCAGCAGCATCAGGAAGGGCCTGTTCTGTTGCAGCCTGCAGCAGCAGCAGCAACAGCAGCAGCAGCAGCAGCAGCAGATAGGAAGGAGACAGCAGCAGCAGATTTTTCTTGTTTAGACTGGGGCTTCTGTAGTCTCTATGCTCTTGAGCCTCCTCCTCTAAACACTATGCTTACGAGCAGCAGCAGCAGCAGCAGCAGCAACAGCAGCAGCAGCAGCAGCAGCAGCAAGTGTGGTAGCAGTCTGCCTGTGTCTGGTGTCGAGGATATGAACAGCAGCAATAACACCAACAACAGCAACAGCAACAGCAACAGCAGCAGCAGCAGCAGCAGCAGCAGCATCGGGTGTCTGTACACCTCAGGGCCTTCTAGGTTGTATGAGGTGCTGGAAGCAGCAACACTAACAAGACACGAAGAGACAGCAGCAGCTTCTCCTGAATGCTGCTGCATGCGCTCTCCTTTGCTCAGATTAAATGGCGTTTGCTGCTCTGCTGCAGCTGAAAAGGAGACAAGTGTCTCCTTAGCAGCAGCAGCAGCAGCAGCAGCAGCAGCAGGTGTCGCAACCCCTGATGATCTGTCTCTTCCTATTCCTCTGTCTCCTTCGGATATATTGCTTCCCTGCAACGATTCAGAAATATCTCTTACAGCAGCAGCAGCAGCAACAGCAGCAGCAGCAGCAGCAGCAGCAACAGCAGCAGCAACAGCAACAGCAGCAGCAGCAGCAGCAGCAGCAGCAGCAGATATTGAAGCATGTGAGAATCTAGGCCCCTGTGTTGCTCCTGCTATATTATTAGGGAGACAGCTACTGTCTCCGTCTAGAAAACAAACAACATATCTTTCTTCTTCTTTATCGTTAGGTATGAATACAAGAAGAAGACGCGGTGTCTCTCTTGCTTGCTGCTGCTCCGCTCGTGCTGCTGCTGCTGCTGCTGCTGCTGCTGGCCTGCTGCATCAACCTTATTCTACATGTTTACACCAATCAGATATTCAAACAGCAGCAACAGCAGCAGCAGCAGCAGCAGCAGCAGCAGCCTGTCCTACTACTAACTCCTTCAGGTGTATGGGCAAGCCTCAAGCGCTGCTGCGCTGCTCAGAGTTGCTGCTAGGAAGAGACACGAAGGACTGCAGCAGCAGCAGCAGCAGCAGCAGCAGCAGGAGACACGATGGTGTATTACCTGGAGAAGAGACAGCTGTATCCTCCTGCTGCCGCCGTCTCCTACATCAGCAGCAGCAGCAGCAGCAGCAGCAGCACCAAGCCTCCCGCTGCTGCTGCAGCAGCCGCTGCAGGAGACACCCGAAGAACGGCGGGTTTGGAAGCTCAAGTATAAATTGTTTTATGAATGGAGACAGCAGAGACAGAAGATATCTAGCAGCAGAGCAGCAGCAGCAGCAGCAGCAGCAGCAGCATCTTCGCTGCAGCTGTAAGTGTTTCGGTAGCTTCTGCAGCAACACCTGTACAACAGCAGCAACAGCAGCAGCAGCAACAGCAGCAGCAGCAGCAGCAGCAGGAGGAGGACCGCATGCATCGCCCTTACAGCCTTGGGGCTGCATGCAGCTCAACAGCAATGATAGCTCTCAGCTTCTCTTCCCTCCGAGTTGTTTATCTGCTGCTGTCTCCTCAACTGTCTCCTTACAAGGAGACACATATCGAACGCTGTTCTCTAGCTCCCCTCTGCTCTTACCTGGCCTCAGCAGCAGCAGCAGCAGCAGCAGCAACAGCAGCAGCAGCAGCAGCAGCAGCAGCAAAGGGGCACCGCGGACATGCAGCCGTATTAGTTGCTGCTCTCCGGAGCATCGCTGCTGCTGTCTCTCAGGCTCTCGTGACAGCAGCAACAGCAGCAGCAACAGCAGCAGCAGCAGCAGCAGCAGCAGCAGCTGTCTTGCAGCTAAGGTGTCTCCTGAAGTTGTAGGAAGTGTCTCCTTTTATCATGGAAGGGCGGGACACACATCTACGCCTGTGCTGTCTCCTCCTCCTGCAGCAGCAGCAGCAGCAGCAGCAGCAGCAGCTCTCGAGCCTCCCCTCCTCAGCCCCTCTGCTAGTTGTCTTCATCATAACAAAAATAGCTGCAAGCAAGAGACTGCTGAGACAGCAGCAGCAGCAGCAGCAGCAACAGCAGCAGCAGCAGCAGCAGCAGACACCAACAATGTAGAACTGGGGATCCAAGCAGCATCACGGGAGCAGCAGCAGCAGCAACAACAACAGCAGCAGCAGCAGCAACAAGCCGCACAAATGTGTGGCTGCTATGCATCTGTAGGAGACAGTTGCTGCTGCAGGAGACAGCAGCGTCTCCCCTGCAGCAGCAGCAGCAGCAGCAGCAGCAGCAGCAGCAACACCGGCAGCAGCAGCATCGATCTGCATCAGAGAGATGAGGGGGGCCCCACAGACAGTCTACAGCACCCTATGTGTCTCCCTGCATGCAGACGTTCTGCTGCTGCAGCAGCCTGTCGAGCCTGGGGCTCCTGTCCGAAGGTGTGCTGCTGCTGCTGCTGCTGCTGCTGTTGTTGCTGCTGCTGCTGCTGCTTCTTGAGGGGACAGTTTGTCTCTCCCTCTCCTGCTGCTGCTTCTTTCGCCGCCGCTGCTGCTGCTGCTGCTGTTGCTGCTGTTGCTGTTGCTGCTGCTGTTGCTGTCAGTGCAGCAGATACACCGCGTGGATGTGGTGTTTATTGGCTGTCTCCTTTTGCTTCTGCTGCTGCATTGTCTCCTTTTGTGTGTCTCCATTTTATTTCTGCTGCAGTGTCTGTACACCTCAACTCGAAGAGACACTAGATTTGAAGGCCACCCTGCTATCCCCTCTTCTACAGCTCAGCTGCTGCAGCTTGATGCCTGTAGCCCCCCTCTAACAGCAGCAGCACAGCAGCAGGAGCTGGTTGGGGCTGCATGCAGCTTCAAACGAGCAGCAGAACCGCAGGGGGGCCCCCGATACCCTGCAGCAGCGTCTCTCATAGAAGACCCCCCTATGGGGGGCCCCCCCCTAGGTGGGGGGCCCCCCCTAGGAGGAGGGGCCCCCATAGGTAGGGGCCCCCCTCTAGGGGGAGGGGAAGGGGGTCTCCCTCTAGGGGTAGGAGGGGCCCCTGTAGGGGGCCTCCCCGCTGGGGGCCCCCCTGTTGTCCCCCCTGGGGGGCCCCAAGTTGGGGGCCCCTCGGGTGTATGTGTGGGGCCCCCTTGGGTGTCTCCTGAGGGTCTATTGTCTAGTGTGTCTTGCTATTCGTCCCCTTCTTCTAAAGGAGAGACGGCTCCAGGAGAGTTGCTGCTGTCTGCTGCTGGGGGCTGTGCTGCTGCTCGTAACAATAGAGGAGAGGAGACAGCTGCAGCAGCTGTCTCCTCTGATGTCTTTAGTACTAGCCGTCCTTCTCAAGAGACACCAGGGGGTAATATGAAGGGAGACAGAGGTGCAGCAGCACCAGCAGCAGCAGCAGCAGCAACAGCAGCAACAGCAGCAGCAGCAACAGCAGCAGCAGCAGCAGGAAGAGGGGGACAGCGTCTATCAAACTGTCTCCTTTCTACAAACTCAGAGAATGCGGGAGAATGGCATGAAGCCCCAAAGAAGGATATACAAGGTCTGATGCTGCTGCAAGAGGAGACAGCAGCAGCAGAGACAGCAGCAGCAGCAGCAGCAGCAGCAGCAGCAGCAGCATTTAGAGCTTCTCAGACAGTTGTGTCCCTCGGAGACACTTGCTTGTCTGCTGCTGCTCCTCCTCAGCTGCAAGGAGACACTGTCTCCTCCCCACCGCTATTCGAGGAGAGGCCTCCAAAGGCAGGGGCTTCTCTGCTGCTGCAGCCCTGGACAGGGGTACAGCAGCAGCAGCAGCAGCAGCAGCTAGCAGCAGCAGCAGCAGCAGCAGCAGCAGCAGCAGCACAAGGAGACACTGTAGAACCGTTAAATGAGTTTGTAAAGACCCAAGAGACAGCTGACGATACACCCCAAATCACAACAGGAGGGAGACAGACAGCAGCAGCTACTAGAGGCTTCCCTATCGATATGAGCAGCAGCAGCAACAACTGCAGCAGCAGCAGCAACAGCAGCAGCAGCAGCAACAGCAACAACACTCACGATCTTGAGACCTCTGCTGTTGATGCATTCTCTTGTTCAGAGCAACAGCAGCAGCAGCAGCAGCAGCAGCAGCAGCAGCAGCTGCAGGGCTTAGGAGATACAGCTAGCGCTAGCGCGGGTGGCTGGATCTCTCACTCGCAGCAAGAGCAGCAGCAGCAGCAGCAGCAGCAGCAGACAGTTGGGGCTGTTGGTGGCATCGGTGTTTCTTCTGCTGCTTCAGCGCATGCGTTGCATGCATCAGCAGACGACGGGGAGAACAGCAGCAGCAGCAGCAGCAGCAGCAGCAGCAGCAGCAACAGCAGCAGCAATGGGGGAATCGCATTAACAGGAGACAGCCCCAGCTGTCTCCTGTTAATGCACAATATAAAGACAGATTATAATTTAGGAGACACATGCCCTTCAGACTCGCGGCTGCTGCAGCTAGCTGCTGAGGAGACAGTGAGCAGCAGCAGTGTCTCTTCAGGTGTATATACACGAAAGGGAAGCAGCAACTGCTGCAGCAGCAGCAGCAGCAGCAACAGCAACAGCAGCAACAGCAGCTGCCCGGCCCTCCCCCCGACGCCTCCAACGAACAGCAACAGCAGCACCAACACCAACAGCAGCAACAGCAGCAGTAACAGCAGCAGCAGCAGCAGCAGCAGCAGCAGCAACTGCAGCTTAAGCCTCTCTCCCTGCGGGCCAACCTCCTTAACAACTCTGTGCTCTTCTTCTTCTTCCTCAACAACAACAGCAACAACAACATCACCATCAACAACAGCAGCAACAGCAGCAGCAACATCTTCAAGGACTTTGGGGCTGCATGCGCATGCAAGGCCTCCTCCCCCTCGAGTCTATCATGTAGTGATGTGTACAAGAAGATATTGGCGGGTTGAGTGGGTTTCTCCGGAGACAGGGAGACGAGTGTATAAACACTTTGGAGAGAATAGATATGGGGGAGGAGACAGAGCCAAGGATGTTGCTGTACGATTCTGGAGAGAGATACGAAAGCGATGTTTTGATGGGATAGAGACAGGAGAATGGAAAGGGCTTACAGAGGTAACACGGCGTGTTAGAGAGGAAGGAGTAGATAGAATATTACAAGAAG
>OY986951.1:2229729-2237229 GCA_963920595.1 Eimeria praecox
TTCGAGTGTAGGAGGTGTCTCCTCTCACCGCAACAACAGCAGCAGCAGCAGCAGCAGCAGCAACCACAGTCACAGCAGCAGCAGCCATCATCAAAGAACGATCGGTCGTATATATTCATTACTGGTTCGAGGGGTTCGATGTTGGAGGGCTGAATGGACAGACCGGACCAGTGGTCTCCGTAAGACTAGACAGTATGCTGCTCCTAAACACGGGGAGCAACAAGCAAGAGCATTGTGTCTCCAAGCCCTCTGTCAAGCGAAGAGCGTCCCCGCTCAATTATTAAGAGAAGCACAACAAACATTTGCTTATGAGCCTTCTTCGTCTCCTAGAAACACACCTAATAATAATAATAATAATAATAATAATAATAATATATATACGCAGCAGCAGCAGCAGCAGCAGCAGCAGCAACAGCAGCAGCAGCAGCATACTCCTATGAGAAATACTCAACATACTATGGAGGATCCTACCTGTCAACAGTTGCTGCAGCAGCAGCAGCAGCAACAGCAGCAGCAGCAGCAGCAGCAGCAGCAGACAGGAGAGGCAAATCTTAACGGAGGGTTTATACAAACACCAGCAACGTACATGTGGGGTCTGCAGCAACCTGCTGTTGTGGATATGTCCGAGCAGCAGCAGCAGCAATTCGCTGCTGCTGCTGCTGCTGCTGCTGTTGCTGCTAGCAGCAGCAGCAGCAACGAACCTATTGCAGCATTTGCTGCTCCTTCCGATGATAGACTCTGCTCGACACAGCAGCAGCAGCCTCCTTCTGTTTTCATGGGGCCTCTGGGGATCCCGCTGCAGCCAGCAGCAGCAGCAGCAGCAACAGCAGCAGCAGCAGCAGCAGCTGTCTCTGGTGTCTCCAACGAAGAGACAGTTAACACCGGCCCCACACTTCCTCACGCATTTGCTCCTGACAGCAACTCTAACCACTCTGCTGCTGCTGCGTTTGTTAGCAGCACGTTCCCTCCTCCTGCTGCTGCTGCAGCAGAAGCAGCAGCAGCAGCAGCAGCAGCAGCAACAACAACATGCAGCGTCTCCTCTCTTCAAGTTGCAGACACACAAGGAGACAGTCTGTGCGCAGAGACAGCAGCAGACACAGAAGCCAATACGAGCAACCTGTCTCTTATCTGCAGCAGCACAGCAGCAGAGCATATGCCTCTCCTTCTACCTAACCCCACACCGCCGCCTCCATCTAACTTCAACTCAAATTCTGCTGCTGCTGCTGCTGCTGCTGCTATCATCGCCAAAGACAAGTCCTCAACAGCTGGAGACACTGCAGCAGCAGCAGCAGCAGCAGCAGCAGCAGGGGACAGCACGTTCGCTTGGACGCCTTCATTTTTAACCGCGTAACAGCAGCAGCAGCAGCAGCAGCAGCAGCAGCAGCAGCATTTAAAGCAGCAGCAGCGTTTGAAGCAGCAGCAGCAGCAGTATTTGAAGAAGCGCCTGCAGCAGCGCTAGAAGTATTTGAAGCCGCAGCAGCAGCAGCAGCTGCAGCAGCAGCAAAATTAGCAGCAGCAGCAGCAGCAGCAGCAGTATTTGAAGCAGCGGCAACAGCCGTATTTGAAGCAGCAGCAGCAGCAGCAGTATTTGAAGCAGCAGCAGCACAGCAGCTGGCAGCATTTCAAGCAGCAGCAGCAGCAGCAGCAGCAGCAGCGGCAGCCGCAGTTGCCGCAGCAGCAGCAGCAGCAGCAGCAGCAGCAATATGCATTTGCTTGAGAGCAGCAGACAGAGACACCCAAAGGCAAAGGCTCTTCATCTTTTTTATTTATGTCAGCGTATCCAATGGAGGGGAAGAAGCCTCACCCCCAGCAGCAGCAGCAGCAGCAGCAGCAGCAGCAGCAGCAGCAGCAGCAGACAGGGTGTATATATACATACACATGAACCTGAATGCCTGACGTCTGCTGCTAGTTTGGGGTGTCTGTCTCCTTTGTCTTCGACAGAAAAGAGACAGCACGATGAAGCTCTTCCCCTCACCTCTCCTGCAGCAGCAGCAGCAGCAGCAGCAGCAGCAGCAGCAGCAACAGCAGCTGCTGCAGCAGCAGCTGCTGCAGATGCTGCAGTGTCTCCTCCGATTGTTTCTACGTCTGCATTTTTGTATTTCGAGTTTTTATGTTTTTGTTTGTTTGGTTGTTTGTAAACAGTTATCCTGTGCAGCAGCAGCAGCAACAGCAGCAGCAGCAGCAGCAGCAACAGCAGCAGCAGCAGCAGCTGCAGCAGCAGCAGCTGCTGCTGCTGCTGCTGCTGCTGTGTATGCGCATGTCTTAGTTAGATTATTATATTTGTTTATCTATGCATGCGTTTATTATATTATTATTTTATTTATCTCTGCTCATAGTATGTATAAAAATATATATATAAAGACAGGACCTGCATGCATGCACAGGTAGCCTCATACATATGTATATATTATATATATAATATATAATATATTTAATATATCTAATATATATATAACATATATATATATATATATATATAATATAAATAATATATAATATATATATTTATTATATTTATTATATTTTATATTTATTATATATTATACATTTTTAATGTTTTTTTTTAATTTCTTCAATGTGCATCCGACAGCAAATCCCGTTAAAAACGCCGCGCTGCAGCAGACTGTCTCCTGTCTCCAAACAGCAGCAGCAGCAGCAGCAGCAGCAGCAGCAGCAGCAGCAGCAACAGCAGCAGCAGCAACAGCAGCAGACCAGCTGTCTCCTTCTCTTCCGTATTTCTCTGTCAGCGAAAAGCTGTCTCTTTACTTCCTCGCTAGACAACTAGCACTACAACCACAGCTGCCTATACACCCCACACAGCCCCGTGCATGCATGCATGCATGCATGCGCATGCAGCCCCATGCATGCATGCATGCATGCATGCAGCAGCTGTATTGTTCTTCATCAATAACCCCCGAAGACATTTAGCGAAGGTAGACATAATTTAAATCTGCAGCAAATATTAAATTGCTGCTGCTGCTGCTGCTGCTGCTGCTGCTGCTGAGTTGCTCAGGTGTATCCCCACCTCGCAGCCCCCTACATCTTCTTCTTTATTAATTATTAAAATAATGATGCTGCAAATTAGTAGCAGCATCTGTATCTTCTCCGCTCCTTGGGGCTGCATGCGCATGCAGCCCCATGCATGCATGCATGCATGCGCATGCAGCCCCATGCATGCAGCCCCATGCATGCATGCATGCATGCGCATGCAGCCCCAAGGCTGCCCCTACGCTCCTCCCCCCTCCCCCTGCTGAGGTGTATAGGCACCTATGCATGCAGCTTATCTAGGGGAGATACGAGAAGTCTTTTCTTAATAAAACATCTAAGCAATTTGTTTAATATTCGCCTGCAGCAAAATATATTTATATAATAAAACAGTCAACCTGCTGCTGCTGCTGCTGTTGCTGCTGCTGCTGGCTCGCCTGCTGCTGCTGCTGCTGCCTATCCTGCTGATGCTGCAGCTGTGTCCCCTGCTGCTGCTGCTGCTGCTGCTGCTGCTGAATGCATGCTGCCTTTCGTGCTGCTGCTGGCGTCTCCTGCTGATGCTCCTGCTGCACATTACCTGCTGCTGCTACAGCTTCTGCTTTTGCTGCTGCTGCTGTTGCTGCTGCTGCTGCTGCAGAGGGGCCAGGAAGCAAACGAATCCCTCGCATTTGTATTTGAACAGCTAACACATATCTTACTCTCCCCCTACCCCACTAGAACTCCAGCAGCAGCAGCAGCAGCAGCAGTAACTGCAGCAGCAGCAGCAGCAGCACCTGCAGCAGCAGCACCTGCAGCAGCAGCACCTGCAGCAGCAGCAGCAGTAATAGCCCTTGGATAGCAGCTACACGCAAAACAGCGTTCGAACAGCAGCAGCTGCTGGTTACGCATCTATCAGAGTAACTGTCTCTGTGTCTCCTTCTGTCTCCTCCTTCTTTTCTGTCTCTTTCTTTTCTGTTTATCTGTCTCCTTGTTTTTTAATCTGTCTCCTTTTGTCTCTAGCTGTCTCTGCCTCTGTCTCTGTCTGTCTCTGCTTCTGTCTCTATGTGTCTCTGTTTATTTCTATCTGTCTCCTTCTGTTTTTAACTGTCTCCTCCTATTTCTAACTGTCTCCTTCTATTTCTAACTGTCTCCTCCTATATCTAACTGTCTCCCCTTGGTTTCTAACTGTCTCTTTTTATTTCTAACTGTCTCTTTTTATATCTAACTGTCTCCCTTTGTTTTTAACTGTCTCCTTTTGTTTTTAACTGTCTCCTTCTATTTCTAACTGTCTCCTTCTATTTCTAACTGTCTCCTTCTATATCTAACTGTCTCCTTCTGTTTTTACCCGTCTCCCTTTATTTTTAACTGTCTCCTTTTCTGTCTGTCTCCCTTTGTTTTTGACTGTCTCCTTTTTTTTAATTGTCTCCCTCTATTTCTGACTGTCTCCTTCTATTTCTAACTGTCTCCTTCTATTTCTAACTGTCTCCTTTTGTTTTTATTTGTCTCCTTTTGTCTCCGAATCGCATTTTCAATTTAATCTTCATTCGCTGCCATAATCAAAATACAAGAAGCTGCAGCAGCAGCAAAAGATGCTGCTGCTGCTGCTGCACCAGACGAAGCTGCTGCAGCAGCTTCTCCTGCTGCTGCTGCAGCAGGTGGTTCTCCCCTGCTGCAGCAACAAGCTTTGCTGCAGCAGCAGAGGAAGCTGCTGCAGCAGCAGCTGCTGCTGCTGCTGCAGCAACAGATGGTGTTGCAGCAGCAGCAGCAGCAGCTGTTGCTGCAGCGACAGCTTTTGTAGTTACAGCCGCCGCTGCATCCCCAGAAAACGTATGTCGCTGTTGCTGCTGCTGTAGGAGCTGCTGCTGCTGCTGCTGCAGGCTGCTGCTGCTGCTGCAGTATAGGCGTGGCTGTTGCACCAGCAGCAGCAGCAGCAGCTGCATCCCCAGGATCCGCGTAGCTGTTGCTGCAGCAGCCGCAACAGCTCCGGAACACGTGTGGCTGTTGCTCGAGCAGCAGCAGCACCAGCTGCTGCTGCTGCTGCTGCTGTCACTCCTCCAGCAGCAGCAACAGCAGCAGCAGCAGCAGCAGCAGCAACAGGAGCTGCTGCTGCTGCTGCTGCTCTCACTTCCATATCTTTACAACTCCGTCTCTCCCTGCAGTAGCTAAATATAAATCATGCTGGCCGAATGCTACGATGCCTGTGATAGCATCGCGGTGTATAGGCAGGTAGCCTGCAAACCCTCGAGGTGTTCTGCTGCTGCTGCTGCTGCTGCTGCTGTTGCTGCTGCTGCTGTCTTCGTCTTCCCATGGTGTAGCCCAGGCAGCAAACTCACAGCTACTTGCTGCTGTTGCAGCAGAGCAGCAGCAACCTCCTTCAACACCTCCAAACCCTCGATTCCTAACACTCTTCCTGCTGCTGCTGCTGCTGCTGCTGTTGCTGTTGCTGCTGCTGCTGCTGCTGCTGCTGTTGCTGCTGCACGGGGTATTCAACGTCATAAGATTCCGCCCGTTGCGAAGCAACAAACTGTCTCCTCTTGTCGCCTTTGAAGAGGAGACAGTGTCTGCTGCTGCTGCTGCTGCAGCAGCTGCTGCTGCTGCTTCCTCTTCTTCTTCTTCATCATCATCTTCTTCTTCTCCCCCTGAATCTGCTGCACTTAGTAGAGCCTCCCAGCTGTCTCCTCTATCTGTGTGAAGTCCCGCAGCAGCAGCAGCAGCAGCAGCTGCTGCTGCTGCACCTGGAGCAGCAGCCCCTGCAGCAGCAGCAGCAGCAGCAGCAACAGAAGGAGGAGCATACGTCCAGAACCGACGCCCTTGAGGAGAGCTGCAGCAAACCTGCTGCAGCACATGCACTCCGTCTATAGATAGACACACTGTCTGTCTCTCTCTGCTGTCTCTTTCTCTACATTTACAAGGTGTACGTACACCTAAAACACAATACGATTTAACAAGATTATTATCTAAAAGAAGCATATCTGTTGGATATGATTTCCTCAAATCCTTCGATCCTGTTGCTGCACCCCACACATCCTGCTGCTGCTGCTGCTGTTGCTGCTGCTGCTGCTGCTCTAGATGAGCTGCAAAGACAGCACGTTCTTCAGCTAAATCCCACAGACGAACACATATGTCTTCTCCTCCAGATAAAACAAAAGCTGTGGGGCCCCTCAAAGGAGGGGGGGCCCAGAGACACTTGATTGCATGCGGTCCTGTTGCTGCTGCTGCTGCTGCTGTTCCTGCTGCTGCTGCTGCTGCTGTTCCTGCTGCTGCTGCTGTCTCCCCCCTATGATTGATGCTTCTATAAGGAGATTGTAAGATATCGCTGCATGCAGAAGGAAGCCCCAACGCCTCCACGGGTATGGAGACAAGGCGAGGGACAATGTTGCTGCTGCATCCTGCTGCTGCTGCTGCTGCTGCTGCTGCTGTTGTATCAGCGAAGCAAGAAGAACTGTACGCACTCACTACTGTCCCCTGCTGCATATCTAGCAGCACTAGAGGGAACGCCTCATATTCTATGAGAGCAAGTATACAGAATGTGGGGTTGTCTTGCTGCTGCTGCTGCTGATGCTGCTGCTGCTGCTGCTGCTGATGGTGTGTGTATGTGTATGTATTTGTTGTTCTGCTGTTGGTAACAGCAGCAGCCGCAGCAGCAGCAGCAGCAACAGGAGGAGATATATATATAAGTTGTTTGATAGCAGCAGCAGGTTGTATTTGATATGCCTTCAATATAATATGCATGCGAAGGTCAAACAGCAGCAGCAAACCTGCTGCTGTACCTAGCAGCAGCATATGACTCGGGGGGTCTAGCACAAGAGCAGCAGCAGGCCCTAACCATGGTAACACCTCACTAACAAACACAGGCGTTAATATTCTTATATCGAAGCCTCCAAACACACCATTGTGCAGAGAATACAGCAACAGCTGTTCAAGAGCTGTGTCTTGATGTGTTAGACAAGCTACAGAGCCTCCTGCTGCTGCTGCTGCTGCTGCTGCTGCAGCAGCAGCAGCTGCTGCTGCTGCTGATGATGATGTTGTTGTTGCTGCTGCTGTGGTTGAAGAAGAAGAAGAAGCAAAATGTCTCCATGAGCCTCTCTCTACTACACCTGAATAGAATAAACGAGATAGAGACAGAGCAGATCTTGCTGCTGTACCTGCTGCTGTTGCTGCTGCTGCTGCTGCTGCTGCTGCTGCTGCACCTGTTGCATATCCTCCTAGACCATGCTGCTGCTGCTGCTGCTGCAGCAAACTCAACATCACAGAAGCCTTAGCAGTAAGAGGAGCAGGACGAACACGGGGTGTACTGAGCCGGAGCAGGGCCCCAGGTATGGTGGCTGTGCTGCTGCTGCTGCTGCTGCTGCTGCTGTTGCTGCTGCTGCTGCTGCTGCTGCTGCAGCTGTCTAGACGCAGCAAATGACAGGAGCCGTCAGAGGCCCCTAACACTAATGTCTTTGTATTCTGAAGAATACAGAATGAAGTTGCGCGTAGAGAAGAAGGGAGAAGCCACTGACACAGTAATGGGGCTGCATGCATGCATCCAAACAT
>OY986951.1:2242229-2244729 GCA_963920595.1 Eimeria praecox
CACCGCATCACAGCTGCACGTACACCTGAGATGGGGTCGTTCAGCTGTACAACCAGATACGGCAGCAGCAACGTGTGTGTCTGCTGTCTATCGAAGACAGCACACAAAAGAGGCAGGGCTCGGAGCAAAGCTAGCTGCTGTTCTCTTGCTGCTGCAGCTAGCTGCTGCTGCAGTGTTGGCAGCACACAGGCTAGAAGCTTTGATAGCACACGCCCTAATTGTTTCTCTCCTTCTTTAGATAGTAATCCTACTTCTGCTGCTGCTGCTGTTGCTGCTGTTGCTGCTGTTGCTGCTGTTGCTGCTGTTGCTGCTGTTGCTGCTGCAGCCGGTCGATCAGGCACTAACATATTTGAGGGGGAGACACATCGAGGAGACAGTTCTGCTGCTGTCTCCGAGAGACTCGTCTTACTCTGAACAGGGACGCCCGAGATAGTAGGTGTTAAGCTGCTGCTGCTGCTGCTGCTGCTGTTGCTGCTGCTGATGTTCTCTTCTGCAGGAGCAGCAGGAGGAGCAGCAGCAGCAGCAGCAGCAGCAGCTGTCTCCATGCTGCTGTCGTTAGTCTGAGCTTTCTGCTGCTGTGCTGCAGCACTCGTGTCTGTCGCTGCAGGAGATAACATGCTGCTGCGGTTTGCTGCGGCTCCGTTCATATTATTATTATTGCTGCTGCTGCTGTTGCTGCTGCTGCTGTTGCTGCTGCTGCTGTTGCTGCTGCTGCTGTTGGTACTGGTTGTTGCTGCTGCTGCTGCTGCTGCAGCAGCAGCAGCAGGCATTGCTGCTGGCGTCGGTGTTCTGCCCCCCACCGAAGATGGACGAGTAGAAGACGGGCGTTCACGCTGCTGCTGCTGCTGCTGCTGCTGCTGCTGTTGCTGTTGCTGCTGCTGCTGCTGCTGCTGCTGTTCAGCTACGATAGCATTAACGTAGAGACAGGCTTTGACTGCGAGCAGCATAATAGGAAGTATCTCAGCAACAGCAGCACGTACAGCCGGATCGGGATCTGCAGCACTTAGGCGATGCATGCAAGGTAAGATAAAACCACAAAACAGTGCTGCTGCACCTGCTTGAGCTGTTCCCTCTCCTCCTGCTGCTGCTGCTGCTGCTGCTGTTGCTGTTGCTGCTGCTGCTGAATGCTGCTGCTGCTGTTGCTGCTGCTGCTGCATGTGCGACAGCGGACTTCCCCTCCCACCGCGTCGGCCCGACGTGCTCGACTTCGCTGCTGCTGCTGCTGCTGCTGTTCCTGCAGCAGCAGCAGCAGCAGCAGCAGCATTTCCTCGAGTAGAAGGGTCTTGACAATTAGGTATGTTGCTGCTGCTGCAGTAGGTGCCGCATATGCTGCATCGTCCTGCTGCTGCTGCTGTGCTGCAGGGACAGAACGCATCGTGCTCGAGGGCTGCATGCAGCTGCAGCAGCGCAGCAGCAAGGGCTTTAACAGCAGCAACACGAACAGCAGCAGAAGGGTCGTTTAGATTCTGAGTTAAGAATGGCAGCAAAGACCGCAGCAAAACTTCTGCTGCTGCAACCCGAGACAGAAAAGAAAGGAGAGACAGAGCAGCAGCTCGTATTCTGCTGCTGCTTGTTTGCTGCACCGTCATACCAACAAGCTCAGAGATTATGATGGCGCTGCTGCTGCGGAGACACCCCACACAAGGAGCCCTAGAAGGAGACAGCTTCATTCTTCTTCTTCTTTCTGCTGTCTCTTCAGCTCCACGCACAACAAAGGGAACCCCTAGCTCTCTGCTTGCTGCTGCTGCTGCTGCAGCAGCAGCAGCAGAACGAAACAGATACAGAGGAAGCTCAGGAGGGCCGAGAAGCTGTGCCACCGCCTCCAGCGACGGATACAGCGGTCTGCTGCTGCTGCTGCTGCTGCTGTTGCTGCTGCTGCCGATCCCCAGTCCCTCTACACCAACACCAGCAGCAGCAGCGGCAGCAGCAGCAGCAGCAGCAGCAGCAGGGGACTGCTGATTGAAGAGACCGTCATAGAGACGGACTTTGTGGGGCTCCAGCTCCTCCAAGACTGCCACAGCAGGCTGCATGCAAACAGCAGCAGCAGCAGCAGCAGCAGCAGCAGCAGACAGAAGCAGCAGCAGCAGCAGACATAATGCAGCAGCAGCACACACATGCAGCAGCACAGACACATGTCTTGGGCTCAGCAGCAGCGCCCCACACATAACAAAAAACCGAAGGAGACAGTGAAGGAGACAGACACCAGAGGAGACAGACAGCAGAGGAGACAGCAAAGGAGACAGCAAACAGACAGCAGAGGAGACAGGAGACAGACAGCAGAGGAGACAGCAGAGGAGACAGCAGAGGAGACAGCAGAGGAGACAGGAGACAGACAGCAGAGGAGACAGAAACCAAAGGAGACAGCTAGGGAGACAGTTAACACAATCCCGATCCCCCTCAACTAATGCGTAGGGCCTCTCCTTCTCGTGTTCTTGGCGAGCTAGCTAGCTAGCTAGCTAGCTAGCTAGCCACCCAGCTAGCCGCCAAGCTAGCTAGGTAG
>OY986951.1:2259729-2268432 GCA_963920595.1 Eimeria praecox
TGCTGGTGCTGCTGCTGCTGTCACTGGATGCTTCCACCGCTGCTCCTGCTGCTGCTAGTCCTTCATGAGGCCGTTGCTGCAAGTGCTGCAGCTGCTGCTGCTGCTGCTGCTGCTGTTGCGCTGTCTGTTGTAGCTGCTGTTGATTCTGAGGTGTCTGTCTGCTGCAGCTGATTATATATATATATATATATATACATATATATATATATATATATATATATAATGTCTCCTTCTCTCTCTCTTTGTCTGTGTCTGCTGCTGCAGGGCCGTCAGGTTGCTGCAGCAACGCAGCAGCTGCAGGCAGAGAGCAGCGGAGCAGCAGCAGGAGCCCCTGGTCCTGAGGCAGATGGCTGTGTCTCCCCTTCTGTAGACGACCTCTCGCAGCAGCAGCAGCAGCAGCAGCAGCAGCAGCAGCAGCAACAGCAGCAACAAGAGCGCACGAGCAGCATCAGCAGCACGCCAAGCGGCAGCACTAGCAGCAGCAGCAGCACTAGCAGCAGCAGCACAACAACCGCAACAACAACAGCAACAACAACAACAACAGCAGCAACAGCAGCAACAACAGCAGCAGCAGCAGCAGCAACACGCAAGGGAAGCTACCTCGAAGCACTTAAAGCAGAACTGCTCCTTCATAAACAATTACAGAAAGTGTTGCTGCAGGGAGATGGCTTTGCGGGGATAAACAGAAAAATACAACTAAAACCAAAACTGTCTACGAGAGAGATAGAACAACAGACCCCACCACCGCCCCCTTCAAGAGACTTCTCTAAACAGCAGCAGCAGCAGCAGCAGGAGGGGGAGCAGCAGCAGCAGCAGCAGCAGCAGCAGCATGGAGCAGCAGAATTGAATAGGAAGCAGTCAGCAGCACAACTAGGTTGTGTTTCTTCTTCTGGAGGCGTGCTGAGGTCTTTAACAGCCCCTATCATACCTTCTGCTGCTATCTGTCTCCTGTCTCCTTCTGCTGCTGCTGCTTCTTTCTCTCTCTCAGATAAACCTTCTCACAACCCTGCAGCATCTCCTACAAGTCCTCCTAGTCTTGCTGCTGCTGGCGCTGCTGCTGCTGCTGCAGCAGCAGCAGCAGCAGCAGCAGCAAACTGGCAAGACACCTCGCACCGTGCAGCAGCAAGCAGCAGCCCTGCAGCAAAACAATCTCCGCCGCAACCAAGCAGCAGCGTCAGCAGCAACAGCAGCACGGGATGGAACAGCAGCAGCAGCAGCAGCAACAACAACAACAGCAACAGCAACAGCAACAGCAGCAGCAGCAGCAACAGCAGCACGAGCAGCCACAGCAGCAGAAGATTAGAAAGTTGTGTTGTTGTCGCTAAATGGGGGGGAGAATTAACAGCAATTGGGAGGAAGCAGGCAGAAGATTTAGGGCAGAGGTTTCGATATCAGCTATACCCCGGTATCCTGCTGCTGTTGCTGTTGCTGCTGCTGTTGCTGCTGCTGTTGCTGCTGCTGTGGCTGTGGCTGCTGTTGGGGCTGCTGTTGGGGCTGCTGCTGCTGTGGGGGTGGATGGTCCTGCTTCAGCAGTTGCTGCTCGTGCTGCTGTGCTGCTCCTTTGGCGGCTGCTGCTGCTGCTGCTGTGGTGTCTTGTGCTGCTGCTGCTGCAGCAGCTGCTGCTGCTGCAGCAGCTGCTGCTGCTGCTGTGTCGGTGGCTGCTGCTGCTGCTGCTGTTGGGGCTCTTACTGCTGCTGCTGCTAGTCGCCGTGTTAGTGCTGCTGCTGCTTGGGAATGCATGAAACTGCTGCGTCTCTTTAATTGTTTGCTGAGGTCTGGCAGCAGCAGCAGCAGCAGCGGCTGCTGCTGCTGCTGCTGCTGCAGTTTCGTGTGTCTCTGTCTTCTATGGCAACTGCCGCAGCAGATTTATTTGCATGCATCTTCACTTCAGGGGTGAAGTGTGGGGCGGGGACTGAGAGGACACCGAGGGTTTAGGGTTTAGGGTTTAGGGTTTAGGGTTTAGGGTTTAGGGTTTAGGGTTTAGGGTTTGTGGGGTGTATGGGGAGCTCAGGAGACAGCGCAGGTTTGCTGCGGCTGCACAGCACATTTCGTCATGACTTCAAAATTTATACAAGTGATGAGGGAAGGTAAGAAACATATTTGCTGCTGCTGCTGCTGCTGCTGCTGGCGCTGCTGCTGCTGCTGCTGCTGGCGCTGCTGCTGCTGCTGCTGCTGCTGCACGGGCTGCGTGTGTTGCTGTTGCTGCTGTGTGTAGTGCGGGCTGTTCTGGAAGCCTTCGCTGCTGCTGCTGGCCTTGCTGCTGTTGCTGCTGCTGCTGCTGCTGCTGCAGTTGTGTCTGCTGCGACTTGATACGGCTGCTTGACTGATGGCTTCCTTAATGGCGCTGCTGCTATTGCTGCTGCTGCTGCTGCTATTGCTACTGCTGTTGCTTTTGCTGCTGCTGCTTCTGTTGCTGTTGCTGCTGCTGCTGCTGCTTCTATTGCTGTTGCTGGTGCTGCTGCTTCTCCTGCTGCTTCTCTTGCTGCTGATTCTGCGGCTCTTGTCCCCATTCCTTCTGCATCTCTCCTCCTCCTCCTCCTGCTGCTGTTGCTGCTGCTGCTGCTGCTGTTGCTGCTGCTGCTGCTGCTTCAGGTGTCAGATAACATCAGCAGCATTTACAAAAGGTTTTCTAGATTTAGAGGGAGAACTAACTCCTATTCTTGTTGCTCTTGTTATTCATAACAGCAAAGCGTATGCGCTGCTTGATGAGGGCGCCCAGTGTGCCAATGAAAAGAGAGTGAGATAAATATATTTATTTTATTTTATTTATTTATTTTATTTATTTTATTTTACTTTGTTTTGTTTTGTTTTATTTTGTTTTGTTTTATTTTATTTTATTTTATTTGTTTATTTTGGTTTGTTTTGTTTTGTTTTGTTTTTATTTTTAGTGTAGTTTGTGCTAGTGAAAGAGAGTGAGATAGAGATATTTATTTTATTTTATTTTATTTTATTTTATTTTATTTTATTTTATTTTGTTTATCTATTTTATTTGAGTTTATCTTATTTTGGTTTTCCTTTATTTTATTTTGTTTTTATTTTTATTTTGTTTTATTTTATGTTAGTTTGTGGTAATGAAAGAAGAGTAAGATATAGATTTAACTATTTATATTTTTTATTATTAAATATTTCTTTATTATCTCTATTCTCGTTATTATTTATTATTATTTATTATTTATTATTATTATATATTATGTTTGTGTTAGTTTTTATACTTTTATTTATTTTTTGTTTTTGTCTATTTATTGTTATTTTAAATTTATTATTTATTTTATTATTCTTTACTTGTTTTTTATTAATTGTTTTTATTTATTATATTTTTGTTTATTATTACCTCCTCCTTATTTAGTATTAATTATTAATTATTAATTATTATTAATTATTAATTATTAATTATTAATTATTATTTATTAATTATTAATTATTAATTATAATTATTAATTATTAATTATTCTTACTCTCTGTTTATTAATATTTATTTTTATTTATTAGTATTTCTTGTTTTTTATTTTTTATTATTTGTCTAGCATGATTTGTTACCAGTTAGGATCTAATCATTATTTCATTATTTTTATAATTATTATTATTTATTGTTTATTATTTATTGTTTATTATTTATTATTTATTATTTGTTATTTATTATTTATTATATATTATTTATTATTTATTATTTATTATTTATCATTTATCATTTATTATTTATTATTTGTTATTTATTATTTATTATTTATTATTTACTATTTATTATTTATTATTTATTATTTATTATTTATTATTTATTATTTACTATTTATTATTTCTTATTTACTATTTATTATTTATTATTTATTATTTATTATTTATTAATTATTATTTATTATTTATTATTTATTATTTATTATTTATTATTTATTATTTATTATTTATTGTTTATTATTTATTATTTATTATTTACTATTTATTATTTATTATTTATTGTTTATTATTTATTATTTATTATTTATTATTTATTATTTGTTATTATTTATTTATTATTTATTATTTACTATTTATTATTTATCATTTATTATTTATTGTTTGTTATTATTTATTTATTATTTATTATTTACTATTTATTATTTATTGTTTGTTATTATTTATTTATTATTTATTGTTTATTATTTATTATTTATTATTTATTATTTATTATTTATTATTTATTATTTGTTATTATTTATTTATTATTTATTATTTACTATTTATTATTTCTTATTACTTGCTACTGTTTACTTTATGTATGTATGTTTATTATTTATTATTATTTATTTTTTGTATTATCCTGCATTTGCTGCTGCCGCACCTGCTGCTGCACCTGATGGCTTCTCTATTGCTGCTGCTATTGCTCTTGCTGCTGCTGCTGTTGCTGCTGCTGCTGTTGCTGCTGCTGCTTCTGTATACTGTATATACTGTATATTCGTATTTTCTGTTGTTTTGTTTGAAGGTATTGAAGCAGTGTTTAGATTATCTTCTTAATTTAAATGGAGATGAGTTAAAAACCTTACAAGCCCAAGTGCTAGACCTTATCAAAGAAAGGAAGCAGCAGCACCTGCAGCAGCAGCAGCTGCTGCTGCAGCAGCAGCAGCAGCAGCAGCAGCAACAGCAGGGGGAGAAACCGGATCCCGCAGCAGCAGCAGGCTCATCATCATCATCAGCAGCTACAGCAGCAGCAGCAGGCACAACAAACGAAGGCAACGAAGGAGGAAGACAGCAGCAACAACCGCAGCAGCAGCAGCAACAGCAGCAACAACAGCAGCAGCAAAAGGAGACAGGTATAGCAGGTGCTGGGGTGTCTGTACACCAGGATGGGAGAGAGACAGAAGGGCCGTGGGGCGCCTTCCGCTTCCTTCGAAACTGCAGTGAAGAAGACATGGAATTAATACCGCAGCAGCTCAAAGCTTTGCTGCTGCTGCATTCTCCTGTTGATAGACAGAAAGAGGTATGCTGCTGCTGTTGCTGCTGCTGTTGCTGCTGCTGCTGTTGGGGCTGCTGCTGTTGCTGCTGCTGATGGTGCTGCTGATGGTGGTGTATGCTGCTGCTGTATATACACCGGAGACACATTACACAGCCCCGAGCAGACTCCCCTCACTCAGTCTCTGTATATGCAGCAGCAGGAATTGCTGCTGCTGCTGCTGCTGCTGCTGCTGCTGCCGCAGAGGCAGGAAACGTAGTTGAGGGATTGGCAGAAACAGCAGCAGCAGCAGCAGCACTAGCAGCAGTCACAGCAGCAGTAGCAGCAGCAGCACAAGCAGCATTAGCAGCAGGCGTAGCACCAGCACTAGCAGCCCTAGCAGCAGCAGCACCAGCACCAGCAGCAGCAGCACCAGCACCAGCAGCAGCCCTAGCAGCAGCAGCACTAGCAGCAGCCCTAGCATCAGGAGCAGCAGCACTAGCAGCAGCAGCAGCAGCAGCAGCAGCACTAGCAGCAGCAGCAGCAGCAGTGTTGTAAGGCTGATGTCTGTGTGTGTGTGTGTTGTATGTGTTTGTATACGTTTAGATATTACGCCTAGTTAGAATGTTTTTAGATTATCTGAAGCCGTTAATAGAAGAAGCAACAGCAGGAGACAGCGAGGGGCAGCTGTCTCCTGTCTCCTCAGCTCCTCTGTCTCTAAAACAAACAGCAGCAACAAAACTTATGGATATGAAAAGTAGATGGGAAAAAATAGCTGCAGACTGGTAGGAGGGGTTAGGGGTTAGGGTTTAGGGTTTAGGGTTTAGGGTTTAGGGTTTAGGGTTAGGGTTTAGGGTTAGGGTTTAGGAGGGTTTTCTAGGGTTTAGGGTTTGGGAGGGTTTATGAGTTGTTTCTGTCTCCTTTCTCTCCTTTCTACCTTCTTCACCTGTCTCCTTCTGTCTCCGTCTCTGTCTCCTGTCTCCTTCTGTCTCCTGGCTCCTTCTGTCTCCTGTCTCCTTCTGTCTCCTCCTGTCCCCTCCTGTCTCCCTCTGTCTCGCTCACCTGTCTACTCCTGTCTCCTGTCGTTTCTCGTTCTCCCTATTCTATCTTCTTCTGTCTCTTTCTGTCTCCTCCTGTCTCCTCCTGTCTCCTTCTGTCTCCTCCTGTCTCCTCCTGTCTCCTTCTGCCTCCTTCTGTCTCCTGTCTCCTGTGTCTTCCCGTCTCCTTCTGTCTCCTCCCGTCTCCTTCTGTCTCCTTCTGTCTCTTTCTGTCTCCTCCTGTCTCCTTCACGTGTCTTCTTCACGTGTCGCCTTCGCCTGTCTCCTTTGGTCCCCGTCTCCTGTCTCCTTCTGTCTCCTTTCTTTCTTTTTTCTCCTGTCTCCCTCACTTCTCCCCCTTATCTGTCTCGTCTGCCTCCTTATCTGTCCCCTCTGTCTCCTTATCTGTCCCCTCTGTCTCCTTATCTGTCTCCTCTGTCTCCTCACCTGTCTCCTCTGTCTCCTTATCCGTCTCCTCTGTCTCCTTCTCTGTCTCCTCTGTCTCCTTCTCCTCTCTTTCAGCTATCTCTGTCTCTGTCTCCTTCACCTGTCTCCTTTATATATCTCCCCCTCACCTCTCTCTTATCTGTCTCCTTTATATCTGTCTCCTTTATATCTGTCTCCTTTATATCTGTCTCCTCTGTCTCCCTTCCGATCTCTTCTGTCTCCATCGCCTGTCTCCTTTGTCTGTCTCCTTCATAGATGTCTCCCTCCTTGTCTCTCTTCTATCTGTCTCCCTTATATCTGTCTCCTTTATATTTGTCTCTTATCTATCTGTCTCCTGTCTCCTTCCTATCTGTCTCCATAGAATCTGTCTCCTTCCTGTCTACTTGTCTCCTGTCTCCTTCCTATCTGCCTGCCTCCACAGAATCTGTCTCCTCCTTATCTATCGGTCTCCTGTCTCCTTTCTATCTATCTGTCTCCTGTCTCCTTCGTATCTATCTGTCTCCTGTCTCCTTTCTATCTATCTGTCTCCTGTCTCCTTCGTATCTGTCTGTCTCCTGTCTCCTTCGTATCTATCTGTCTCCTGTCTCCTTTCTGTCTATCTGCCTCCTGTCTCCCTTCTATCTATCTGTCCCCTGTCTCCTTTCTATCTATCTGTCTCCTGTCTCCTTCGTATTTATCTGTCTCCTTTTAAATATAGGTATAAGGACGGGGTGTTTGACAGCAGCAAGGTTTCTGACCTTCTTGATTTAGCTCGCTATGAGCTCATCCATCATTGTTATCTTCTATCGCGCGAGGGTTATTCTAAACCCTAAACCCTAGACCCTAAACCCTAAACCCTAGACCCTAAGCCCTAGACCCTAAACCCTAAACCCTAGACCCTAAGCCCTAAACCCTAAACCCTAAACCCTAGATCAAGGAAAGGAGACAGAGTGTTGCTGCTGATTTGAAACTGTCTCCTTTTAGCTTGGAGGAGCAGCATAAAAATATTGTTTGTTCTTGTTGCTGCTGCTGCTGCTATCGTTGCTATTTGCTGCTGCTGCTGCTGCTACCGTTGCTATTTGCTGCTGCTGCTGCTGCTGTTAGTGTTTCTACTTTTTGCTGCTGCTGCTGCTGCTGCTGCAGCAGCAGCAGCAGCAGCGTATCCGTGTGTATTCTGTGTTTGAGGATGTGTCTCCTTTGTGTCTCCTTTTTTTTGTGTTGTTGTTTGTATGTATGTCTGCAGCAATTAAAACAACAATACAAATATATAATCTAGTAAAAGACCTACAAGATGCTGTTGCTGCTTTCGCTGCTGCTCATAGTAGTGAGGAGAAGCTTCGACTGGCTGTCCCCGTCGTCAGCAGACTCATTAGAAAAATATTGAGAGACGTCACATTCTTCAGGTTAGATTGCTAGCTAGCTAGATAGACACCCACATAGTTAGAGAGATAGATAGATAGATAGATGGGTGGGTAGCTAGCTAGCTGAGTGGCTAGCTAGCTAGCTGGGGTGGCTAGCTAGCTAGCTGAGTGGCTAGCTAGCTAGCTGAGTGGCTAGCTAGCTAGCTGGGTGGCTAGCTAGTCAGCTGAGTGGCTAGCTAGCTAGCTGAGTGGCTAGCTAGTCAGCTGAGTGGCTAGCTAGCTAGCTGAGTGGCTAGCTAGTCAGCTGAGTGGCTAGCTAGCTAGCTGGGTGGCCATCTGACTAGCTGGGTGGCTAGCTAGCTAGCTAGCCAGGGTGGGTAGATGGCTGGATATCTTGCTGAGTGGCTTGTTACCTAGCTGGCTGGCTAGCTACCCAGCTAGCTGTCTAGCTAGTTAGTTAGCTGGCTAGCTAGCTAACCCCATTCAGGCTGATCCCTTGATAGGCCCCAGGCTTATCAGTTGCAGGGCAGGGTAGCCAGCTAGCTAGCTATCTTCTTACTAGTGTAGCTAGCTAGCTAGCTAGCTACCTGGCTAGCTAGCTAGCTAGCTAGCTAGCTAGCTAGGTTGCTGTATGGTAGGGTGTGGAGAGGTGTGTATGTGTGGGGTGGAGACAGTTGTTTTTTGGGGTTGTGAGGTGTCTCCTTTTGCAGGAGCGACGACTCGCAGCAGAAGGCGCAGCCTCCTGCTGCTGCTGCTGCTGCTGCTGCTGCTGCTGCTGGGGATCCTTCGTGTTTCTCTTGTAATAGCGATGCTTGGGGTACGTCTTTAGGAGCAGCAGCAGCAGCAGCAGCAGCAATAACAGCTGAAGAAGGCCAGGATGCATGCGTCCCTACAGAACAAACAGAGGAGACAGATATGCTGCTGCTGCAGACAGCGGACCCCACAGCAGCAGCAAGTGTCTCCCCGACAGAGACAC
>OY986951.1:2271132-2276132 GCA_963920595.1 Eimeria praecox
GCTGCTGTTGCTGCTGCTGCTGTTGCTGTGTTTGATGGCTTTGGGGTGCATAGCTGCCGTTTTTGTTGTTTTTTTGACTGTCTCCAATCTCTCTAGTACCTTGAGGACCTGTTCGCGCTGCTGCTGTTGCTGCTGTTCCTGTTGCTGCTGCTGCTGCTGCTGTGTACGTTGCTGCTGCTGGCTGCTGCTGCTGTCTGCTGCAGGCCCTGCTGAATGTTCTTCTCCTTAGTTACAACGCCGTCGCTTGTAATCCCCGCAATGCTGCTAAGGCTGAAGCAATTAACAGAGAGGCGGCCCGAGCAGCAGCAGCAGCAGCAGGGGGAGGAGCAGCAGCAGGAGCAGCAGCAGCAGCAGCAGGAGCAGCAGCAGCAGCAGAGAGCAGCAGCAGCATGCAAGAGGGGGCCTCAGAGGCGAAGGCTGAGAAGAAGGAGGGAAGGCGAGAGGAGTTCAGACCCATATTTGATAGAGACCTACGGGTGTGCTCACTGTCTCCTTTGCTGTCTCCTTTACTGTCTCCTTCTGTGTCTTCTTCGCTCTCTTCTTCTGTCTCTTCTTCTGTCTCCTCTTCTGTCTCTTCTTCTGTCCCTTATTCTCTCTCTTCTTCTGTCTCTTCTTCTGTCTCCTCTGTCTCCTGTCTCTTCTTCTGTCTCCTCTGTCTCCTGTCTCTTCTTCTGTCTCCTCTTCTGTCTCTTCTTCTGTCTCTTCTTCTATCTCTTCTTCTGTCTCCTTTTCTTTCTTATGTTTCTCTTCTTCAATCTCTTCTCCTGTCTCCTTCAAATCCTATTATTTATTTGTGTCTCTCTCTCTTGTCTCTTCTATTTTATTATATTTGTTTGTTTATAGGAGTGGTTGGGTGAGTACGAACTCCATTATCTATCGCACATCGTCTTCAGAGTGTGGGAGAGAAGAAAGGCTCGTGTCCCCCCCACAGCTTCTGCAGCAGAACAGCAGCAGCAGCAGCAGCAGCAACAGCAGCAGCAGCAGCAGCAGCAGCAGCAGCAGCAGGAAGAGAAGGGACGCTATCGTCTAGAAATATTTTTTAGTACGGGAGCTCGTGATGGCTTCAGCGAAAACTTCTATCTCTTAGAGCGGAAGGCGCGGCAGCAGCAGCAGCAGCAGCAGCAGCAGCAGCAGCAGCAGCAGCAGCAGCAGCAGCAACCAAGCGCTCGTTCGCAGCTGTGGAAGGAAGTACACCAGCAGGAGGAGGAGGAGGCTCGCTCACACTCTCTCCCTCCCCTAGGTGTCCCCTCAGACCCTCATCTGTCTCCTGCTGCTGCTGCTGCTGCTGCTGCAGAGGAGACAGCTGCAGCAGGTGCCTACCCCACAACAGACACCGCAGGGCGGTGTCCCTACTGCTGCAAGTCTGACAAACACGGAGCCCCCCACATCACCTCCACCTCCAGCAGCAGCAACAGCAGCAGCAACAGCAACAGCAGCAGCAGCAGCAGCAGCAGCAGCAGCGAAGGGACAGCAGCACAGGGCCCCCATAGAACAGGATGCTTCTGTAGGGCCCCCTACACAAATCGAGTCCCCCCTTACTGTGAAATCGCTCCTCTCCTTCCTCTTGCTAGAGCTGTTGATGTTGCAGACTTCGACGCCCTCATGACAGAGGTAGGTGGGGGGCCCCCAAAGAGGGGGGACCCCTCTCTAGGGGCCCCCCTAAGGGCCCCCTCTCTAAGGGGCCCCCTAGGGGCCCCCTCTCTAAGGGGCCCCCTAGGGGCCCCCTCTCTAAGGGGCCCCCTAGGGGCCCCTCTGTTTAGTACTATACTTAAGGGACCCTAGAGAGGGGCCCCCCTAAGGGGCCCTTCTCTAGGGTACCCCCTAAGGGCCCCCTCTCTAAGGGGCCCCGTAGGGGCCCCTCTATTTGCTACTATCCTTAGGATCCCTCTAGGGGCCCCCAGCCAGATCCCTTAGGGAGCCCCCTAGGGGGCCCTCTAAGGGTTCTTGTAAGGGCCCCTTAGTTTGTTGGGGGCCCTGGTTTGCTGTGTGGTTTAGGGTTTAGGGTTTAGGGTTTCTAGGTTTCTTTAGTTGTATTTATTTTATTTTATTTTATTTTATTTGTTTTTATGTTTAATTTAAATATATATCTTTTCTGTATTCTTCAGGTGTATGTGTGGGGATAAGGTGTTGGGGTGTATGTGCAGGTGCTGCGAAGATATGGAGACGCAGGGGGCCCCCAAAGGAAGCACCTCGACAAAACTAAAAACCAACAAACATGAGGGCCCTGAGGGGCTTAATAACAAACAGAGAAGGAGACAGATTCTCTTGTTTGTTTGTTTGTTTGTCTCCTTATTTATATATCTATATACTTATATATTTATCTGTCTGTCTGTCTATCTGTCTATCTATCTATCTATCTATCTATCTATCTATCTATCTGTCTATATGAATGGATAGATAGATAGATATAATTAGGTAGATAGATAGATCGAGTATAAATATAAATAGATATAAATATAAAATATTAATATTAATATTAATAAAATATAAATATTATTAAATAAATATTAATATTAACATGTATATAAATATAAATTATAAATTATAAGTATATATATATATATATATATATATATATATATATATATATATGTGTCTTGTCCCCTTGTCTCCTATCTCCGTATTTCTTTCTTGAAGACGTCGAGGAGGAGATAAACGTATTTACTTATTTACTTATAAATAAATAATATAAATAAATAAATATGTTTGTTGGTTTGTTTGTTGACTGTCTCTTTCGGGGTGTATAGCGAGCTCCAGCTATCAGAAACAGAAGTGGTATGTGCATACAGCAGCAGCAGCAGCAGCAGTAGCAGCAGCAGCAGCAGCAGTAGCAGCAGCAGCAGCAGAATTGAACGGTGGGGGCCCCCCTGTCTCCCTTTTCGTAAGAGACACTGGGCCTCCTCTGCTGCTGGCTGAGAGAGGAGACAGCTCGCGTCCTGCGGGGGGCCCCCTTTGAGTTTGTTATTATACCCTTATCAGAGACTGTCTGCCCTGATACAACTCAGTTTAGCTAGCTAGCTAGCTAGCTAGCTGGTAGCTAGCTGCTGGCTAGCTAGCTAGCTAGCTGCATAAACAACGAGGTAGCTAGCTAGTTCGACAACTAGACAGTCAGCTGGTTAGATAGACAGCTAGCTATGATGATGATATGTAGCTACCTAACTGTCTAGCTAGCTAGCTAGCTAGCTAGCTAGCTAGCTAGCTAGTTGGGGTAGCTAGCTAGAGGGGAAGGTAATAGCTAGCTGCTCGCATCATCTCCTTTTTGATGTAGTAGTAAACTGCTTCAGGTTGGGCCCTCTGCCGAAGAGACAGAGGAGGAGACAGTTGAAGAGACACAAAACAACAGCAGCAGCAACAGCAGCAGCAGCAGCAGCAGCAGCAGCAGCGGGAAGCTGCTGCTGTTAATAAGGAGGGAGTAGTATAGAGAAGACCTGAGGTCCCCTCCTCAGCGTCCCTCGTTAGGCTGTCTGTCTCCTTCTTTATGTTTGTCTGTCTCTTTGTTTATCTTTGTTGTTTTCTTTCTTTCTCTCAATTTACTCTGTCTCTGTGAGGTGTATATGCAGGTTTGTGTATGCTGCTGTCTCCTTCGGTGTCTGTCTCCTCTGTCTCCTCATCTCCTTTCTGTCTCTGTCTCCTCTCTGTCTCCTCTCTGTCTCTGTCTCCTCCCTGTCTCTGTCTCCTCTCTGTCTCTGTCTCCTGTCTGTCTCCTCTCTGTCTCCTTTCTGTCTTATCTCTGTCTCCTTTCTGTCTCTCTTCTGTCCCCTTCCTGTCTCCTCTGTCTCTGTCTCTGCTCTGTCTCCTCCCTGTCTCTGTCTCTGTCTGCTTTCTGTCTCTGTCTCCTTTCTATCTCTGTCTCCTGTCTCCTTACTGTCTGCTGTTTATATCTGTCTCCTCTCTGTCTCCTCTCTGTCTCCTCTCTGTCTCTTCTCTGTCTCCCTTCTAGTTTTTTCTTCTTTTCATATGTCTGTCTCCTCTCTGTCTCCTCTCTGTCTCCTCTCTGTCTCCTCTCTGTCTCCTCTCTGTCTCCTCTCTGTCTCCTGTCTGTCTGCTCTCTGTATCCTGTCTGTCTACTGTCTGTCTCCAGTCTGTCTACTGTCTCTCTCCTGTCTGTCTCCTTTCTATTTCTTCTCTGTCTCCTCTCTGTCTCTTCTCTGTCTCCTCTCTGTCTCCTCTCTGTCTCTTTTCTGTCTGCTCTTATTCTGTCTCTCCTCTCATCTCCTCACCTCCTTCTAAAAGGCTTACATCTGTCTCCTGCTGCAGCAAAGACAGCAGCAGCAGCAGCAGCAGCACCAGCCCCATCTGTTGCTGCTGCTGCTGCTGCTGCTGCTGCTGTTGCGTCTTAGAAGACAGTCCCCCTCATTTGGTTTCTTCTAGGTTGCTGCTGCTTCTCATATGCAGCATTTGCTGCTGCTGCTGCTGCAGAGATAGGCAGCAGCATGCACGGGGGTGCTGCGAGCGAAGGAGGGGCACCAGGGGCTAGGATCCTTGTCTCCTTCGGGATCGTCTCCCCTGGGATCGTCTCCCCTGGGATCGTCTCCCTGGGGATCGTCTCCCTAGGTGTTGCTGCAGCATGCATCAGAGTCTGCCTAGAGACAATACGATCACGG
This sequence comes from Eimeria praecox, assembly GCA_963920595.1. NCBI lineage: Eukaryota > Apicomplexa > Conoidasida > Eucoccidiorida > Eimeriidae > Eimeria > Eimeria praecox. Next base: position 2,275,737 of record OY986951.1, read on the forward strand.
GGAATTGCTGCTTCGTACAGCCCCCGCTGTATGCACACTGGTGCTGCTGCTGCTGCTGCTGCTGCTGCTGCTGCTGCAGTTGATGGGTGCCCCAGAGAAGGCAGAGTGTAATAAGGAACCTGCTGCTGCTGCTGCTGCTGCTGCTGCTGCTGCTGTTGCTGCATGAGGGTTGTAGACAGCCATCGAGGGGTCTCCTGCATCTGCATGTAGACAAAGCTTTGTGATTGGGGGCCCTTAACTTCAACCACAGGTGGGAAGGCAGCAGGAGCCCTCAGCTGCTGCTGCTGCTGCTGCTGCTGCTGCTGCTGCTGTGGCTGCTGCTGCAGCAGCACTTGAGGGGTGACGCTCCTATGCTGAGATCTGCTGAAGATGCCCCTGTGGTGATGTCGGCGCTGC
>OY986951.1:2281132-2283632 GCA_963920595.1 Eimeria praecox
CTGCTGCTGATGATGAAGGGGAAAAGAACTGCTGCTGATAGGCTGCTGCTGCTGCAGCTGCTGCAGCTGCTGCAGCTTCTGCAGCTGCGATATGCTTATGTGCTCTGTCTGTGTTCGGAGACGAGCGGTCCTCTGCTGCTGCTGCTGCTGCTGTTGCTGATGCTGTTGCTGCTGCTGCTGCTGCTGTTTGTTTAGCGTCCCTTTGACTCCACCACTGCTTCCCTGTATCTCCTGTTGCAGCTGCTGCAGCAGCAGCTGCTGCTGTTGCTGCAGCCGCAGTGAGGGTGTTGCTGCAGCTGCTGCTGTCTGATATGTCTCTTCCTCTGTCTCCTTTTTCTGAAGTTGCTGCCGAAATCGATTGCTTACTAATTCTGTTTTGCTGCGGGGACGAGGAGACCCTGCTGCTGCTGCTGCTGCTGCTGTTGCTGCTGCTGCTGCTGTTGCTGTTGCTGCTGTTGCTGCAGGCTGCATGCAACGCTGAGCTACAGCAGCAGTTAAGGCTCGCTGTCTAGCAGCAGCAATTGTTTGTTTATATCCATCAATTCCTTCCCCACCTTGCTGCTGCTGCTGCTGCTGCTGCTGCTGTTGCAGTTGCTGTTGCAGCAGCTTTAGCTGCTGCTGCTGCTGCTGCTGCTGCTGCTGCTGCTGAGCAGCAGTTTCTACCATTCTGCTGCTACGGAGGGCCTCTAGCTCTTTCGTATTTAATTTTAATTTATTAGATAAACTAGCTAGCTGCTGCTGCTGCTGTATATCTTTCTGTCTCCACGCTTCCTGCTGCGCCTCAAATTGTGTTGCTGTATACTCAACTTCTTGCTGCAGCTGCTGCTGCTGCTGCTGCAGCTGCTTGACTGTCTGCAGCAGCTCTCTGTTTTCTGCTTCTACTCTCAACAGCCGCTGTTTATATCTACTTGCTTTTGCTGTTGTATCTCTTAATAACTTCGCTAGCTCGAGCTGCTGCTGCAGCTGCTGCTGCTGCTGCTGCTGCAGCTGCTGCTGCTGCTGCTGCTGCTGCTGCTGCTGGGTTTGCTGCAGCAGCTCGGTTGCTTGAAGGGCCTCTGGCTGGAGAGCAAGAACGTGCGGGTGCTGTGTCTTGGTGTCTCCTGTCTCCTTCTGCATGTTGCTGCTGCTGCTGCTGCTGCTGCTGCTGCTGTCTCTAGAGGCTGTCTGCTGGGCGGCGGCCGAAGCAGCAAGCGAAGCAGCAGCAGCAGCAGCTGCTGCTGCTGCTGCTTCTGCTGCTGCTGCTTCCGCTGCTGCTGCATCATCCCTACCCTGCTGCAGTAAGCCTCTCAAAGCAGCAGGCACAGCAGCAGCAGCAGCAGGAGCAGCAACAGCAGCAGCAGCAGCAGCAGGGACTGTCTCTGTATCCTCCAGAGAGACAGAGCAACCCGGTGTCTGCTGCAGGTTTAGCTGCAGCATTTCCTGCTGCTGCTGCAGCAGCAGCAGCTGCTGCTGTTGCTGCTGCTGCTGCTGCTGTTTAAAGGAGACAGAAGACGGAGGCCTAGATAAAGGATAGCTGCTGCTGCTGCTGCTGCCGCTGCTGCTGTCTTTATTAAATGCTGCTGTTTGATCTAAGGAGGTTCTGCTGCTGTGAGGAGACAGTCCCTCGTCTGATGGTGTTGCTGCTGCTGCTGCTGCTGCTGCTGCAGCTGCTGCAGCTGTTACTGCTGCAGTTGCTGCTGCTGCTGCTGCTTGCAGCGAAGCAGGCGCACGCAACTGATTCTCAGCATTCCCTGTTGCTGCTCTTGGTGCTGCTGCTGCTGCTGTTGCTGCTGTTGGTGCTGCTGCTGCTGCTGCTGCTGCTGCTGCTGCTGGTGTTATTGCTGCTGGATCTGCTGCAGATGAGGGAGAGGACGCATCGTCTGCGTCTTCTGCTTCGGAGGTTAAGTGTAACTCTCTCCCAATTTGTAGTTGCAGCTGCAGCGTATCTTTTATTCTTTCAATATCTCTATATGATGCTGCTGCTTCTGCTGCTGCTGCTGCTGCTGCTTCTGCTGCTGCTGCTGCTGCTGCTGCTTCTGCTGCTGCTGCTGCTGCTGCATGCGGGGGACCCCCATGGGGGATCTCTTGCTGCTGCAGACTCATCAGCTTTGTCTCTAGCTCTTTCTCTACAGCAGCAAGTAATAGTAGCTAGCTAGCTAGCTAGCTAGCTGGCTAGCTGGCTAGCTAGCTAGCTAGCTAGCTACTGAGGCAGCAAACAGATAAACACAGCTAGCTACAGGCCTCGTGTCTGGGGCCTCCCCGTCTACTAACATAACGCCGGGGTGTATGTACAGCCGACGCGCATGCATCGATGCATCTGCTGCAGCAGAGACAGCAGCACAATCCCTGCGGGGCTGTTGAGGGAATCTCTTATAGATGTATTCTTAATAATATATATTTATTTATCTATCTATTTAATTATTTATATTTATTTATATTTATATTTATATTTATTGATATAGATATACTATTTTCTGTATATATCTCTATATCTACTACTATATCTCTATCTCTATATCTA
>OY986951.1:2293632-2296132 GCA_963920595.1 Eimeria praecox
AGTTGGAGTGTATGTACACGTCAGCTGCATACAGAGGCGGCAGCTGCTGCTGCTGCTGCTGCTGCTGCTGCTGCAGGTGCTGCAGCACGAAGGACCATACAGCCCGTCGCACGCGGTGTCTCCAGGAAGCCTTCGAACACAACTCGGGGATACACTCAGACAGCCACAGCTGACTCATCCCTATAACACACAGCAGCAGCAGCAGCAGCAGCAGCAACAGCAGCAGCAGCAACAGCAGCAACAGCAGCAGCAGCAACAGCAGCAGCAGCAACAGCAGCAGCAGAACGCATGCATCAACATGTTGGAGTTTGGGGCTTTCAATATCCACCGTGTTAGCCTGCTGTTGAGGTGTATGTTGAGGTGTATGTATGCTGAGGTGTATGCTGAGGTGTATATATGCTGAGGTGTATCTATGTTGAGGTGTATCTATGTTGAGGTGTATGCTGAGGTGTATGTATGCTGAGGTCTATCTATGTTGAGGTGTATGCTGAGGTGTATGTATGCTGAGGTGTATGTTGAGGTGTATATATGCTGAGGTGTATGCTGAGGTGTATGCATGTTGAGGTGTATGTTGAGGTGTATGTATGTTGAGGTGTATGTTGAGGTGTATGTATGTTGAGGTGTATGTTGAGGTGTATGTATGTTGAGGTGTATGTTGAGGTGTATGTATGTTGAGGTGTATGTTGAGGTGTATGTATGTTGAGGTGTATGTTGAGGTGTATGTATGTTGAGGTGTATGTTGAGGTGTATGTATGTTGAGGTGTATGTTGAGGTGTATGTATGTTGAGGTGTATGTTGAGGTGTATGTATGTTGAGGTGTATGTTGAGGTGTATGTATGTTGAGGTGTATGTTGAGGTGTATGTATGTTGAGGTGTATGTTGAGGTGTATGTATGTTGAGGTGTATGTTGAGGTGTATGTATGTTGAGGTGTATGTTGAGGTGTATGTATGTTGAGGTGTATGTTGAGGTGTATGTATGTTGAGGTGTATGTTGAGGTGTATGTATGTTGAGGTGTATGTTGAGGTGTATGTATGTTGAGGTGTATGTTGAGGTGTATGTATGTTGAGGTGTATGTTGAGGTGTATGTATGTTGAGGTGTATGTTGAGGTGTATGTATGTTGAGGTGTATGTTGAGGTGTATGTATGTTGAGGTGTATGTTGAGGTGTATGTATGTTGAGGTGTATGTTGAGGTGTATGTATGTTGAGGTGTATGTTGAGGTGTGTGTATGTTGAGGTGTATGTTGAGGTGTATGTATGTTGAGGTGTATGTTGAGGTGTATGTATGTTGAGGTGTATGTTGAGGTGTATGTATGTTGAGGTGTATGTTGAGGTGTATGTATGTTGAGGTGTATGTTGAGGTGTATGTATGTTGAGGTGTATGTTGAGGTGTATGTATGTTGAGGTGTATGTTGAGGTGTGTGTATGTTGAGGTGTATGTTGAGGTGTATGTATGTTGAGGTGTATGTTGAGGTGTATGTATGTTGAGGTGTATGTTGAGGTGTATGTATGTTGAGGTGTATGTTGAGGTGTATATATGCTGAGGTGTATGCTGAGGTGTATGTATGTTGAGGATACAGTCGAAAGTAGTATACGACAGAACGCACCAAGAGGAACTCCTCCAGCAATAAAAACTCTAAACTCTCTCCCTCTAATAAAATATTCTGTCTCTATTAATTCTAAACACAGAGGAGCATGAAGAGACACATAACCTGTCTCTTCCTCTTCCTCCTGCTGCTGCTGCTGCTCTTGCTGCTGCTGCTCTTGCTGCTGCTCTTGCTGCTGCTCTTGCTGCTGCTCTTGCTGCTGCTGTTGCTGCTGCTCTTGTTGCTGCTGCAAGTGCTGTTGCTGCTGCTGCTGTTGCTTGTTAGCTTGCGGCATCGGTTGGAGCATCTGTTGCTGCTGCTGCTGCTGCTGCTGCAGGTGTTCGTACAGTCTACCACGTGAAGCAAGACGTTTGACTGTATATTGAGGGAGGGGAGGATGTTGGAGACAGGAGACAGGAGAGAGTTTATGGTTAGAGTTAGAGCAAACATCAACACAATCTTGAAGAGGGTGCTCGAGTGCTGCTGCTGCTGCAGCAGATGCATGCAGCAGCAGCAGCACTTCCCACGGTTCTGTGCATGCAAAGGAGAGAAACGTACGAGCTGAAGCAGACTGCGACGGAACAGCAGCAGCAGCAGCAGCAGCAGCAGCAGCAGCAGCAGCAGCAGCATCAGGGTTATTCTTTGCGCCTGATGCCATCCACGCAGCATCTTCTAAGCTGCTGCTGTTTAGGAGAGGAGTAACACTAACCCCCGTTAGAGGAAGACAGACAGATAAACACCGACTCAGTATAGATAAACTCGATGCTGCTGCTGCTGCTGCTGCTGCTGCTGTTGCTGTTGTTGCTGCTGCTGTTGCTGCTGTTCTTGCTGCTGTTGCTGCTGTTCTTGCTGCTGTTGTTGCTGTTTTTGTTGTTGCTGTTTCTGCTGTTCCTGTTGCTGCTGCTGCTGTTGGTG
>OY986951.1:2308632-2316132 GCA_963920595.1 Eimeria praecox
AGCATATCGCCTTCATACAGGAAAAGAATCTGAGATTTATCGGCTTCTAGGCCATCCAGCGGCAGAGCCACTCTCTCTCTTAGCTCATCAAATTAATTTATTTGATGCTGCTACTCCCTGTCTACTTCGTGCTGCAAGAGTAGATCCTGATATTTTCGATGTAGTACAAGTTCTTCATGAACGTTCAAATGTATTGAAGCCAATCATCAAAGATGTGAGGAGATGTTGCAGCATTTCTTATCTTATTATATTATTATATATTTATTATTCTATCTTAATTCAACTTTATATTCTCTCAGATTGTATTTATTATTGCAAAACCTGCAGCTCAAGGAAAACACGAAGAAGAACACGCAAGATTGTTGAAGGAAAGTGCTGAGAGAGTACATATGTCTGTCGCTCAGGTATATTATATAAAAATATAGGAAGTTGTTTTCATCTTTTTCATATTTATACTCCCTATACACCTGAAGCTAAGTACTCTGGCGGCTAAGTTGCTTCCTATAGAACCTGAAGCTTGCATAGAACAATCAGGTTTTAATATTACAAAAGAGCTTTCTATGGCTGCGGATGCAGCTAAAGGTAGATACATTTTAAATGTTTTATTATATTTTAAAATTACTTTAAAAATTTTTATTTTTTTTTCAGATTTCTACACAAAACAACCGCATAAATCTATCAGTCATGGACTAGCAGAACATTTTATAGTTTATGAGTTTATCCCCCATTCAGAAACTCTCTTTAATATATCTGAGAGATTAAAAGAGTTAAAACCAGCCGCTCCAGCAACAGAAAAAGCAGATATCTTAACAGAATTTTCAGAAACATGGAAGAAAGTTTATGATCGATTTCTTGCTGCTAGTTCTTCTCTCCTACATAAAGTGGAGAAAGCAAGGAGAGATATATCTACGGTTTCAGCGGAAACTACCGCAAAAGGACTTAATGCTCTAGCTAAATATACAGAAAAGGTATTATATAAATATAAAACAAAGTTAAAAATAAAAAAAATGGTATATTTTACTTGAAAACGAATCTGCACGATTTCCGGTGTTTCAGGATCTGGCGAAAAAGTTGCAAGTACACCTTCTATTCAAATTTTTATGAATATTTTATAATTTTTTTTATTTTATTAATATTTAATATATTAATATATTAATTAATTTACAGAAAGTTGATATTTCGAGGGTTAATCGTCGGCTTCACAGTATTGAAACCTCGCTATTACAATGTGGCGGCAGATCTTCATCGAGTCAACAACCTCTAAAACCTACAGGAAACCATCCTCCTATTTCTTTAATTGAGGTAAAATGATAATAAATAATTATTTATTTATAAGGTAAAAACATAAAAACATAAAAAAAATAATAAAATATAAACTTATTTAGGCTATTCAACTCGCATTTGAAGTTGAAACCGTTCTACCTCACGTTCAATATCTTCGTTCCGATTTAGAAACAACCAAAAATAAAATTAAGTAATTTATTTATATTATTTTCTCTTTATTTTTAAATAAATAATAAAATAATAAAATCTTAGATTTCAGGCACATAGATTCGAACAAGTAATCCAGAAGGCAAAAACAAGCCTAGAAAGCAACAACAAAATTAGAGAAGAAGTAGAAAGGTGAACAACAACAGTATATATATATATATATATATATATATATATATATATATATATATATATATATATATATATATACCTTCTTCTTTCTTTTTCTTTCTCTTTCTTTCTCTGTTTCTTTCTCTTTCTCTTTCTCCTTCTTCTCCTCTCTTTTTTCTTCTCTCCTTCTCTCTCTCCCCCACCTTCTCTGTCTCTCTCTCCCTCTCTCTCTCTCTTCTCTCTCTTCTCTCTCTTCTCTCTCTCTCCTCTCTGTTGTTCTTCTCGTTTTTCTTGTTCTTATCTCCACCAAACCCTCCACCTTTCTTTCCAGCTTGCAGAATCAGATTGAGGGTCTTCTCCGCCAAGTTCGACGACAAGCATCAGCTTCTCTTCGTCTCCCTCACGCGCATATTGAAGTAGAAGAAGAAGAAGAAGCAGAAGATTTAGATCTGATGTCTCCTCTTCTTCGTTTTCAACAGCTACATACTTTTATAAAACGAGAGGGAAAGCACAAACGTTTCTCTCATGAGATTCATCAACTTAGAAACACACTAAGAATGCTGCATCAAGAAGCAGAGAGAATATACAGCAGCAGAGGCCTTCAATAATAAAAGGCCCTCTCTCTCTCTGTCTCTCTCTCTCTGTCTCTCTCTGTTTCTCTCTGTTTCTCTGTCTCTCTCTGTCTCTGTCTGTCTCTGTCTGTCTCTCTCTCCGTATACATATATATATAGTACATATGTTTATGGGCTATTCTGTAGAAGGAGAGCGAAGGTAACAGTAAATTCGTCACACCCAAGAAGAGTCTGCTCAAGAAACCAATCTACATATTTATATTTTATTATAAACTATGTCTTGAGCCCCATCATATCTTTCTTCTGACTCGTATCTGTGTCCTAGATTTATGTTTTTCTAACTTCAACGAAGATAAATAAAATAATTAAAATTTAAAATTTATACGAGAGAAGTTCTGTTGAAGTGGGGAAGGCGTGAGAGGCTAAATACGCCAAACATATACAGATATATATATATATATATATATATATATATAACACAGATTCTATACAGATTCTATATTGTATACATATTATATTATCTATATTACATACAAATTATATATATATATATATATATATATATATATATATACATATATATATATAATAGAATATAATATATAATACAAACTAATATTATATATATATGTATGTATATATATATCCTCCTTTCCTCTATTTGCCAAATACGAGCTACAAGTAAAATTTGACAATGCCAAAGAACGATTTCAGACGAACAAGAAGATAAAAGACAAACACAAAAAAATAAATAAACATCAACTACATTTAAAAACACAACTAAACACCCCTCACCACACCTCTCAACTCCAACCAACTAACACTCTCATGTAGGGGGGCCCCCACCCAGCAGCATTTCAGAGGCCCTCAGGGGGCCCTTGGAGGCCCCTGGGGCGGCCCCGCTGGTGGCCCCCCACGGGGGGCCCACCTTGGGAGCCCCTGGGAGGCCCCTGGGGGCTTCTAGAGGCGAACGGCCCCCTCAGATATATATATATATATATATATATATATATATATATATATATATATATATATATATATATATATATATATATATATATATATATATATAGCCCTAAGAGCAGCATGCATGCAAAGGCAACGAAGCGTCTCCCTGCCTTAAATTTATCTGTGTGTACATGGTAGATATATTTGTTTTATTTTATTATTTCTGCTTGTTTTCTGTCTTAACTCTTTCTATTATAGAATGTCCTTACCCTCTCTCTTCTCTTCATATCTACTCTCTAGCAGCAGAGCCTCCGCTGCTGCTGAGGCATTCTTACTGTTCCTCTAGCTGCTGCCAGCCTTCTGCTGCTGCTGCTGCTGCTGCAGCAGCAGCTGCTGCTGCAGCAGCAGCAGCATCTGCGTCTACAAGGAAGCTGCTGCAGCCAGCAGCAGCAGCACCAAGTCCCCCAAGTTGCTGCTGCAGAGCTCTAAGATGCATACAGCGAGTAGAACAGCCTTCGCTGCTGCTGCTGCTGCTACTGCTGCTGCTGCTGCTGCTGCTGCTGCGGATAGGTGATTGAGGAGGCAGGTTAGTTAGGGGGCCCCCCTCCCATCCTTCCTCTCTCGTGTTGCATGCATGCACATGCAGGGGGCCCCCCCTATCTTCAAGAGTGTTTCTCTGCCATACAGGACGAGGGGCCTCTGCTGCTCTGCTGCTGATATAGGTTGAGGGGTTAGATTGTAGAGAAGGGCCCCAGTAGAAATCCTGCTGCAGCCCATCGAGTGTACATGCTTGCTGCTGCTGTTGCTGCTGCTGCTGCTGCTGCTGCTGCTGCTGCTGCTGCTGCTGTTGCTGCTGCTGCTGCTGCTGCTGTGCTGCTGTGAGACAGTGCATCAGACAGCCAACTGTATCAAGAGACACAGCAGCAGCACTACTACGTCCCGATGATGTGTTGACACGACAAACACCCCCGCGACTATCTTCAAAGCCCCCCATGCATGCACTGAGGGAAGGGCCCCCAGGGGCCCCTCGGCACCCTGTGCGCCAGGGGCCCCCCGGGGCCCCTGGGGCCCCTGAGGCCCCTGAGGCCCCTGAGGCCCCTGAGGCCCCTGAGGCCCCTGAGGCCCCTGAGGGTCCTGAGGGCCCTGGGGCCCATGGGGCCCCGGGGGCCCCTGGGGCCCCTGGGGGCCCCTGAAGCCAATGGAAGCCTGAGAAGCCTAATACACTGAGAGAGTTATCTGTAGTATTTCGTATTGGGGGGTGGAGAGATGAAGCAGCTTCTTCATTGAGTTGCTGCTGCAGCAGCTGGAGCTGCTGCAGCTGCAGCTGCTGCTGCAGTTGCTGCTGTAGCTGCTGCTGTAGCTGCTGTTGTAGCTGCTGCTGCAGCGGCTGCTGCAGCGGCTGCTGCTGCGGCTGCTGCTGCGGCTCTGTCGTATTCCACGCTACTGTGTGGGGCTGTGTGGTGCCCCTCAGCCCTCTAATGCCTTCTACCTCTTCTTCTTCTTCTTCTTCTTCTTCTTCTTCTTCTTCTTCTCCTCCTCCTCCTCCTCCTTCTTCTTCTTCTATTATACTTTCTTCTTCATAGTCTGCTGCTTGCAGACAACTAAGAGAAGCAGGATGATGCAGGGAAGAACCACCGGGGGGCAACAGCCCCCAAGGCATCAAATCTGTTTACACCATACAGCACAAAGATATTATATATATATATATATATATATATATATATATATATATATATATATATATATATATATATATATATATACATGTGTGTGTGTATATATATATATATATATATATGTATATGTATATGTATATAATACAAACCCTACAACTCGAATACAGAACCGAATATATGAATGCATCTCCAAACAATTTATCTGCTTCTGAGAGAGAGCAGAAAACAGGATAGAGGGTACAGGGGGGGGGCCCCTAACAGCATATAGGGTACAGGGGGGGGGCCCCTCTTACCTTGTAGAGGTTGGGGCTCTAGGGTTTGGTTGAAGGGGGCCCCCACATTTCTTTCTAAGGGAGCAAAGACAGGAATGCTCGTGAAGAGGCGAGGGAGGGGGGCCTCCGCCTCTGCATGCAGCCCCAAAGGACACGAGGGGGCCCCTCCTCCTTCTAAACCTGATAGCATCAGGGTCTGCTGCGTCGAGTGCGCCTCCCCTAGAGACCATTGTCTCTGTCCTTGTAGCTCTAGAGCTATATCCTGCAGTGAAGCAGCAGCAGCAGCACCACCACCACCACCAGCCGCAGCAGCAGCAGCAGCAGCAGCAGCAGGAAACACAGCAGGCGGCGGGAGGTCAGGGGGGCCCCCATGAACCCTGTGAGAGGCCCCCAAAGGGGGCCCGAAGGGAGGGGGGCCCCCTGACATTGTTTCTAACGGGCCCCCAAGGGGCCCCCCTCTTATGGGGGCCATAAAGGGCCCCCCTGAGTGGGTATCTATGGGAGTTAATAGGGGGGCCCCTAAAGGGGCCCCTAAAGGGGCCCCTAAAGGGTTCTCTAGGGGGCCCCCCCATGGGGGCCCCCCTTGAGATGCCACCAAGGGGGCCCCCAGCAGGGCCCCCCGAGGATTCCTTATAGGAGCTGCAATGGGAGTGTCTAAGGGGGCCCCCCTTTGGGGGGCCCCTTGATGGTCCCCATAGGGGCCCCCTATGGGGCCCCCTATGGGGCCCCCTATGGGGTCCTCCTCTATGGGTCCCCCTATGGGGTCCTCCTCTCTGGGGGCCCCTATGGGGGCCCCTCTGGGGGCCCCCATAGAGTCGTCTATGGGGGCCTGTATGGGGTCCCCCCTATGGGGGGCCCCCATAGAGGTCCCCTCTCCTCTGTTGGTGCCGGTAGTATTGTGTTGTGTGTGTTGGTAGTGTGTGAGATTGTGTGTGTGTGTATTTGTATTGTGTGTGATTTGTATTTTGGTTTGTCCGACTTTAAATATTTGATTGTTGAATAAAGAGAAGGAGAAGGGGAGATATGGCTTCAAACGAATGTACGTTCCTAAAGAGCTAATATCTCTAATAAACCATGGGTTTGATGTTGTTTCCCTCTCATCGTAATATAATATACAATGCTCACGACTCACATAACCGTTGCTGGAGGTTACGCAGATCTAAATACAACACAAACACAAACACAAACACAAACAGACACAGACACAGCAGCAGCAGCAGCAGCAGCAGCAAAAGCTCAGTAGAATTATAAATGCGTTAGGGTTTAGGGTTTATGAAAATCATGTGGAGAGAGAGAGAGAGAGAGAGAGAGACGAGACACCCTACGCTGAATAGGGGTTAGGGTTTAGGGTTTAGGGTTTAGGGTTTAGGGTTTAGGGTTTAGGGTTTAGGGTTTAGGGTATTTATGAAGGCTGCAGCACCACTCAGACAGCAGCAGCAGCAGCAGCAGCAACGAGAGCTGCAACTGAGGCATCATCATCATCACCATCATCATCATCATCAGCAGCAGCAGCAGCAACCGCAGCAACAGCAGCAGCAGCAACACCACCACCACCATCACCACCACGGCCACCACCACGAACACCACCACCAACATCAGCACCAACAGCAGCACCAACAGCAGCAACAGCAGCAGCAACAGCAGCAGCAACAGCAGCAGCAGCAGCAGCAGCAAACCTTTTTGAGGTCTGTAGCCTGAGTGTGGGGTCCCCTCCCCAATATAACTCCTTTAGGATCAATCCACAACTCTTTGCTGTTATTTCCTCTCGTCCTCAGCAGCAGATAAGATTCAAGAGGTTTTAAGTGTCTCTGCTCTCTACAATCTGCTGCTGCTGCTGCTGCTGCTGCTGCTGCTGTTGCTGCTGCTGTTGCTGCTGCTGCTGCTGCTGCGGGAGATGCAACAGAAGCAATCCTGTCTCCTGTAGCAGACATACAGCCGGTTCTGTATGCAGTCGTATCCCTGCTGCTGCTGCTGCTGCTGCTGCTGCTGCAGATCCCTCTGTGGGGTCTGCCACAGCTGTGCTCTGTCTCCTCTACTGCTGCTGCTGCTCCTGCTGCTGCTGCTGCTGCTGTTGCTGCTGCTGTTTCTCTGCTGCCTTGTAGTGTATTACGCGTAGGAGGCAGCACACTGCTGCTTTGGTTTCTGCTGCGTTGGATGCAGAGACACCCCGGGGCTGAAGCAGATGTATCAACCCCTGCTGCTGCTGCTGCTGCTGCTGCTGCTGCTGGGGGTGCTGCTGCTGCTGCTGCTGCTGCTGTATCCTCGTGAGGCAGCAGAGGCCCTTCGACTTTGTTGAGGATTGTGTTCCACTGATAGAATAAATAAGGGCATTCTTCAACCTTGGCGCTGCTGCTGCTGCTGCTGCTGTTGCTGCTGCTGCTGCTGCTGCTGCTGGTGCTGCCTTGTCTCTGTCTCAGCCTCAGAGGAGCC
>OY986951.1:2331132-2336132 GCA_963920595.1 Eimeria praecox
AATGCCATTATGAAGAAAGGAAGTAATAATAATAAAGATGTTATTGGGGTTAAGGTTGATATTCACGAAAAAACCAAGAAAGACGGAGAACATAATAAATGCTTCTTTGTTATCAGAAGACATAAACTAACTCAGGAAGAAGATGCGGAGGTTAGATATATATATATATATATACATATATATATATATATATATATATATATATATATATATATATATATATATATATATATATATATATATATATATATAGATTGCAATCTGTCTCCATACACTTCAGAATAGCAGCAGCAGCAGCAGCAGCAGCAGCAGCAGCAGCAGCAGCAGCAGCAGCAGCAGCAGCAGCAGGAGTCTGTGTGGGGTGAAGTGTGGCGGTGTCGCGTAATAAGCATCTGTTGTTTATTTTGTTTATTTTATTTATTTTATTTATTTTATTTTTTATTTTATTTAATTTATTCATTTTATTTATTTTATTTATTTTATTTATTTTATTTATTTTATTTATTTTATTTATTTTATTTATTTTATTTATTTTATATTTTATGTATTTTATTTAGTTTATTTAATTTATTTAATTTATTTATTTTATTTATTTCATTTTATTTAATTTATTTATTTTATTTTATTTATTTTCTTTTATTTAGTTATTTTATTTAATTAATTTATTTATTTTATTTTATTTATATTGTGTTTGTTTGTAGGATTTCTCTGTCTCTAAATGTTTATCTGAGTTAACAAGGAACCCGCCAGTGAAGAAAGAAGCATTGGAGAGTTTTCTACAGCAGCGATATGAGTTAGCTGCTGCTGCATTTGATGCAGCACAGCAGCAAATACAAAAGAGAAAGGCTGCTGCTGCTGCTGCTACTGCTGTTGCTGCTGCTGCTGCTGCTGCTACTACTACTACAGAGAAACAGAATACAGCAGAAGCAGCAGGAAGCAGCAACACCAACACAAATACCCAAGACAAAGATAGTGTCTCTACAGCAGCAGATAATAAAAACAATAATGATAATAACAATAAAGATAAACCCGAAGATGAGCCCCCTGTTGCATCGAGCACAAGCACAGCTAGCCAGCCAGATAGCTAGCTAGCTAGCTAGCTAGCTAGCTAGCTAGCTGCTGATGCGACTCGGTTAACAAAGCCCCAAATAAAACGCATGCATGAACTACCTCCTCCATGCAAAGCTTCTCTTGCAGCCGCTTAGCCTGCTGCAGCAGCAGCAGCACAAGCTGCAGCAGCAGCAGCACAAGCTGCAGCAGCACAAACTGCTGCTGCTGCAGCAGAAGAAGCTGCAGCAGAAGCTGCAGCAGCAGCAGCAGAAGCTGCTGCTGCTGGCGGAGGGACGGCTGAGCTTTTGTTGAATTGTTTAGGGTTAATATATTTGGTTTCTTTGTGTTGAATGTCGTCAGCAACACGTCTCAGAATTTGGGGTGTATGCACGTACACCCCAAATCTAAATATATATATATATATATATATATATATATATATATATATATATATATATATATATATATATATATATATATATATATACAAGGTGTATATACACCTCGCTGCATGCATCCGCGCTTCATTCGAGGTGTCTTACAAAGAACGCCTGGAGGGGTATGGGCCGCTGCCAGATAACCAGCGTGTTGTAGCTATGAAGTGCTGCAGCTGCATGCAGCAGCAGCACACAACAGCACACAAGAACAATAGAGAAAGCAGCAGCAGCAGCAGCAGCAACAGCAGCAGCAGCAACAGCAGCAGCAACAGCAGCAGCAGCAGAAATAACAGCAGCAAGTTAAGGACTGTTTCTTAGGTTATCATCGCTCAATTAGTGTATTTCTTCTTTACAAATATGCGTTTTAAGGTTATTATTATTATTATTATTATTATTAATAATAATAACATTATTAAAACAGATGTATCTGTTGTATGGCTGGGGTGTCTATGCAGCAACGATATATAATGGTTGTATAGTTTTGAGGTGTATAGACAGATAACTATGAAGAGAGAATTACGCCTGCACTCACATCAACTATCCCACACTGCCATTTAATAAACATCCACATGCCCGCAAAGACAGAAAGAATCGTCGCAGCAGGCAGCAAGAAGAGAGTAGCGAGCTCCGTAGAAGTAAACAACTCCCTAGCTGAGGGGGGGGCCCCTGGCCCCCCTGTGTGGGGCCCCCATTCTTCTTCGTCGTCTTCTGTCTCCCAGGGTTTTTGTTTGCGGTGTCTAGACAGCTCAGAGGCGATGATAGATGCAGCCTGGTGCTCGCGACGAGGAACACCAGCCGCAGCAGAAGCAGGTGCCGCTGTTGCTGCTGTTGCTGCTGTTGCTGCTGCTGCTGCTCTTGCAGTAGTGTGAGACGGTGAAGAGGAGGACCCCACAGGTGTTGCTGCTGCTGGAGAGGCTGCTGCTGCTGCAGCACGCAAAGCCCGCATGCGGGATCGAAATGAAAGAGCTCCAACAGCTACTCCCAACACCCCTCCACCAAGGAAGAGGGAAGGAAGTGTATATACACCTAAAGTATCTGTTGCTGTCGTCGTTGCACGCCGTATAGCCCCCTCCACACCTAATAAAATACCTGCAAAGACACCTAGCTGCTTGGTAGGACCTTCGGGGGCCTCCTCTCTGCTCCTTGTTGTTTTTTTCTGTGGTTCACAAAGTTTATTCAAATATAAATCTGAAGAAGGAGAAATCGGATGAGTAGTAGAAGAAGAAGAAGAAGCGCCGCTGCAGGCAGCAGCCACCGTCGCCTCCATAGCCACACACAAAAAAGAGAGAAACCGCAGAGGCGGAATGTAATAAATGCACTAAAACTTGAAGAACATAAATTTAAGAAAATATAAATATTCAAGAAAATATAAATTCAAAAAAAAATAAATCCACCAAAACATAAACTCGAGAAAACATGAATTCAAGAAAACTTGAATTCATGAAAAAAACATGAATTCAATAAAACTTGAATTCAATAAAACTTGAATTCAAGAAAACATGAATTCAATAAAACTTGAATTCAATAAAACTTGAATTCAATAAAACTTGAATTCATGAAGAAGAATTAATTTATGAAAAGATAATAATTCAAGAAAATATAAATTCAAGAAAATATGAATTCAAGATAATATGAATTCAAGATAATAATTATGAATTCAAGACGATATCTTCTGCGAGGCGCGATTCGAAATGAGGTAGCAAAATAAAGCAAATAATTAATATCATTTAATATTTTATATTTATTTTTCATGAATAATAATTAAAAATATATAATTTCAATCAAAGAATTCAAGATTTATTTGCAGGTTTCCACCTGCATGCAAGACGACAGACAGGTGGCTGTGCAGAAACAGCTGATCGTTCCACTGGCGCTGTCTGTTCTGTTTAAGACGATTTACCTAAATAAATTAAAGAAAAATGGTTTATATTGAATAAAATTGACAAATAAAAACAAAAATAATATTTAAAAATACTCAGAAAGATATATTAAAGCATGTTTCCCCTGCTTTCTTCTGTCTGGCTTCTTCCCGCCTGCTGCTCACACATCTAGAAGAAAATCGAGGCCGAAGGAACACAGCGGAAGCAGGCATTCGTTCAACTTCTTCTTCTTTCCAGGGTATTTAATATATATTATTGTAGTTTAAATTATATTTTACGTAATTATATGAACGAAACAAAGCACACAACCATCAGGACTCCCCTGGGGGGCCCCCGACGCAGACACACAACAACTACATCGCAGCCGAGGCGAAAGCAGCAGATGCTTCACTTGTTTACCTTGTTATGTTTGTTTAAATAATTAAAACCATCAGAAGATATATTCCTTTTCTCTCTATAAACAGCAGAAGATAAACTGTTTGCATATAAACAAGCAGCTGAAGCAAACACCTTCTCTGTCTGAGAACGAAGCCGTGTAGACAGTCTTTGATGAAACACTGAGACCGTTAAGACCCCTAACCCCTCTTAAACCCTAAACCCTCGTAAACCCTAAACCCTCATAAACCCTAAACCCTAAACCCTAGGTGTATCTACCGGAGGAAGCAGCAGACTCTCTCCTTCTGTAAAAGTATTTATTGTCTGTACTGTCTATGCATTTATACCTTCTTGACGCTCCCCATACACTCGATTTAAAAGATAGGGAGCAGCCAGTTGCATGTGTTCATACACCTGAGATTAAGACAGTAGCATTAAAGATGAAGCCAGCCCCAAAACAAGCTTACGAGTTTATTATTGTTTACTAGTAGTAGTAGTATATGCATGCATACAATCAACAAAAGAAGAAAACACAATCTTCAATAAGAAGCAATACTTGAACTCTATCTCTCTCTTCTCTATGCTGTATAACCCCCCTATCTCCACAGGGAAGAGCAGCAGCACCTGCTGCAGCTGCAGCAGCAACTGCAGCAGCAACTGCAGCAGCAACTGCAGCAGCAGTTGCAGCAGCAACTGCAGCAGCAGCTGCAGCTGCAGCAGCAACTGAAGCAGCAACTGCAGCAGCAGCTGCCGCAGCAGCTGCAGCAGCAACTGCAGCAGCAGCTGCTGCTGCATCAGCAGCAGCAGCAACAGGAGCATCAGAACGTGTAATCTCTTTGTATAGTATATATTTTATTCTATAGGAAGGGGAGGAGGAGCCTTATCTTCTCCTGGTGCAAGTCTAGCAACAGCAACAAATGAGGGATTAAGAAGGGAGGGTTTATTATATTGTAGGGGCCCCAGGGGCCCCCCTCTAGCAGCATCTTCCCAACGATATATCTCTCCCCCTGCAGCTCTTAAGATTGCATGCGCTGCACATGTATCCCACTCGCTGCATGGAGCAAAGCGAGGATATACCTCAGCCTCACCACATGCTAGACGAATAAACTTTAACGCAGATCTGAGGATACACCGTAAACATATAGATAGATAGAGATAGAGATATAGAGATAGAGATATAGAGATAGAGATAGAGATATTTCTATCTATATCTATCTATCTATCTATATATATATATATATATATATATATATATATA
>OY986951.1:2343632-2346132 GCA_963920595.1 Eimeria praecox
TTATATTTATATTTGTATTTATATTTATATTTATATTTATATTTATATTTATATTTATATTTATATTTATATTTATATTTATATTTATATTTATATTTATATTTATATTATTATATATTTAAATAAAAACAAAATTATATTATGTTTATATTCTGCGGTGTCTTAAAAACAAATCTCTTTTAGGAGACAGCAAGAGGAGACAGAATATTAACGAAGGGACGTGTGTCTGTCTCTCCTGCTGCTGCTGCTGCTGCTGCTGTTGCTGCTGTTGCTGCTGCTGCAAGGAGACAGAAGCAGAAGATAGGGTACAGCTGTGTTTTGTATGTAGCTTCATTAGGGCTTATGTCCTGTCTTCTTCTCTCTATCGGCATCAAAATAAACAAATTAAAACAAATAAATAAACAAAAAAACAAACAAATACAGAAAAAGATAGATAGGGTACAGAGGAGGGGGGGGGGGGGGGGGGGGCCCTTAGGGGGGCCCCCCCCTGGTTGGGGGGCCCCCCTGGTTGGGGGCCCCCCTGGCTGGGGGCCCCCCCCCTTAGAGGTTTGGCTTAGTATAGCGTCTCTGCTGCAGCAGCAATTATTTGTTTTGAGTTTGTTTTGTTAATTTTCTCTTATTTAATTAGATTATAAAACAACAAAAACATATAATATCTACCTGCTGCTGCTGCTGCTGCTGCTGCTGCTGCAGCAATAGCCCCCTTGGTCTGTGTCTAGAGAGAAGCTGTTGCTGCTCTCAGGTGCTGCTGCTGCTTCTGTTTGTGCTTTCTTCTTCTTTTTAAATTATTTTTTTCTTGTATTTTATATTTTATTGTTTATTTATTTATAAAAATATAAATAAATATACTCACAAGGCCCTCTAGACTGCAGCACTGCTGCAGCAGCAGCTAACCCCCCCCCCCCCCCCCTCCAGCAGCAACAACACCGAGGCGGAGGCCCTCAAATGCTCTTTCCTTCTCTCCTTTCTTCTAATTAATATTAATTAATATTAATTTTTATTTATTTTTATTCATTTAATGCTAAATGATATCATTAAGAGGGGCACCTTTGCCCCATTAATGCGCAGGTACCCCTATACACCTCAGGCCACCTTCTCAGCTGTACATACACCTGAGTTGCTTCATACACTACAACAAGCTGCTGTCTGCCTTTGGGGCTTTGCTGCTGTTTGCATGCAGCAGAAACAAATGCATGCAGATGGCGGGTCAGCTGTTTGACCCGCCTACGCCTGCTTCTCTCTACTTCAACAGCAACAGGGGGGCCCCCCAGCCATTCTCCTCCTCTGCTGCTGCTGCTGCAGTTGCTGCTGCTGCTGCTGTTGCTGCTGCTGCTGCTGCCCTATTCAGAAACCGCTTAGCGAGCAACTGCTGCGCCCTCAGGACAAATTCCTTAGACCCTGACTCCTGGATGCGTCTGCAGCAGCAGCTGCAGCAGCAGCAGCAGCAGGTGCAGCAACAGCAGCAGCAGCAAGTGCAGCAGCAACAGCAGCAGCAGCGGCAGGGCTACCTATACGGCGTTGTGACGTCTGTGGTGGCACCCTAGTATTTACAGAAAGAGCAGGAGCAACAACAGCAACAACAACAACAGCAGCAGCAACAGCAACAGCAGCAGCAGCAGCAACAACAACAGCAACAACAACAACAACAACAACAACAACAACAGCAGCAGCAACAACAACAGCAGCAGCAGCAGCATCATGCCGAAAGCTGCGCATGCATCGAGCAGCAGCAACATGTTGAATGCGTCAGGGGGCTGGCGCAGCACAAATAGCGATGAGAGGATTGGGGCTTCTCGCATTAGCAGCAGCACCATAGCAGACAGAATAAGAAGGAGGAGCATGGGAAAGACACAGGCCATACCTGCTGCTGCTGCTGCTCCTGCTGCTGCTGCTCCTGCTACGGAGCAGCAGCAGCAGACGGCCCATCGTGGACGCCGAGGGAGAAATTCTGCTGCTGCTGCTGCTGCTGCAGGAGCAGCAGCAGCAGCAGCAACGACACAGGCAGAGACACCTGCTGCTGCGGCTCCTGCTGCTGCAGCAGCCAGCAGCACCGAAGCAAGAAACGACAGACAGCAGAGGAGAAGGCGCGAAGGAGCAGCAACTGCAGCAGCAGCAACTGCTGCTGCTGCTGCTGCTGCTGCTGCTGAGGCGCCACCCGCCCCTGTGGGGCCCCACAGGTCTTATCGGCTTAGGCCCTCTCGGCAGCGCAGGCAGCAAACAGCAGCAGCAGCAGCAGACGCAGCAGCAGCAGCAACAGCAGCATCAGAAGCAGAAGCAGAAGCAGCAGACGAGGGGTCTACTGGCACGACTACAACTCCAGGCACAACAGCAACAACAACAGCAGCAGCAGCAGCAGCAGCAGCAGGAGCAGGAGACAGCAGCAGCAGCAGCAGCAGCCAGACCTCAGGACGTAGGGGGCCTTTGTCTCTCCCTCCTCGAAGAGAGAGAAGGCCGAGGGGTGCTGAGGCGTTGAGATGTAGATTTGGATGCTTTGCTGCTA
>OY986951.1:2353632-2359111 GCA_963920595.1 Eimeria praecox
GTATAGACGGAAGCGTCTCCACTCGCTGAGGTAGCGCAGCCAGCCAGCAACAGGGGCGGCAACTCCTGGTTTTGCTGCTGCTGCTGCTGCTGCTGCTGCTGCTGCTGCTGCAGTTGCTGCTGCTTCTGCAGTTGCAGTTGCTTCTCCTGGGGTCGCTGCTGCAGCATCTTCTGCTGCTGTTGGAGGTTCTGCTGCTGCTGCTGCTGCTGCTGCTGCTGCTGCTGCTGCTGCTCGACGTCTGCAAGGAAAAGAAGGAAGACGCAAGTGCTGCATGCAGAGCAGCAGCAGCAGCAGCACCCGCACCACGACAAGAAATACAACTGAAGAGGAGCCCCACAGCAGCAGCTGCAGCAGCAGCGGCAGCGGCATAGGTACAAATGCTGTTGGAGGAACAGCAGGGAAGAGTGTAGACCCCACAAGCGGCAGCTGCTGCAGTGTCTCCTTGGATATACAGCAGCAAAGGAGACAGCTGCAGCAAGACAGCAGCAGATACAGAGCTGCTGCTCCTTTACTACCCCAAAACACACCAAAGGGATAGGAGCTCGTCTGCTGCAGTGAATTGGCTGCTGCTGCTGTTGCTGCTGTTGCTGCTGCTGCTGTTGCTGCTGCTGCTGCTCTACACCTCCACATCGCAGACACAACTATCCTCTTAAGCTGCTGCAGCAGCACATGTGGGGGGCCTCCTTCGATAGGACCTCGGCAATGGTCTCTCTCTCCCCCCTCTGTATACTTCTGCTGCGGCTGCTGCTGCTGCTGCTGCTGCTGCTTGAGCATGTAGAACTTCATAAACATAAAGAGAGAAGTTAGGCCCGCAAATAAAGATGTATTTGCAGATATCCCTGATAGAAATAAATATAAATATTCCCCAAACAAAACCCGAAAAAGAGACAGCCAATTTATACGGGCCTCTACCACAAACTCGTACGACTCCTCGCTGCTGCTGCTGCTGCTGCTGTTGCTGTTGCTGCTGCTGTTGCTGCTGCTGTTGCTGCTGCTGTTGTTGGTGGTGTTGGTGTCGTTGACGCTGCTGTTGCTGTTGCTGTTATTTTCATTTTTGAGGGTGTTTCGGTTGGTGTCAGTGGGGCTGCTGTTGCTGCTGCTGCTGCTGCTGTTGCTGCTGCTGCTGCTTGTTGCTGCTGCCGTATAAGCAGCAGCAAGAACGTGGCCTTGGGGGTCCTGCAGCAGCAGCAGCGGCATGTGTGTCTGCTGCCTCTCGGCTAGTTGTCTTTCTGCTGCTTTGAGTTGAAGCTGGGCGTCTTGCAGCAGCTCCTTTGCTGCGAGCAAAGGAGCAGCAGCAGTTGCTGCTGCTGCTGTTGCAGCAGCAGCAGCAGCAGCAGCAGCTGGTGGCGCAGCAGCAGGCCATCGTCCTGCTGCTGCTGCTGTTCGAGGTAGCTGCAACGGCAGCAGCTGCTGTCTGTGCTGTCTTGAGGGAGTCCTATGAAGCATACCTGCTGCAGGCAGCGCTGCAGCAGCAGCAGCAGCAGGAGGAGGTAGGCGCAAAGCTACAATGTTTTCTGATGTCTCCACATCTTTTAAAACAAAGAAGCTGCTTACGGAGGGCTGTCCCTGCTGCGGCTGCTGCTGCAGTTGCTGCTGCAGTCGCTGTCGACGCCGCTGCCGTCGATACTGTTGCTGCTGCTGTTGTCGTTGACGCTCCTGCTGCTGCTGTTGCAGTTGCTGTTCCTGCTGCTGCTCCTGCTGCTGTTCCTGCTGCTGCTGCTGCTGCTGCTGCTGTTTCTTGAAGGGGCCGTGAGGCCTCCCTGCTGCTAGCAAACTCTGTACACCGCGAGAGCTGCTAGGCGGGATATGGAAGAGCTGCTGCAGCAGCGATAGCCCCGATGTATGTGGGGCTGCATCATCATCATCATCATCATCATCAGCAGCAGCAGCAGCAGCAGCAGCAGTATCCTCACCATCTCCAGGACTTGCTGCAGCAGAGTTCGCTGCAGCAGGACGTGCTGCTGCTGCAGATGCTGCAGATGCTGCTGCTGCTGCTGCTGCTGCAGCAGCAGCAGCAGACTCTCCCCTACGAACAGCCACACGATTTAGAGTTAAACCCCCTGAAGAGGCTGAGGGCCAGGCCAACAGCCATACAAACTCAGGAGCAGCAGATGTAGGCAGCCACGAAGGATCCTTGCTGCTGCTGCTGCTGTTGCTGCTGTTGCTGCTGCTGCTGTTGCTCGTTAGGGTTTGGTTTTGCTGCTGCTGAAAGCTCAGGTGTACGCTGAGGTCGTAAGGCATCAGATGACCCCACAGCTCGTTGAACGGCAGCCAGAAGGGGAGAGGCACCCCTAGCTTACCTGCTGCTGCTGCTGCTGCTGCTGCTGCTCCTGCTGCAGGAGCAGCAGCAGCAGCAACAGCAGCAGGAGCAGCACCGCTGGCTATTCCCCTGCTACTACTACTACTACTACTACCGCTCCTGCTCCTGCTGCTGCTGCTGTTGCTGCTGCTGCTGCTGCTAGATAGAGGATAAGAGAAGGCCGGCAGCCTCGCTCGCATCGGAAAGAAGAGAGAGAGAGAGAGACGAAGCAGCAAACTCTTTTCAGCTATCCACTCCATCCAACCATTCTCAAACTTCATTACAGGGCCAGCTAAAGGGCCCCCCAAAACATGTTGCTGCTGCTGCTGCTGCTGCTGTTGCTGCTGTTGCTGCTGCTGCTGCTGCTCAGAAGCAGCAGCCCATGCAGCAAATCCGTTGTCATACGTGGGGACGTCCAGGGTTCCTAAGTAGCCGACATCTACTCCTAATAGAAAGGCGCGGGGCTCCCAAGTCTGCTGCTGCTGCTGCTGCTGCTGCTGTTGCTGCTGCTGTTGCTGCTGCTGCTGCTGCGGTTCTTGTTCTTGCTGCGGTTGTGCTGCAGCAAGAGCAGCAAGGACAGCCCCACCACCATTGAAAGTCCAGCCGCAGCTACGTAGGGGATAGCCCGTCTGTATATCTGGCTGCAGGGCAAAGAAGCAAAAGAGACTGCCGCCTATCTCCCCTGCTGCTGCTGCTGCTGCTGCTGCTGGTGTTCCTGCTGCTGCTGCTGCTGCTGTTGCTGCTGCTGCTGCTCGTGCAGACTCTCCGGCCTCTATTTTGCGTACAACTCGCTGCAGAAGCTCTGGGTGATTGCATTCATCCATCCCGAAATCAGCAGCAGCAGCAGCAGCAGTAGCAGTAGTAGCAGCAGCAGCAGCAGCATCTGCTGCTGCTGCTGCAGCAGCAGCAGTAAGCTGAGTAGGCTTGGACTGCTGCTGCTTCTTCTGCTTCAGGCGCGATAAATCATTTGCTGCAGGATGTTCTACAGCTAGCAGCAGCAATCCCCGCGGTAGAAATTCGCTGCGCTCTCCAATGGTGAGTGCCTCAGCTTCAGCAGCAGCAGCAGCAGCTGCTGCTGCTGTTGCTGCTGCTGCTGCTGCTGCTGCTTGTGCTGCAGCAGCAGCTGCTGTTGTCTCATCGGTGGACTCGTTGCTTCTGCTTGCTGCTGCCTTTGCTGCAGCAACAGTAGCGATATGCCTAAGAAGTGCTGCATGCAGGTGTTGCTGTTTCGGGCTCTGCTGCTGCTGCTGCTGCTGCTGCTGTTGCTGCTGCTGCTGCTGCTGCTGCGTCAAGGCCCTCAAATCGCAAGGCCTTGAGTTTCTTCCATCCGAAAAATCAGCAAAGAAAGTACGGCTGGAGGCAGAGGGCGCTCGGGGTTGGAGTGTCACGACAGGTAAGGGGGGTGGGCGGGTCTTCCGCAGCAAGGGCTCCTCTGCTGCTGCTGCTGCTGCTGCTGCTGCTGCTGTTGTTGCTGCTGCTGCTGCGGTGTCCTGTAGCTGTAAGGGCTGCAAGCTAATGGGGTAGACTGTGAAGGGGCCCCACGATTTGCTGCGTCCCTCCCTTAGAGCTTCCTCCAAACACCCATCGCCCGTAGCACAGCAGCCTTTGCTGCTGCTGCTGCTGCTGCTGCTGTTGCTGCTGCTGCTGCTGCTGCTGCTGCTGCTGCTGCTTGTGCAGACAGTACCGAGAAGGGCCTCACGCAGCAGCCGCTGCGTCTCGAGCGGCAGCAACAGCAGCTTATCAGGAGACACAGGCAGCAACGCCAGCAGCTTGGCCTGCATCAAGAAATTGGGGGCTAGCAGATCCGACCCCAGCCTTGTTGCTGCTGCTGCTGCTGCTGCTGTTGTTGTTGCTGCTGTTGCTGCTGTGTCTGCCGTGTCGTCTTCAGCAGATAACCCATACTTGAAACGCAGCACGTGCTGCTGCAGCAGCAGCAGTTCTGAGCGAGCTCGCTGCGGCAGCAGCAGCAATTCTGCTGCTGCTGTCCAGCATAGTTCTTCCTCTTCCTCAATCAAAGCAGCAGCAGCAGCAGCAGCAGCAGGATCAGCTGCGTCTGCTGCTGCTGCAGCTGCTGCTGTTGGTCTCTTGTATGTATGAAAGACTATATCCAACATGTCTCTGGGGTAGAGACAAACCTCCTTTCTGCTGCAGCTGCTGCAGCTGCCGTTTCTACGTATAACAGCAACAGCCTCCGAAGAGGATATGCTGTCTCTTCTTAGGGTGTCTCCTGTATCTGCTGCTGCTGCTGCTGCTGCTGCTGCTGTTGCTGCTGGTGTTGTTGTTGGTGTTGCTGTTGCTACTGCTGCTGCAGCAGGATTATAAAAAGGAGACAGCAGACGCCGCTGCATCTCTGTCTCCACAGCAGCAAGAATAAGAGACAGAAAATTTTGCTGCTCTGTTAGCTGCCAGGCAGGATGCAGCAGCAAGAAAGTAGAGAAGAGAAGAGGGGGAAGACGGAGACGAAGGTATTGGAGTACAGCAGCCCCTGATGTAAGAGCTGCTTCTATTGCCTTCAGCTGCTGCTGCACTTGCTGCTGCTCCTGCTGCACTTGCTGCTGCTGCTGCTGCAGCTGTAGCTGCTGCTGCTGCTGGTGCTGCTGCAGCTGCTGCAGCGATAATACCTCCTGCTGCTCCTCCGCATCCTCCTGCACCTGCTCCTGTACTGGCAGTTGCTGCTGCTGCTGTTGCTGCTGTTGCTGTTGCTGCTGCTGCTGCTGTTGGTCTTGCTGCTGCTGCTGCATGAGGAAGCTGCGGATAGCAGCAGCAGCAGGTGCCAGCCTTTCCGCTAGAGCTACCTGCGCCTGCAGCAGCTGCACAAATACTTTCATTTCTGAAGGAGACAGAAGGGGGCACTCGTGGCAGGAAGCTGCATGTACACCCGGGCTCATTGGGAGAGACACCCGAGTGTAGTAAATCTGGCGAGATAATAAACCGCAGCGAGAGGCTCCAGATATACCTAAACATTCTGTTGCTCCGCTGCTGCTGCTGCTGCTATTGCTGCTGCTGCTGTTGCTGTTGCTGCTGCTGTTGCTGTTGCTGCTGTTGCTGCTGTTAAGGGGGCTGGTAGGGCGACTGGCGTAGGCAATATCTTGTTTTTTCTCTTGTTGCTGTTCTTGTTGCTGCTGCTGCTGCTGCTGTATCTGCTGCTGCAGCAGTTGCTGCTGCTGCTGCAGGTGTCTG
>OY986951.1:2364311-2366811 GCA_963920595.1 Eimeria praecox
GCGGCCTCTACAATTCCTTCCACATGCTTTCCTTTCTGGTCTAACGTTCGCGTGCATTATTTCTGTATTCTTGTGCTGTTGCTATCCCTGTAAAAAAAAAATCTACATCTGCGAAGATACGACTCAGGCTGCCAGCTAGAAGGTCTAAACTCAGGTGAGAGAACGATACTTTCCTACAGACGAGGGGAAAACCCCGGGTTGAAGATTGCACTGCTGTACTACACGCTCATTCCCCACAGGGAAGGTGATCAAGCAACGTTTAGGAATTTCGCTATGTTTATAGTCGCAAATACTCCACAAGAGTACAATAGGTGCCTTCAGCTCAGCTGTATGCCTCTGGGCGCGGTGGGCAGCTTGTAGTCGGTCGATGAGGCAGCGCCACATGAGTCCGTGCCAGCAGGGGTTAACGGGATTCCAACCCCTCTCATAATGATACTTTTCGGAAGAGAGCGGACTTCCCGACGTGATTGAACCCTAAACCCTAAACCCTAAACCCTAACCCCTAAACCGATTATTAATGATTTATTTGGCTACTTCTTGTTTTGTAACTGAAATCTAGCGGGGGATGAAGCAGGCATATTTTGGTGAGTCTTTCCACAACAACGCAAATACTATCACCATCCCGCACTGATTGTGGGCTCACTATGAAATTTACCTTAATCCATGTCCCACAATTTGTAAGCGGATCTGGACGCTGCATGCGAAACGATTTCAGACTTTTTCAGAGCTTCTGGTGCTGACATTCCAGAAACATTAGGAGATCCCCTGGTGAGGGCAGCATCCTACGGAACCACAAGGGCGACGCCAGCCCGTCTACTGTTGTGCTGACTCTGCCACGGCCGAATAAAGCAAGACCACCATTTCTAGGCAAGGCATCTGTACAAACCTAAGCCGAAGACTCAAGCGCGGAGAGTCCAGGCCGCGTTGGGAACAACAGGAAATAGCGGCCCATGCCTTAGTGCTTGACCCTTCGTCCGTTGTTGAGTCTCAAGGACGGGGGCTCGGTGAGTATATAAGGAATAATAGGGATGAATTGTGGGGAGGAAAAGGAAACCGTCTCACAGAAGAACACTTTCGGAACAGAAATACCTGGCCTGTAGGATGTGGAGGCTTTGCATCAGCGGCTGCGTTGGCGACACTCTTAACATCCTTGGCTGTGATGCTGTGCTGCATGAGCCGGCAAGGCCACCGAGCGAATCCCTCGTTATCGAAGTCTTGACAAGTTTTCTTGGGACGTGGCAAAGGGTTAATGAACATCATTTTTGACGGTGAATTGACTGGCGTCCAAGTTACTTCGACTTTGCGTGATACCCCCAAAGACTGCCTCGAGCTCCTTCGTGCCTACCCGATACTGCTGCTCTCGCCATGCATCGGCGAGGCCATCATGCCATTATTTGGTGCTTTTTCAAATATTATTTTCTTTACATCCTGCTTCAGAGGCGCCAAACAATAAGAGTCTTACTATATGCATGGACGAAGAACACTTTTTGCTGTCACGAAGCACGACTTACTTAACTACTAATTCAGTTGTGCCCCCTTCTGCAGTCCTATGTGTGCCAACTAGATGGAGTCCCCTAAAACAGCTGCCTTCGTAAGAACATCACAAGGTAGTGCATGCATGTATTCCTCGTCTCAGGCAGCGATTCAGCATTGCGTCGAAGCCTAATCGCTCCGCTTTTTTTTCAGAAATTGCTTCCATTCATATTAATGTTGAGGATACCAGTGCTGTTGGAACTGCTGAAATTTCCCCTTTTCTCATTGGCTGGCTGGATATGGGCTTGAACTGCCTCGTTTGGATCCCGGGCGCATACTCTCCAGCGAGTCATTTATAGTATGCCTAGGATACTATCGTGATGAACTGATCCCAAAGCATACATCTGTACCACAGTAATGGGCCCATCTTCTGAACTCGAGCAGAAATTTACCAGAATTGTTTCACGTATTCTCTTGTCTTTCATGCTAATAAACGAATAAACAACATAGACTGCACCTACAAATACGCAGTTAGGTTGTTCCTCGCTGCCATATATTGATATATCAGATCCACTTGCCATACTGTGCCAAGCGTCAAGTAGCTTCAGCAATTCTTTGTAGCAAACTTCGATAAGAACAGTGCTAACGGGAGGCGAACGTGCCGCTCTCCCCTCTTTCGGGTCCATCACTGCGCCGGAGCCTGCCGCGAAGGGGGTGGGGTGTAGAACGCTTTTTTTCTTGCATTGTTTGATCCTCTAGTGGGCGGTTCTCACGCTTCCGCTCCTCCTCCACCGTTATCCATTCACGTATGCCTACAATCTCGAGTTGTCTGTGCTTTCTTGCTGCAAATCAAGCTTACGTTTTAGTCTATACAACCCTGCCAGCTTTGTGAGTACCGGATTCGCCGGCCGCTGGTTATATTCGCCTCCTATCATTTCCCGAGCTGTCCTAGCACCCAATGTCCCAATTCCTATATGCTCAAAACCTGGAAGCCACTAGGGCTTACTTAAAAGTCGTGCAGCCTTGC